>JAZKJV010008824.1:0-508112 GCA_037367405.1 Ottelia alismoides | reverse complement strand
TTGGTGCTAGCGGGAAGCTCCGTTCACAGTCAAGAAGGCCTTCGGGGCTATCTCTAGGCCGCCACCGTCGCAGTCGGAGATTATTATCCGGGATTGTGCCTTTCTGTGGGCTCTCAAGCTTCCTGAGAGAGTTGGCTTCTTCTTGTGGCTGCTAAGGAGGCACAGGCTGATGACGAGAGACCGTTGTGCCAGGGCTTTTAGGTACCATTTCTGACAGGTGCCTGCTTTGCAATGCGGCGATTGAATCCGTGGAGCATCTCTTCTTCTTGTACCCCAGGGTGATTGAAGTGTGGCAGGGGGCTGGTTTGGACTGGTGCTGCACAAACAACCTCCAGACTTTCTGGATTTCGCTTCAGGCTAATAAGGGGAGGCCGTGAAGGAGGTGCTTTATCCAGTGGCCTTGTTGTGGGCGATTTGGCGGGGAAGGAATGATTTGTTGTTCTCGGGCCAAAGGTTCTATAAGGAGAACGTGGGATTTTTGCTAAGCACCTGGTGGGGGATTGGGCGTTGTAATGGTTTTGTAGTGTCGGGGTGTGACTGTTTCTTATCCCTCTCTTTTTCCTTTCTCTGTTGAATAAAATTTTGGGGTGTGCACCGTCGAGTGTCTCCCCCTTGCTTCTGGATTTCAAAAAAAATTGCTCTATGGATTTTATCATCAATCTCACTCTTCATAAAACCACATGAAAATCTTCACCGCTAAAGGCATCTTCCAGTTTCAAGTTAGATTGCAATCTCATGCCAAGCCACCAAGCTCAAACACAAGATGGGTAGTCAAGACCTATTAAGCCTTCCTGATAAAAAATCCACATGTGTCCAATTGAAGGGCATCCATTGTATCAAGGATCTCTGCCAACCTAAAAAAATCCAACATCCCTCTAATTCGAAAAGCCAGAACTAAATGTGAGAGCCTATGCACCGCTAGACCAAGCATCAACAACCTTATCATCTTGGTTTGCCACTAAAAGCAACGAGTCTTAAAAACCAATCATGCAAAGCCCCTTCCTTAGGCCAACCATCTGTTCAGAAATTGAAAGATCGATCATTACCCATCCTTGGTCTTAATAGTGATCTAGTTTCTGGCAGGATTGACTATATCTCTTTCCGTCCTTCCGAAAACCAATCAAAACTACATCATGATTGAATATATCCCTTTTCAAAAACCAATCAAACCTTTAGCTGATTCCATTGATACATATAGGTTAAATGAGATGCAATTAACACATTGAACTAGCCGAAACAAATAATTACTCTCATAAATTCTCATTAAAGAAACTGAACCATTGATAGTAAATGAATGGAGAGAAAAACATCGAAATTATAGTCAAGACATCCATAAGAAGCACTTGGCATCCATCCCTTGACCGACATGTAGCCTTCCAACCAACTAACTTGCTTTATAATTTCTCCACCAAGGACATTTAGTCCACCAACTTTAGAATACTATACACCTAAGGCCCAAAATACCTCAACCAACTTGTGAGATTTGTATGTGCTTTTCTTCTATTTTTGAATAAAGTTAGGATGGAATTCTACGCAAGATGACAATCCTTTTGCTTCCAAAAAAACTAAACTCTAGTAGCCATCCTTCGGGTTTAAGAGACAACTTCCTCAGAAAGCCCACACACCCTAACATATCCATCGTCAACATAAAGACATCCCCGACACATGCAATGCCTTTGCAATATCCATTCTAAATTCCTTATAGACAGTGGATCCCGCCAATCATCCCATTAAGACTTCACATTGACTTCCATATACTCAAGGAAAAACTATCCTAATCGTATGGTCCTGAAAACTCCCAAAGGACCAATCACTTAGGTAAAATTGAAGAAAGTTGCATCTCCAAAAGACAACTATTGAGATTGTGTAACACAACAGAAACCATACCTCTCCAAAAAGTGGTTGCTATTCTCTCTTATACCATTGTGTATCCTAAATTTCGTTGATGCTTAAAATGCATAAAGGACTGAAAACACGGTGCATTTCCCAAATGCCATAACTCCTACCAATAATCTCAAGTAGAAGCGTCGACTTTAACAGTGAATTACCCATAGATGATGCAAAACAAAGACATCGTCTACCCAAGCAAGCTATATACAATATTGAGCTTAATATAAATGTCCTACATGGCATATCAATGCATAATCATTTTCTTTTTCTTCTTTCCATTCTCTACGGCTCACAACCCCTACTATGAGAAAGTTCTATGTTTCATGTACTCCAAATTAAAAAAAATAAATTTTAGAAAAAACAACCACCAGAAAGATTAGAAAGATTAAATGCGGCTCTATGTGTACATGGTAGATCTTAAGATGAATTCGGTTTTGTATCTTATCTCCAAATGAATGCTACTACTAGAAAAACCAAATTGTTTTTTTATATTTTGGGTTATTATTTTGTAATTAACAAGTACATGGGTTGCGAATGAGGATCCATTTAACTATGTGTGCTTTATATATATATATATAGAGAGAGAGAGAGAGAGAGAGGGTTGATCCTGCGTGAGAGTCCCAAGTTGTGAGAGCATGAGGGCACTACCTCTGGACCATTAGATTTTGAGTGATTGAGATGTGATGTTGTTGCCAATCAAAATCTAATGGTCCAGAAGCAGTGCTCTCATGCTCTCACAATATGGGGCTCTCACAGGATCATCCCTCTCTCTCTCTCTCTCTCTCTCTCTCTCTCTATATATATATATATATATATATATATATATATCAAACCTCAATTCTTTAATTATGCAAGTGAAGCCAATCTTATGTCCAGATCGTCAAGAGTACTGGAGATAAAGTTTCTCTTCTACTTGCCTATGTCAATAACATAATCATCACTAACAATATATATAACTTAAACCTCAATTCTTTAATTATGCAAGTAAAGCCAATCCTATGTCAATATCGTCAAGAGAACTGGAGATAAACTTTCTCTTCTACTACTCTATGTTGACAATATAATCATCATTGATAACGATGAACATGAGATTCCTCGGTTAAAAGGAAATCTTGCTGCAGAGTTTGACCTGGAGAGCCTCGAGAATATGAAATACTTCCTAGCATTGAATTACGAGACTATGCGAGGGCCTAGATTCTAGTTCTGTGGCATAGAAAATACATTCTTGATCTGCTAAAGGAATCTGGAAAATTAAGATGTGTAAACCCATTTCTACTTTTTATTAAAGGTGGTAATAAGTTGGGCATTAAAAATGGAAAAGAACTGGACAAAGTTTCAAAGACCAAAGTTATTTATCTCACCTTGATTAGATTTGAAATTACCTATGGTGTCTATGTGATGAGTCAGTTCATGGATGCTCCTAATCTACATATGAAGGTGTTTGAGTGTATTTTTTGTTACATTAAGAAGAATATAATAGAAAGACTCATATTCACGAAAGATGCAATGCAACAAATTAAGGGCTATATTAACATTGATCGGACATGATGAACAATTACTAGAAGATCCACTATTGTGTATTAAATACATCGAGGTGCCAATCCATTGATTTTTAGGAGCAAAAGATAATTTTGTGCAAGGTTCAGTGCTGAGGTCAAATAAAATGGTGTCGTAATGAGAATCATATTAGGAGTCGCACAGATGTAGCTTAAATCATTGACTTACATTGGAATATATCTTGATGCAACTCCCTTTACAATTTACTATATTTTTGTTTATTTATTTAAGCTGCATTGTGTTTCTTTACATATTTTTTTGATGCAAAAGAGAAGAGTTACGGTGAAAATCATTATCAACAGAAAATCTCTTCTCATGAAAAATGACCATGTTATGGGCTGACAAAATAGCTCGTATCACGACTGTAGGTTTCTTTATTTTTCTATATGCCTAAACTTGGTAGGAACTGGAGAGGTCCAAAAGTTCTCATGAGACAAGATGTCAATTATGTGTATTAGTCTAGCCATACACAACTTTCAAGCCTGGTAACAAGATAGGAAAGATGCCTAGGCTAATGTTAAAATGTAGTTTCTACCAAGGTATGCCTAGGTTAATATCATTTCATTATGTCGTCATGTAACCACCATGTGAACTCCTCTAAACGGGGATTTGATCGTGATGTTTGGGATGAAGAAGATAATACAAGTTATTAATTAGCAATAAGATTGTATTGCTCCTTTTACTAGTTTCCTTCTCTTCATTTGCCCAATATTCCATGCCCTTTTTAACTAATGTCTCCTCCCTCGCGCAGCTTGGCATGCTCCATCCCTCAACTTACACATATTGGTGCATTTCCATCCAAAACCATGCACAATTGACATATTTTCCAATTCTCCCTTTTACACTCTCATCATTCCAACCCCTAATTCTTCCCTTATAAAAATTGTAGGCCATGCCAAGTAATATTAGAACACCCACCTCTTCACAAACCAACCATGCTACACAAGCTTACTGTTAGAAATCAAGAATCGTCGGAAATAATATTATTAAGTTTCAATTCCCGAGCTAAGAAAGCTCGAATTTGGGCTCAACTAAAAAACTTTCAAACTCAGAATTGAACTCCAACTCGGCTCATTTACTTATCCAGCCAACCAGGCTTGGTTAAAGCCAGAGCCTATACATTACTCTTTTCTTTCTCTCTATAGCTGATGAATGAATGAAGCCCTATAAATTGAGAGGCTGTCACGTCATTCATCAGGTAGAGCAACGCGTTACATTTCTTGTATATTGTGTGCGTTCTTAGACCAAGTATGAGAATTCATCAGATTTATATGCACGTGAGAGAAAGAGAGAGACCCGGCGGGTAGGCTGCCAATTCCCGGGAACATCTTGCCGACATTGCTGTGCTTCCTGTGCTCGTCGTAAGCGACACCCCTCCCGACGCCGTAGCCGAACCCCAAGCCGATCCCGCACCCCGCGCCCACTCCGAACCCCACGTGGAGTCCTGGAAACCCGACTCCCAATCCCGTACCTGCAATGACGTAACCATTTGAAATGAAATCTCTATCGAGAAGATAACCCTAGACGATGACAACTAATTAGGATTGAAACCCTAGATGGTGACGATGAAGACCTCCGAAGAGACCAACGCCGATGCCGAGACCGCAGCCGGCGCCGAAGCCAAAGCCGGGGCCGAGCTTGCCGAGGTCCTTGGTCTTCACCACGGGGAGCTTCCAGAGGAGGCCCTTCCCTTCTCGCCCGCCGCCCTCGTAGTTCCTCGACATCTCCGCCTCCCGCCGATGAACGAGACGCCCGTCTCACTATGTAGGAAGGCCTACTAAGAAGACTATTTTGTGATGACTTTGTTATCCACTTCTTGCGGGATTATCTCACATTTCCACTCGGTGATCATGTCATATCTGTGGACTTTTTTAAATAATTATTAAAAAAATTCGAAATTAATTAAATAGGTATGGATGAAGAAAATTAAAAAAATATGTATTGATCGGTACCTGAGGTGTCGATTTGAGATGTCAGGTGCCGATTTGGAGAGGGGCGCCAACGGCTCTCTCCCAAATCGCACCTCAAGTGCCGATTTGGGAGGTGGTCGTTGGAAAATTGCCAACGCCCTCCTCCTCCTCCCATTCTTATATACCCCCCTCCCTCCCCCCCATTCCCCCAATTCCACACACATTCATACCCTCTTCTTCTTTATCTTCTTCCCTTACTCATCCTCTCTCATTTCTCTCAATCCATATTCTGAAGCACGATTTCGTCTCTCAATCTGTTAATCTTATTCAAGTAAGAATAAGATTTTTTCGTAGATATATTTTTGTGTTTTTTTGCAGATTTTTATCAGTGAAGGCGATATAAACTTTCGGATATCGGATTATATTCTTTTCTTTTCGAATGACATTTCTGTTTGAAGACACGCGTCTTTCAGGTAACTTTACTTGTATTAAATTTTTCGTGATTGTAATCAATAGTTAGATGTGCTGAATTGATACTTAATTTAAATCTATATTTAAATTAATTCTTTTTTTATATTTCAATTGAAATCATTTGTGTTATAAACTTTGTATGAAGTACCCTACAGAAGTTGGAAAAAAGAAATGTAAATGTAATATGAAAATTATTTCAGTGTCAATTACATTAAGGCTAAACACATTATTATCATTGCATCCGAATCATGTTAAAATTACTTCTCATTTAGATTTGGAATCGAGCGTCGAGAGGGTCTCTATATAGAGCTAGCAGGACTCACTGTGGTGAGCATCGATGAGTCCCCAAGACCGGACTTTTGGATTCCATCTCTGAGTGATTAGTCTATCATTTAAATAATTGATTAGTAGAGATGACATCCGAGTGAAATATAAATGATTGTCATATTTAAATAAACTAATCAATCATTAATTTTATTCGTATAGATGCCTTCCAACACTGCTCATGTCCTATTATATTGGGGAGGATCGATTGATGTCATTGATGACCACGTAGAATATATTTGGGGGTAAGAAACATATAGTTATATTACCATGTCAATTAACATACATTGGTTTACTGGCTTGAATATCTGAAGCCACTGATCTCCCGCTCGACCGGTATATACTTACATTAACGTGTAAGTGGTTGTATGAGGGATCAACATTCTTTGCAATACCAATTCATGTTGATGAATCAACATTAGCAATGTTGAGTTCAATCTTCGGTGTGAGATTTATTCACCTTTTCGTAGAAGCTACTCCCTTTGCTATGGAAAATATGTCTTTGTCATCGAGGTAAAATTAATCACATTTAAATTAAGGAATAATGTTATATATTCTTTATTTAAACTGACAAATATGTAAATTAATCAGGCCAACAAATGAGACCATGTTTGAGGATATCGAGAGGTCCTCACAAGTAAATGTTGAAGATGAATTAGTGACAGAAATATCTGAATATGAAAATGAGGAGTCAGAAAATGATTCTCAGACATTAGAAGAAAACATAGGTGTTAATAATTGTCATGATTTTGGATATAGTTCACTAGTTCTAGCCTTAGGTAACGAGGAAAGGGTGGACTCATATTCTGCTAATAATGATGATGCTGAAGAAGAACCGATGGAGGAGTTACCCCACGTGTTTGATCATGAAATTGCAGAAGCAGAAGACGTAGCGTTTGTAAGAGACATTCAGAACCCACCGATGATTCCGGTTTAAGTTATTGGTTAGGTAGGAGTTATAAGTCGAAAAGGGATCTACAATACGACTTACAGAAATGGAGTATGGAAAATCATGTGCAATATAAATCCAAGGCATCAAACAAGCAGATTCTAACTGTTGTTTGTATTTATGAAGATTGTGGATGGCATTTGCGCGCATCAGAAAGGAAATCTCGAGGAGACGGGTACGTTTCCGGATATATGGGGAAGCATACATGCAGAAATCATGTCCTTTTAGTGAAACATCGTCAATGCACTTCTGTTTTTGTAGTGCAGTACATATTATCTTCCTTTAAAGCAAAAGTTAGTATGACCTCGGGAGCAATAATGTATAAAATAAAAGATGAGTCGAAGACTGGAATCAACTACATGACAGCTTATAATGCTAGACGGCGTGCAATGGATATTGTTTATGGGAGTGAGGTTGAGTTATATCGTGATATTCGAAGATTCATTCGTGCTTTAGAATGACATAACTCGGGAATATATACATGGTTCAAGACACTGCAAGGTCAAAACGAGAGTACTATACATTTTCAGAGAGTATTTATAGCATTTGCACCGTGCCGTAGAGCATTCAGATTTTGTCGATCTGTTTTAAGTATCGACGGAACACATTTATATGGCAGATACATCGGTCACATGTATGTGGCCACAACAATAGATGCGAACATCGGCCTATTTCCGCTCGCATTTGCCATAACTGAAAAGAACGAGAATATTTCAGCATGGGGATGGTTTTTAAATTTATTAAAACAAATTATTGATCGTCGGGACATATGTTTTATCAGCGATCGATTTCCTGGTCTAAAGGATATTGTGCATGGTTTATTTCCACCGGAAGAGGGATTCACTCATCGTCATTGTCTCCGGCATATGCGTGCAAACATGCAGAGAGCATGACATAAAAATCGTACAGTTCAAAATAGATTCTACGCTGCTGGACAAGAACCATGTCAGAACAAGTTCAATAGTATGATGCGAGAAATTTTCATACTAGACAAAAATACTTTCGAGTGGATCGTATCTCAGGACAATGGCGATCAGAGTTATTGGGCTTTAAGTTCAGATAATGGACACCGTTATAGACACAGGACAATCAATTTATCTGAAAGTTTTAACGGTGCCTTTAGAGGAGCACGTGGTTTACCAATCATTTCTCTGGTCTTAACAGTTTTCACTAGAATTAATGGTTATTTCAATGATCGTCGTGAGGAGTCGGAGGGAATGACCACATACTTGATCAAGAAATACGAAGACTTGTTAGAGAAACAAACCAGGGAGGCAAGATCGTGCCACGTAGAAAGATTTTCATTAACTCAATTTCAAGTCTGCGATCGCGATGGATTTGCATATGAAGTCAACTTAAATGGCCATGAAAGTGAATGCATGTGTGGGTTCATGCAGATGAAACACTTTGTATGTCCACATGTTATAACCGCAACTTCACATACGCGTACACACGTAGATAACTATGATCTATGTTAACAGTACTTCTCCAGCGATTACTATCATCAGGCGTACAACTTCTTCTTTCATCCCATACCAGATAGACGTTATTGGAGAGAAGAAGACGCCCCTATTATGTTACCTCCAAAAATCGGGAAGAGAAATGTCGGAAGGCCTGTACAGGGAAGAATTAGAAATGAAATGGATGAAATATACGTACGGCCGAAATTGTGTAAAATCTACAAGCAACCAGGACACAATATATTAAGTTATCCTCGCAGAACACAGGAACACATGGATCTGTAAGGACATTTTAACTATGTAATTTATATTTCATTTGTATTTTAAATTGATAGCGAATGTTTTCATGAGATTTACAATTGTTAATGTAGATGGCAGAGATGGATAGAGTTCCTGGACCAGTAGATACCTCAGTATACTATCATTGATGTATCCATTCCAACAATATGAGCAGCAATACATGCCATCGCAGGAGCAACATACTTCGGGAGCATCAGGTTTTGTAATTTCTTTGTTATAAATGAAAACTATTTTGTTTCTCTTTTGGACGAGTGAATTTTTAAAATTATATGTTGTAAATCGTACAGGTAAGAATTATACGGAATATAGTGGGGAGGGATTGCAACCACCATCGATGTTTGGGACTTCAGGTTTTAGTTAATTATTTATGTATAGTAAACTTATATTAGTGTATCGATTTTTTTTAAATATAAACACAATTTCTCAAAAAATATAGGAGGACACGATGAGTATGCATTTTTCCAAGGTTAAACAATGGAGGAGTCAATATTTGGAACCTCAGGAATGACGTCTGCGGGATATGGCGGACAAGGGTACCTGCCAATTCAACAAGGCTTGCTTCTTCAGGTCGTTAAACTTAATATTCTTCTATTAGTAGTACTTGCATTTATGTGATATCTAATAAAATTAATAACGTTCAGGTATGAGTTATATAGAATATAACACTTCGGGATCTCAATATGATCAAACCAGATTTGGAGCTTAAGGTTATAACAACTTATTTAATAAATCGACTAAATACAATAACTAATGTGGATCTTCTGTAATATTTTCTAACAGATGAATATCTCATTCTTGCAGGATATGGAGAAGCTTTCAGTCAATCACAATTTGTAGGATCATCATTTGTTGGTCCTTCGAGTCAGGGATATAGCGGGCAGGAATTTCCGCTAATTCAACCAGGATTCGTATCTACAGGTTATTATAGTTAATTTATTACATTATATCATTCTCTTACTTATAATTTAGTTTATGTGATATATAATGCAATTAATATCTTTCAGGTATGAGCTATACAGGGTATGGCTTTGTAGGGTCTCAAACCGGTGAAGCCGGATTTAGAGGTTCAAGTATAAATATCTTATTGAATAGAAGAACTCATTTGAATACGTTATGTTTACCTTCTGTGATACTTACAACAATATAAATATCTCAATCTTGTAGGACCATCGCTTGTTGGTCCTTCGAGTCAATTTGACTCTGGACCCTCTCAGCTCACGCTGTCTACTCAATACAGTTTAGGAGATTTGCAATCACAAATATTTGATAGTGTTCGGCAAATGGAGACAACTGATTTTGATAGACAGTTATTTGGTATACCCACGATAATACCACAACAACGTCCGGAGCTACCTCGAAGACCCTCTCCCGGAGTAAGGATCACTGAGCCTCCTCCATTAGAGCCGCCTCGCCAGTCAACAAGTGTACGGACTTCAAGAAACCAGGAAACTCAAACAATCGGACCTCTACGGAAGTCATCAGCTAGGTCGTATCCTCCAGGGTACATTCCAACACATTCGAAACAAATTGCCAAGCAGAAGAAGAAGAAGAAGAAGACACATGAAGAGAGTCACAAAAAAATGGGAGATGGGGGGAAGGAAACGACAAAGGAGGAGGTGCAGGAGGTGGAGGAGGCGGTCTGAAGGGATTTCTAAAGATATGGAAACTATAAGTTATTGTAAATTTTTTTCTTTTATTTGTAAACACATCTTTGTTCTTTTATGATTTTAATAAAATACTTGTAATTTTTTAAGGTAATTGATGTCAAGTTGTATGTTGTTGACCTAGCGGATGTCAATGGTAAAGAATGTTGAGCACACTCTCTATTTCTTTATATTTACTATAAAATTCCTGATATGTCAACTAAAAATATTCTTACTATATATCAATAGTATAGAATAAATTTAAAAATAGAGATATACATCATATTTTAGAATAACGTTATCGGAGACAAGCGAGACAAGGAGGAGATGCAGAAGGAACGGTAACCCATCTTTCTACCTCCAAAGATGAGAGCACGAAGCTCCTAGTGATAGACCGAAAAGCTTGCAATGAAGGAAAATACCGAAAGCTAATTTAATTTATTTTGATTTTTTAAATAATTATTTAAAAAATTTCCTCTAAGGTCCTCATTCATATCTAATAGATAAAATAATAAGGTTTTCCTTATTTATAGTATCGAATATGAAGGAAAATGTGAAATGGATGTGTTAGGTAATTTGCCCAAGTCCAAATCGGCACCTGAGGTGCCGATTTGGGCTGAGTGCCCCAAATCGGCACCTCAGGTGCCGATCAATACACATTTTTTTTAAAAAAAATTCATCCATGCCTATTTAATTAATTTCGAATTTTCTAATACTTATTTTAAAAAAAGTCCCATATTTGTTGGTTACACGCCGAACAGAAACTTAGACTTGGTAAATCCTTGTACTAACATGCCATCATTAGTGAGAAAATATAACACCAGTATAGTTTCACAATGAATACTCACAAAATATCAAAGCGTGTTATAAGTGGTGATGAATACTAATTGACAACTTGAACTTAGGCATTTCGGGTGGCTGTCAACTGGTCGATCTGGACCTGAACTTAATAGGCTTCAAGGATAATTCTTCATTTATAGACCGGGCACATAATTCACCTACAAATGGTATCAGAGCGAGTTCCCTTTGATATTGAAAATGACTGCCCGAGGTGAAACACTCCTACAAAAAGATAGGAATAAAAAACTATCTGAAGCGTGCAACCACCACTACCATTGGAATAAGTGATGGGTTGTGCATAACGAGGACTTAGCGAATATAAGTAGAGGAGGTTGTAATACTCCGGTGTAATCCCACATCGAATACTCACAAAGCGTGAGAGTGGATTATAAATAATGTACGGGTGTATAAAATGAGAATGGCGTGCTTACAGAACCTACAAATTGGAACACTCACATCTTCTCCCCTTCATGCGTAGTAGTCTTCATCTTTAATTGAGTTGTTCGATCAACCCATCAACATTGTTGACTCCTCATATTGTGATGATTAACTGATAGCAACTATCCAAATCGCCCCCCTCCCAATGATTGTCGCAACTTGCAATCCACGAGATTGAGTTCAAAATCCAGCCTTCTCGATTTCGTGGTCACCCTCCACTCCAATGATGCACTCCCACTTCTTGATTCCTTCACTGGTAAAATATTTTTACAAAATACAAAGTCCTTTATTGGTTCCGCAATTGTATCTTGTCCTTTTTCTAACTCATATAAATATACTCTCTAGCTTTTATTTTGTGTTCTTATTTTTCATAGTTGTAAAGAGTAATATCTTTTTTATTTTAAATATTTTTTTATTTTTTGCCTCCATCTATGCAACTTGTACAACCACTCTATTTTTGTTGATATCTATTTTTGTATTTTTGAAAATATTTGTTATATATATATACACACATTTCATTAGTTTTATTTTTTTATTTTATTTCAACCCTATTCATTGTTTCCATCTATGTTTGTTAAGATTGTCACTTCTCGATGAATTTTTTATTTTTAAAGTCAATCATTTTCTTGGATATAAATTTCTCGTGTGACTTTGTGATATTTTTTATTATTTTAATTAGTTATATTGAATTTCAGAAAAATGGATTAGTTTTTTTTAGAGAAATTCTTTTTATGTGAATTTTTTTTATTTTTAGTTGAACAATTATTGTATTATGTTAATGAATACTTATTGTGTTAATAAATACTTGGTTATGGCAAAATGCTTTTTTAAAATTTGTTTCTTTGTCTATCAACCTCATTCACATATTATTATCTATTAGATACTTTTTTTACACCACTGTCTTGCTTTACGCATTACAATAACATCAATATAATTATTTTTATATTCTATTTAGAGTAAAAATCCAAATAACAATCAAATTGCTTGCATCAGAGTTGGCTAAGTTGAATACGTTGAACGACGTCGATTATGACATGTTGAGTCATAAAATATTGTATGATCTGACACATGATAATTTAGATAATATTATCGATACCCCTCCTTCCAAACTTTTTATGGAAGCTACCATGCATAGAAAACTGCCTATCACAAGATGTTTGAGTAGTGGGATAAAACCAATAAGAAAGCATGTACTTTTGTCCTCATACAAATGGAGGATGCTTTAATAAGAGTTTCTGAAGCCCATAAATTGACATACGAGTTGTAAAGGGAAATCAATCGAAATATGACCACTTGATGGATGTAAATGTGCAAATTTTCTATACGATATAACACATACAAAATGAAGAAACCTGAAAGCATCATCAAGCATGTTAACTACATGATTATCATGCCAAAAAACTAGAAGATTATAGGAACTAACGTTCCTATGAATTTATAAAGGGAGACTATATCAAATGGCCTACCATCTTCATTCAATATGCATGCCGCTACCCATAGGCTAAATGGAAATCAAGAATGTGACAGACTTGCACACTTAGCTACCGATCGAACAAAACTTGGTTGTTAAGACAAAGCTGACTGATGTCTTCGAGGTAGAGTAGAACGAGGTGGATGTTGTTCATCGCAAGAAGTATACAGTCCCACAAAGGCATGATTCAACGGAAACTATTAACATGGAAAAAGACAACCGAATCATGCTATAGTTGTGGAAAATAATATGATCAATTCAAGGTCAATCGTATTGATAAGGGTAAAAAGAACAAATTTGTTGGTGTGTTTGAGTGTAACTTTGCCATGATTGACTTTGAAGGTAGGTTAGAGGATGGCACTCAACATATTGTCAAGATTAAAGAGGGACTAGTGGACTTAAAAAAATTAAAACCAGTAGAAGATCTACATAGGTAACAATACCTACTTGGATGTTGAAGGAATTAGATCTTATAAGATGCATACTGGGGAGGGCACAGTGACCCTTCTAGATGTATTATATGCTATAGGGTCCGAAAGAATTTGATTTCAATGACAACTCTTTTATTGTGTCTATATAAATAGAGATTGAAAAGTCCATATAGTTGAGAAATTTATGCATGAATATGATTTATTGTTTTAGAGTCAATGATTTAGATTATTTATATATTTGTTATTTGATTTTGATTTATGGTACATGAGATTATGGCATTCGAGGAATAGTAAGATGAATCAAATAATAAAGACGAATCTAATGCCTAGTGTAACAAGAGCAAGAAAAATTCCTCGTAAGCATTGCTTGGTTGAAAAGATGACTTGAAAACCTTTTTCCACAGCTCGAAGATTAAGAGAATTGATAAAATTGATTCATTTAGATATTTGTGGGACTCTTAAGTGCCAAAAGATATGGAAATAATGATGACGATTATCAAGCCCCAATCTATATATATTTTGGAAAAAGGCTAAATCTTTCGAATGCTTTAAGATGTAAAGTTGAGGTATGCAGAATGGCATATGTGACCGCATAGTCAACCAACTGCCTCCAGCGACTGCGGCGAGGTCGGGTCTCACGGAGATCCTAATCGCAATGGTGTGAAGGAAAGGGACAGACATTGCAAGGTCTCACGCTTTATAAAAACCTCCCACAAGGAGGGGAATGCATCGAACTATCAGAACCTCGACTATGTGAGCCCCCCCTCCGACTCCATCCCTCTCTCACTCTCTCCCTAAAGAAGGAGTCGACAATGACTTATCTCATTCTTTGAGAGGTATTAGAGCACAACATTCACGATCCGACCCCGATCATCGACTCCTTGGATGCCCGTCTTCCTTGGCCACCGTCGCCGCCACCCAACACATCCCCATTGAGAAACCCTAACTGAGAGGTATTTTTGATCTTTTGGGGGGGGGGGCACGTCATTGCTCCCTTTGGGGACCACAAGCAGAATAAACTATTGCTCCCTTTTGGAGACCTCACGTTGCTACCTTTGTGGACAATGAATTCTGCTTTAGGTATAAGTAGGATTATGTGAAGGCTCTTCCAAATGATCTTATAACTCCTTAGTAATATGTCCTTGTTTATTTTATATTCACCAGATATCATTTTTTTAATATAAAAAAGGAGTATCACATAGTTGTCCGGGACTATTAGATTACTTGGAAGGCTAAAGTGCATCTGGAGGTCAAGTTATACGATGTTGATGCGAATTACTATTTTTGGAAAGCTAAAGGCTATCATTTTTAGGAAATGACATGCTTTAAATCTCTAATAATAATTCTCTAATAATTATTGTTCTTTTGGAAATTGCACGCATTAGAGCCTCTTTTAACTTCTTTCTTGAGGTTTGTTTAATTACTTTTGGATACTGCATGTTTTTAATATTAATTAATTCATATAAATAGTAGTTGATTGTTGTGCTAATAACGTCCTATAATAACATTATCTTTGAAAAGTACATCTTTTTATTATTTTTTTCTAATCACCTCTTTTTTCAGTCTATTTACTGGATTAAAAAATTATATGTTTTTTCATCTGCTTCTTCCCTACTTATTTTTGGTATGTCTTAATTGTTTTGACAAATTGCTTACTATTATTACATTTCTCAATCTCATACAACAATTCCTTTTTTATTAGATAAAAATGACAAGCAAGACATTTACCACTAAGGTGGGAAAATTGAGTACCTTAACGGTATTAATTATGAACTATAGAGTTAGAAAGGTCTACTTTGGCATGTTACACGATAACATATACTCCATAATAGACAAACATGTTCCTAACTTATCTGAGATCCAACAATGGAGGAAATTAGGCTCAGCGAATAGTGGGAGAAAATGAATAATAGGGCTAGGAGTTTTATGTTATCTCATATGGAGTTGAATCTGATTTGAGTCTTCGAGACCTGCAAATCAGTTTATGAGTTCTGGACTGCGGTTAAGGAGAAATATCACTCCAAGTCTGAAGTGAGCGTTCAACTTCTTCTACACAAGTACAACTCATGTAGAATGAAGGAATCTGAAAGTGTCCTCGAGCATGTGAACAAGATGATCCTAATGGAGAAGGACCTAACAGCTGCTGAAAGCATGATTCCAGAAAGGATGCATATATCAATCATTCAAGATGGATGCCACATTTTTAAGGATGAATGACAACATTAAGAGTGTGACAAACCTACCTGTACAATTGACGATTGAGTAAGACCTCTCAAAGCAAAGATCGAAAGTCGAGATCTTTGAGGTCAAGGATGAATAATAATAATAAGAAGAAGCAAGTGGTACACACAAAGAAAAGACTAAGACCCTTCAAGATGAATTTCAAAGGAAAAAGTAGGAAATACCTACGTGGCTCATGCTACTGTTGCAACAAATATGGCTTTCAAGGTCAATTGCCCCGACAAGAAGAGGACATGAAACTCTAAAATGCTTGAAAATAAATGCAATAAAAAATTGAATTCGTGGCTGCCATAGAGTGCTCTATAGTTACATATTGTGACGGGTGGTGAATTGACTCTAGTGCAACCCGTCACATTGCCAAGACAACGGAGGGGCTTGTGGACTTCAAGGAGCTGAAGAAAGGTGAGCAAGGATATTCATGGGGGAAACACCTACTTGGATGTTGAAGGTATTGGGACATACAGTCTTGACCTGGAAGATAGCATAATGGCACTTCAGGATGTACTATATGCACCAGGAATACGTCGGAGCCTCGTATCTGTTCCAGTTCTACTCAAAAATATTTTGAAGTTCGATTTTATAATAAGCATGTATCCATAGGAAAGAATAAGAAGATTTATGCAATGGATGAGTTTGTACCTAAGCATGACTTGTTCTGTCTTCCTGTAATAAGTTTAGTAAATTAATGAATACAACTTCTGCTACTCTCTATGTTATTTGTCTAATTATGATTTATGAAACATGAGACTGGGTCATCTAGAAAATTCCAAAATGGATCAAATGATAAAATATGATCTTTTGCCTAAAATTACGGTACAAGGACATTGCCCTGTGAACATTTTTTGACCGGTAAAATGACGAGAAGGTCCTTCTCGATATGAATTTGGTCAAAGGAATTATTAGGCTTGATCCATTCAGATATATGTGAACCATTGAGTATCAGTACACATAGAAATAAGGAATATTTCATAACATACATTTATGACTACTCTACGTTCTCTTATATCTATTTTTTAGGAAGAAAGACAGAAGCCTTTGAAATATTTAAGAGATATAAGACATAAGTAGAGACAAAATTGGGAAAACCAATTAAGACCTTTAAGACTGATAGAGGTGGAGAATATACCTCAAAGGAATTTGAGGAGTACTATATTCAGACAAACATTTGTAGAAGACTACGATGCCTTATACATCACAACAAAATGGTATAGCTGAAAGAAAGAATAGAATAATGATAATGTAGTTAGTATATGTTGTCACACTCAGGACTCTCAAAGAAATTTTGGGGAGAAACAGTGTTGACTGCTAACTACATACAAAATCGGATTCCCACCAAGTCCATAGAATCAACGCCATATGAAATCTGGAATGGCAGGAAATCCGAGTTGGGTTATCTCCACAAATGGGAATGCGTTGCATATATCTTGGTACCGAGATAACTTAGAGACAAGCTAGACTTCAAGATATTAAAGTGCAAAATTGTTGGATATAGTTAATATTCTAAAGGATATATGTTCTTCCATGAATCTAAAGGTCTGATCGAAAGTCATGATACAACTTTTCTTGAAATTCATCAAGAGAAGGAATATGAAGTAGAGGAAATAGATTCTCTGGTTGTCCTACAAGACAATGAAGATGACTTGGAGACAATACAAGAATTGGTTGATGATACTAATCATCCATATATAGAGAATGATGTTGGACATGCGAGCCCACGGTGAGCCATTATGCAATAAATGTTATTGCGAATATCATTCCCTGATCTGAAATGAAGAATAAATAATTTGCATAATAGGTCCCTGAGTACAATTAGGGTTATGTACCATGACCATCTTGATGATCATACAGATGTTGATTCAAATGTTGAATCATAGAGGCTGGTGCTTGGATGAACATCTAAAGAGTTAGATTGAGGACTCATCAAGCACCATCAAATGATTGTTAAGATATGATCTCCAGCCTGAGTAGGAGATGGCAATCCTTTCTCAGTTAGGCTGATATCTGACCGACCTCTTGATGCAGGTCCTCTGCATAAGAATAAAGATTCGGAGGTGTCAGATTAGTTAGGTCAAAGAGTTGCCTTAACGAGATCGAGATAACCAAAGTCCTATATCGTATGCTGTCATGATATAGGCACGCATCCTCTGACCAGAGACAGATGTGTTACTATATGTCTGAGTATGTACATTTGGCAGACCAATAGGTTGATGACCCAACCAAGGTCTATACACCGGCACGCTGGTGTGCATATAAGGGCATATGAGTAATACGATCTCTTAAAGGGATCATACAGGTTCACTACTGAACCGGAAGACATGAGCTCACTCATGAGATATTGGGAAGAATCAAATTCCGTGCGCACTGTCGTCTCTTTTTAGAAGCTTGACTGAATTTGTAGGTTCGATATATACTTTTGGGAAGTATATGATCAAGACCTAGGTATGATATATGCTTTTGGAAAGTATATGATCGATACCAACTCCCAATGATCAAAATGAGAAACTTACTGATAAAAACCCTGAAGTAGACAGTATAAAGTTGATCTAATACTTCAGGTTTATTCTGAGTCTTCCAGTATGCAGGATGTACAGGTATTGGGAATACCTGAGGGTGATGTGATCATAAACGATTGTATAACCATGACGCTTCCATTCCTAGGGAGTGATGAAACGGGTCTGGATTTTAGTGACTCCTCTCAGTAAAGAAGTAATCTGATCTTGATCCGAATGTTGGACATTGATCTGAATGTGATTCAGATGCAATGAGAAGATTAGATTTACGGTCCTTATTTAATCAAGCATCTATGGGAGGCCCGAGATCTGGATTTGAGATGTAATCTCAATATCCAAGTCACTTTACGTGGAACAATAAAATCACCCTATCCTTATCTCCAAGTATTCGCGGAGAAAGCACATTATCCTTGAAAGAGTTCATGGATAATTCTGTTGTTGATATATGTAACCGAGCATTGAGTAAATTGGTAATTAAATGTGATTTAATTATCATAATTAATATGAATTTGATTCATATTATAAAGAGAGTTATCTTAGATAATTAAATATGATTTGATTATCGAAGATATGAATAATGTGAATGTGATTCATATTATTTGAAAACAAGAGAATAGAGATCCAAGATGATTAAATGTAATTTAATTATCATGGATATGAATAATGTGGATGGCAATATCCATATTAGTCATATGTATTATGAATGAGATTTATAATATATAAGAGAGAGATATTTGTAATTTACATTTGTTAATTAAATGTTAATGTGAATTGGATTCACATTGGACATTAAATTTAAAATGTAATTTACATTTTATTTTAGGTTGTGAATATGATTCACAAATTTTTCAATGGCAAGATTGCGATGTCTACAAAATAATTATGAATTATTTTTGTAGAATAATTTACAACAATTGTTGTTGTAAATATTGGAGATATATGCAATCTTGGAGATTGCATTGGAGTCTCACTTTCTTAATAGCAGAGGGGGGACGACCACCAATCCCTAAAGGAAAGGTGGTCGTCCATCCTATATGGAAGGGAGGAGCCTCCTTTCCATTATCTCCAATGTTAGTTGGTTTAATTTGATGATTGAATTATATTGATTTATCAATATATATTTAATCTAAATTAAATTAATTGTTGTTGGTTTTTACCAATACAAATCTTGGCCATTAAAAGAAACACAATCAATGAGAGCCATTGGATTTGTGTTGTCTATGGATTGTGATCCATGGATCCCAAAACATTATAAAAGGAGAGGCACCCCTTTGCTCTTCTTTACACCAAGAGAACATAAGTCTCTCTCTCTCTCTCTTTCTCTACACGCCTACTCTCTCTCCCTCTCATGGTCGTCCACCATGGATGCCCTAGAGAGGTTCTCCATCGTCGCAGCGTCGTCGTTATGCTGCCCGATCGTCTGCTCGTGGATCTCCATCTCCTTAGGTGGGCCTCGCTCGTGAAGAAGACGTCGGATCTCGTGTGTCGAGATCAGGAGATCCACCACTTGGATCATCAACATGGATTGCGAGAAGCACACGATTCATCCTCGCGCTCGCAAGCGTCTCCTCCGTCGGATTGGACTTGAGACAGGAGGTCTCTTTGTTTAGAGACCCGATCACAACCACGCTTCAAGAGGTAATCCTATTACTTGTTTGTGGTTTAGATGAAACGATCCGAGAAGTGCTCTCAGATCATGTGGTTTTATTAAAATTTTTAAAATTCCGCTGCATAGAAAAACTAGTGCGACTAATCGTTCCTTGCCGTATTCGATACGACGCTCACGCTTCCGTGATGCGCTTGAGGATTTTACCATATCCTTCAAGTGGTATTAGAGCCTTAGGTCGAAGGTTTTGGATACGATCCATAAAACCGAAGGCGACTTGGGTTCGTTAAGGTTGCGAAAGTTTTATTGCATTTCATTTTCGCATCTCTGTCTTGTGATTATTTTCGGCCCTGTTTAAATTGTTTAAACACGAAAATAAAACTTGTATTTTGTTCCTTATTAAATAAGGAAACCATAGGATCTTAGTTTACGTAATTTGGATTTCGTTTGCTCAAGATATGGTTGTTTTAATGAACATGTGTCCACTGTTACGGGAACTACGAATCTTAACGTAATTAAGGAGTTAATTACTGTTTAGAAACGTCTTGAAATGCATGCAAATCACATAGATTCTGTTGTAAATCAAATTAGCAAACTTTGGAAATTTACTTTGCTTAATTTGGATTTAAATTGATTGAGATATGTTAATTTTAGTAAGTATGGGTCATTGCTGAAATTACTTTCCTAATCAAGAACCATGTGATTGTCAATTAGTGAAATTAATTGTTAATTTCATGAAATAATTATGGAAAATATTTGAGAAATATTTGATTATGATTATTTTCTCAATTGACTTGGCCTCAACCAATAGATTGATTAGATTTGATCTAGATCATAATTGGAAATACAATCATCAAACTCCTTGCTTGAATAGGATTAGGAATTTGTCTAGCAAATTTCCTTATAATCAAAAATGTTTTGATTATTACTATATGGTATAATTTCGGTTGAAGAATCGATGATCATCTCAAGTACAAAGTGATTGACTCGACATTATTTTATTCCGAGGCGGATATGGTGTCTAGTCGGGGATCGCTGGGGTAGCGGGTTGCACCGGATGCGGTCCGTCCCACTCCCGCCGGTACTGACCATGACAACGGGTAGGGAACGAATGATGCATGAGAGATCATGATATATTTTTCTAATTATTAAAATTCAAATTAATACGTATTTTGAGATAATGCCATATATTCAAGTAAAATCAAGTTTGTTGATTGAATTGGATTGATAATTAATTTAATATGATTAAGTTAATTATATCCAATTACAAACACTCTATTATAATAGATGTGTTATTTCCCTTGGAAGAATTAATTATGTGAATGTGATTCATGATAATTAATTAGAATTTGAATATGATATGGAGGATCACATAAGTGACATCCATAGTCTTCCGTCAAGGCGAAGGGTTCCATCGTCAGGGATTGTATGTAGGAGACGCCTGTCCGAAGTGATAGCTCATATATGCAAGCGAATCTGGATCGGGATCTTTGCTTCTCGAAAGAGTAAGGTCGTATGCGTAGTGACCCCAATATTCGATCCTCATATTATTGGGGTGATATTGGATTGCGCATAATGAGTTCTATTCCTGTTGACGGTTGGTTCAATTAATGACGGGTCAACATCACCTTAGGGGTGGTGGGCCCGGGTGTTAAAGACCGAATTGGGAATGCAAGTTGGACTTGCAAGGTGGAATGTGTTCCCGCTTCTTTCTTATCCGAGTTACAAATTCTCATATTATTGGGATGTAACAAAGATAAGGAAGGAGATCCCAGATCTTGCTTGAGATATAATGGTAAGTATATCTCTTACATTGAAAGTGATTTAGGGAATGAACTTTCATTGTTGACATGGCAAGACAACTTTGATATAAAAATTCCTAAATCAAAGTAAATTATATATTTATATATGTTTATGCAAATTTCTTATTTCAGATAACCCTTCTTTAATCCCACTCAATGTTATACTCAATAATAACCAGTAGAATATCATGGATTGGACCTATGATCCAGATATTGTACTTGCAGTTGGACACATAATGTATGTAGTTGCAATGTGCAAGTTTCCTCATAATAATGAGGAATGATAATTAAATAGACAATAGGACTAAAACCCTAGGGTTTGTATGTCTCTATAAGTCTTGATCTCAACGAATGTACTTTGGAAGTGACATGTCGATAATTATCGTAATTATCAAATAATTCTTATAAAATCTAAGAAGATGTTCTGGCATACATATGTGCTCTCGACATATAATCATGAATGACATGATTCTCTGCATTATGCATAATGGTGGCTCTATAAGAGATGATATATTCAAATTGTTTGAATACCTACCTGAATCTAAGTTTTAAAAGTTTAAATGGATGTAGATACGATGAGTGTCATCATTCTACTATCTATGCTCTAGTCATTCATGAAGCTTCATAATATTCATATTGTATGAATTGAATGAAGCATGTATAAATGTTGAAATACTCTTATATTGAATTTTTTGATCTTAACATAAGAGATCTTTTGTCTTGAACAATGGTTGCTTATAGATAAAGGGAGCGCAGTGGAAGCATGGGTTGGACCCAAGTAAGAAGTATAGTTAAAAGAGTTGACTTACTTATATGACATCCAAATAGTTGGATGAATGCCAATACTGCAATAAGTTGATGTGTTGATAGTATGACTATCAAATCTATCTAGAGTCCTTAGAGAAGGAATCGGATAGTACATCATAATAATCTACATATAATCATTGAAATTGACTTACTTATTTGATAAGATAAAGTCTAATAATTGTATCTCAATCTTCTAATGACACTTGCAATTGATTGCATCTGTATTAGAATATTAAAAATTTGATCTTAAGTTTTAATGGTCATCCATGTTGGAAGTGATGCAATTGTTGCAACAATTTCCATTGGATCAACAGACTTCATATTTTCAGTGGGAGCCCTTAGTCTTAGAGAATGTCTCTGTGATCTGGATATTAGAATACACTCATAGTTTATTTCTAAATGTTGGAAATAAACATGAATTCTGGAATAAACCTATCATAGAGAGTTATGATGGAGATATTTCAGATAGTAATCTAAAATCTTATGGACTCTACTAAATTAGAAAATTAATGAATGGTTCGTTAAGATTTCTAATACTGAAAATTAAACCTTTAAAGATCAATAAGAGGATAAAGATCATTTGACAATGATCTGACATCATGTTTTGGACATATGTCTATTGATGAGATCAATGGACAAGTAAGAGATGAAACTTTAGAATGTTTAAAATTTCAAAACTTGCATACTTATGAATATTGTATTCAAGGTAAAATGTCCAATACACCTTTCTTTGGGAAAGGTGTAAGATGTCAAGGTATTCAGGATCTCATACATATTGATATATGTGAATCACCTATATCATAGTAAACATTATGGATATGTGATATCTATTGATGATTATTTGTGATATGAGATTTCTTCTCTTCACTTAGAAACCTTTGAAATGTTTAAAGATTTCACAATTTTGGTTTAGAACAAAGTTTGAAGGAAGATGAAATGAATTTGATCTAACCAAGGTAGCTTGTACCTATTAGATGAATTCAAGGAATACCTTATGGAGATGTGACTATCATTCCTATCTCAATCCTCCTAATGAACCTTAACACAATAGAGTTGTAGGGAAATACAATTAATCATGTGTGACATGATTTGATAAATGATTAATCTTAGCATAATTATCTCTTAGTTTCCAGGTATATATATGTGGTAGAGACTACATTATATATCCTTAATAAGGATCCATGTGATTAAGCTGGAATCTGGTACTAGAGAGTGCTACTTCATTAGGAAAATAAAGGATGGTATTGGACACCTACTTTATGACCTTGAGATTCTTAAAGGATCTCATCTCTGAGAATGTGATTCTTAGAGGATGACTCTCTTGAGAATCAAGATGAAAATGAAGTAAAGGAACTCATTTAATCTTGAGAAGATAATGAGGCTCCTGAAATTGGAAACTAAATAGACAATTAAAGATGAAACATTAATACCTCTTCAAATAAGTTTGATAATAGATTCCATGTGTCAGTTGAATCTGACAACGATTGGAATTCATGTGATAAAACTCCTGAGGATCATGACATGGAAAGATGGATGTTAGCAATAAAAGTCTAACGTAGACTTCATATGCAAGTGTTGCATATGGACCCTCGAGGATCCACATATATGGGTAAGACCCATTAAGGTGTAAATGGATCTTCAAGAGAAAGAGGGAACCTGATGAGAAGGTAGAGACCTTCAAAGCACGGTTCGTAGCCATGAGCTACACAATGAAGAGAAGACATCGCTTGCGATGAGACTTGCTCTCCAGTGACCTTGCTTTAACCCATCAGAATATTGCTTACTATAGCTACCCAACTTGACTATGACATCTTCATGATGTGAGTCAAGATTGCATTCCTCTGTGAATACCTCTCTGAGGATATTCATATGAAGTAGCCCCAGGGCTTCATGGTTGAGGAAAGCAATGTGTACAAGCTAAAGAACTCCATCTTTGGACTCAAACAAGCTTCATGTAGTTGGAACATAAGATTTGATGAAATTATAAATGTTATGATTTCAGATAAAATATTGATGAACCATGTGAAGCTTAGTGGGAGTGCCATTGTATTCATCGTGCTAAATGTAGATATTATTCTAATCATTTAGAATAATATAAGAATAATAATAAGTGTTTTATAATTTAGTTGTTCCATACCTTGAGATATGATCTCAAGGATACCTCTTAGATCTTAGTTCTGAAGTCGTTCAGAAGCAAAGAGAAGATGGTATTGGGACTGTCACATTAGTAGTACACCTTGGACTTATTCCATTTTCTGGAAAATTCCAAGAAAGGCTTCCTCCCCTTAAGATATGGTAGTGACCTATCTAAAAGGATAGCACCTCAAAGAGTTGAGGAAGTGAATGCTAGAACTGCTTTCACTTGTGCATCGGTTACGAGAAGCCGAGTGTATGCTAGATGTGCAAAAGAGCCAGATGTTTGCCATGCAGTGGGAGTAGTAATCTGTTACTAATCCTACTATTGAATAAAACACTTGATTGCAGTAATAATAACGTCTTCAAAGATGATGAAACTTAGAGATAAGTGATCTCAAAGTCTTATCTTCAAAAGTTTAAGACCTTGTAGATAGTGATCTATAAGGGTCTTAATTGTAGATACCTTAGGAGATAGAGATCTCTAGGAATAAAGGTATTCTGATAAGGATTATGGGCATACTGGTTATAATGATTATTGATCTATAGTGTCAAGAACACTATAACAAAATTGAGTATTGGTTGCATAAGATGCAACATTCGCATTGGATGCGAGCACTGTTACTAGGGTATATGCAAATGTCGTAAAAGGACTTGGCGTAGTCTCTTAGGAACAGAGTGACTGATCAGCTTACCTAGCTATTCTCTAAATAGCCTATGATTGTCACATGAGTGTGGGTTTAAATGATTATCCCATTAATGGCTCTTTGGGCTAGTGGGAGATTGTTGGACATGTGAGCCCACGTCGAGCCATTATGCAATAAATGTTATTGCGAATATCATTCCCTAATCTGAAATGAAGAATAAATAATTTGCATAATAGGTCCCTTGGTACAATTAGGGTTATGTACCATGGCCATCTTGATGATCATACAGCCGTTGATTCAAATATTGAATCATAGAGGCTGGTGCTTGGATGAACATCTAAAGAGTTAGATTGAGGACCCATCAAGCACCATCAAATGATTGTTAAAATATGATCTCCAGCCTGAGTAGGAGATGGTAATCCTTCCTCAATTAGGCTGATATCTGACCCACCTCTTGATGCAGGTCCTCTGCATAGGAATAGAGATTCGGAGGTGTCAGATTAGTTAGGTCAAAGAGTTGATTTAACGAGATTGAGATAACCAAAGTCCTATATCGTATGCTGTCATGATATAGGCATGCATCCTCTGACCGGAGACAGATGTGTTACTATATGTCTGAGTATGTACATTTGGCAGACCAATAGGTTGATGACCCAATCAAGGTCTATACACTGGCGCGCTGGTGTGCATATAAGGGCATATGAGTAATACGATCTCTCAAAGGGATCATACAGGTTCACTACTGAGCCGGAAGACATGAGCTCACTCATGAGATATTGGGAAGAATCAAATTCCGTAAGCACGGTCGTCTCGCTTTGGAAGCTTGACTGAATTTGTAGGTTTGATATATACTTTTGGGAAGTATATGATCAAGACCTAGGTATGATATATGCTTTTGGAAAGTATATGATCGATACCAACTCCCAATGATCAAAATGAGAAACTTACTGATAAAAACCCTGAAGTAGACAGTATAAAGTTGATCTAATACTTCAAGTTTATTCTGAGTCTTCCAGTATGCAGGATGTACAGGTATTGGGAATACCTGAGGGTGATGTGATCATAAACGATTGTATAACCATGACGCTTCCATTCATAGGGAGTGATGAAATGGGTCTAGATTTTAGTGACTATTGATGAATCTGTGATTCATCACTCTAAAAGTTGAAAATAGAGTCTTGTTCCCGAGTAAATAGCAGCATATTTCCCCTTATAGTGCTTAATTAGCATTCATGCATGCATTCATAATATCTGCATTTTAGCACTCATATTTGCATTAAATAAGAAGCCAATTCCACTTATAGAAAATCCACCTATTATCTCCTCAAGCATAAAACACCATTAGTAATAATATAGGGATAAAGGTCAGAGTTCTCCTTTGTAAAAAAACAATAAAGACCTAGAATCCCTGGTCCTTAGAAGGCCCATAGTTCTCTTGTACCAGCTCCAAAATAGGTCTACTCACTTTCAGATGAATACACATTCAAAGACCTTTAAAATGAGACTAATTTCATTCAATTCGGAGCTCGTAAGAAGAAGTTGGGTTTTTGGGCCTCTATGTATACTATATCTGTGTATATTTGTATTCCTATATTTTTGTATCATATTTGACCTCATCTCCATTTTTATTCAACATGAAACTTGTAGATCTCATCGAGATCTACAACTTTCATGCTTTGAGTTTTTCCAAATTAGGCCTCCTTCTCTCTCTAATCTCGTTTCTCCTCACAGCCACTCACATCTGGCCACATGGCGCCCTCTGATTGCGCCACGTGACCCGCTCCTCTTATCTCTTCCCCCCCCATCCCCAGCTGTTGGATCCCTTCTTGGATCCAACGGCTAAGTAACCTCCACGTACGCTCTTTATTCCCACCGTCCAATCAAACCCCTGGGCTCATCATCACCATCCGCCAGCGCCTGTATCTCCTTTCGCCACGTAGCAGCCTTGCGCACCCCACGATCATTTCGGGGCTGCTCCATCTGAGCCGCTAGCTCCACAATCATCGCCAACCCTTCGATCAGAGCACCCTTCTCATCTGCACCGCCCGTTTGCGCCTCACTCAGAACATGCCACGTGTCACTTTGTGTGTCGTCTGATCATCATTGGCAGATCAAATCACTACCACTCATTCCCGCAACTGTCGTCGATCCGCCAATCGTTCCCTTGAGTGCATCACAGCCATCCGTTGCCGCCTTTTCCTCTGTGCGCCACATGGCAGCTTATGAACCATCCGATCTATTCCATCTCAACCTTTCACTTCATCCGTATTCTCAGCCATTTGATTGTTCTCCCGAAGTGATCCCCACCGCTCGTTAGCGCCGCTCCCACAACTCGACACGTGGCATCTTGTGCACCCTTAGATTGTGTCACCTAAGATCTAATCCAAGCCGATCCTTAGCGATCTCTTCTCCGCTGTTGGATCGCAAGATCCAACGGCCGAGACTTCGCCTCCTACCTCCAGACTACCTCTCTCCCACGTTCTCAGCCTCGCGCAACACTCGCCCCCTTTCTATTCTCGGCCCCACTCCAGCCACCCTCTCCGACCGCCAACACCACCTCGATGGATCCCATTCTTCCCTTGACCTCGCCAGCTCCCTCAATCACCACAATGAACCCCAGATTTGCCCCATGACTTCCACGAACCTCACCTCGTCACCAGCTACCCCATCACCTTCACCCTATAAAACATCGTCCTCCGGCCACATTCTTCCCCATCCGCCATTCCAGAGAGATACCCTTAGCTCTGCCCTTCCAATTGGTGACAACAATTCGTCGAGATGTTGAGCGATAATCGGGCTTCTTCTCCGACGAGATCCACAGCCTTCTCCGCCGTGCTGCGGCCTCCTCCGTGAGCTGCACGAGCTCAGAACCATCTACCGTTCTTCGAGCGACGACGGGAAGCTTCCCCGGAGCTTCTAATCCCAGGTAGAGCCCTCCATCGATCCTCTGATCTTCTTCTTAGTTTCTCCTTTGATTTCTCCGATTAAATTCGCCCTTCGCAATCGTCTTCTCGCTCCACCGTCCCCCCTCCAAGCTCTGCGACGGAGCACTGATCTTCGCGCTACCATTATTTTCCTCCAACGAGGTACCCCACCTTTCACCGACGCCAGCTCCGCCACCTGGGCGGAGCTCGATCACCGGTCACCCCCACTGCTACGCAGGCCTCGCATTCCATTCCCGACAACTCCACGAACAGTTCGTGTGCTTCGGCTATCTTCTAACCCTTTGCAGGTGCTATCTCGTTGATTAGCCGGAGGCTCGTCGAAGCTTCATTCGAGGTCCTCCGCACTCGCGCTCCAGAGCGCCTCCTCCAATCCTGAGACCACCGGACGCTTCACCGGTCATCCACGCATCTCCCGCGACACTTCAGACCCTCTAGCAACCTTCGCCGATGATGAGGGGATTAGGCGGAGCTAGGCCAGCCTCGCCGGAGCCTCGCCTTCTCCTCCGTAGGAGGCGGAGGGCTATCAAGGACGAAAAGCAGCAACCGTCCGATCTCTTTGATCGGACGATCGGGCGCCAGCCACGTCGCCTCACCCCGCAACCGTAGGATCAGGCGGATCCTACACGTTCTGATCGCGCCATGTCATCGCCCTCTCCACGCTCCAGGTACCGTTGGATTGATCAATTATTTGACGGACTCAGATATGCCACGCATCATCAGCCAGCTGCCGTGGATCATCCTTGGTTCCACGGTCCAGATCGTGCCACGTCGCCCGATCCGAGCCTCCTCCCCGACTACTAGGCTCGGATCCCCGAAGCTCTTCCGAACTAACGTCCGAACCTCCAGCTGCACCCGAGCCTCGTCCCGAGCCGTCAAAGTACTCCGAGCCTCAGGACCCTACGTGATCTACACGTGCTTCCTGGGTCAATTGCATCGAGGCCCCTGAAGGTTTTCCATATTGCACTTCAGTCCCTGCCAGGCGCACTTCACATGAGGAGCATGTGATCCGTGGAAAATTTGCATCTACCCCCTGCATTCTAGGTAATTGCATAAAAGTCCTTGTCAGCATGTTTTATTTTCAGCAATTTAAATTTATGTAATTGCATTTATACCCTTGTCTTTGCACGCATATTTAAGCATTCATCTTAATTTATTTTTGAGTTTTAAAAATTGCATTGTGTAGCTTACTTTGTCCTCCTTATTATGTGACACATGGCACATTTTTGTAATAATAGTAGAATTTTCTATTAATTAATTGGTTCATTTTTGTCATATTTTGCCTAATTTCACCTTTTAATTAATAGTAATTTCTCTGTGACTCCAAAAATTCCTAAAAAATCACATTAGATCTAGGATAATTAGCTTCACCTTGCATAAAAATTTCATCTCAATTGCATGCATTCCGAGGCCTAAATAATTCATTTGGTGAATTCCTTAATTTATTTTTAATAGGTTCATTTCACATCAAAATTAAGGTTTGATAATTTTCCTAGATTCCTCATCTTTATATCTATCTAGGATAATTTTTATTCCCAAAAATATTGTGATTTGATAATTATTAAAATTAATTTAGTGAAAATCACCATGTAGTCAATTTTAATTCATAGTTAATTCATTTAGTGTCAGAAAATTCTAAAAAAAATAAGGTAGCTTAATTACATTATATTTCATCATCTGGCCAAGTTTCATTAGTTTTGGACTTAATTTGATTGCTTATCTGAATTAACATTTAAACTGGCCTGATTTTACATGTGTCTTGCATAAAATATAAAAAAAGACCAAAAATATTTCCTCTGAAAATCAAAACTTGGAAATTTGCTTCGAATCTACCTAAGGAGACAGATGATTCCCTGAGCTCGACCTTGGACTTCCACCAAGTAAAAAAAATTTGCCGATCGAGATTAACTTGCCTTAATTAAAAGTGGTTTTTGATCTGCTCTCGTTATCCGACTGTAACGAACATTAGTTATTAATTTGAACATTAATTTGCTCGAATTAACAAGGGTAGCGGGAGGCTTATCAAAATGGCGCCGTTGCCGGGGAGGCACGGCTTAGGTTAATTTGTAGTAATATCTGAGTGCTTGATTTTTTATCCCCGGGTAGTCTGACCCCCGGTTTTCTTGTGAATATTTTCTGTCTTTTAATTTTTGCATTTTTTGTATGTCATTCTCTGACCTCAATTTATTTCTGTGTGAGGAACGCGAGGATTCGAAGATGCTTCGAAGATTCGGCGCTTTAATTTTTTGAGAGAATTTGTATCATTTTATTTCTTTATTTTTTCGCATCATTTCCAGCGGTTCCCGTTTGGATTTTCGCGTCTGTAAAGATAGTGAAACCATGTCCCCGTGTGTTGTGTGGTTTGAATGGTAATTTAGGCTTGCACTAGCGGCTCCTCGAGCCACTCTAGGATTTGCTTGTGCTCGTAATTTTTAGGACCACACAACCACTTAAAAGACGCACTTAGACCGCAGATCTAGCCAAATCAATCTGTTCTTTACTCGCTAATAGAACTGCTTGTCTAGGAGCGGATTTTGTCGCTTGCATATGCATGTAGTGTAAAGTTTTCAATTCTGTTTTGCATCCTGCATAAAAGCGAAGGGACCACTGTAAGTCTTCTTAACTCATCATACACATCATCGTTTTCATGCATCGGCTTTTCTCGATTTCCTCCTCTTTTTTCCACACTTAATTTAAATGGAAATTGGGACTGGACGATAGGCATGCTGTGTGGTTGGACTAACAAGTGAGAACTAAACTTAAAACCGGGACTGCTAACATTATTGACAAAAAATAATAAAATTTGGAAAATCTGTTTGTGGGAGACTAATCCCCGACCTTGTTTTCAGGTTGAGTGAGGGTACTTGAGTGTGTGTGAACACCTTAAGGAGAGCCCAAATCCCCGCTTTCCATATCAAGTTCCGACTAATCCTAGCAAATATCACAAGTTGAATTTTTAAGATTCACTGACTAGTACCAAATGGCCTCCGCCTGTCTCAGGTAGATAGGGGCGAAATTACGATACTTCGCGACAAGTTGCCAGTAACCCCCTGGGGTGAAGTTCCGGCCTTGGCAGCCCCCGCCTGCTTGCAGGTAGATAGGGGCATGGTCTTTGAATCCATCAACTTGGGATAGGAGCAAAGAAAGGAAGGACCGGCGGTATCTTAGGCGACAGGTTAAACAGGGAAGACGTATCCGGCTCTGAGCCGACTTCCCTATAGGCCGTGTAAATCCTTGCTATCTTGCTTGAAAGATCACACTTAAAATTAACAAGATTAATTGGACTCGGCTTCGAGTCCTTCACTGTGTTGAGTGTGAATCCAAGGTCTTGGATTGAATTGTTTGCTTAAGGTAGGAGTCAAATCCTATTTTCACTTAGAACTCCCATTTCTTCTCGCCAAATCAAGATGAGTGACTGGGGGGATATCGGCTCTTTATTCACCAATCTCTCTTTGAGCCCCCCACGAAACTCCTCTTCACCGGCCCAAGCGCACCTTGGGCCACCCAGGACTCATGACCCTCTTGAGTTTTGGTTCCCTCACACACAGGGTGGTTACTCTCAAACCAACCCTTTCCTCTCCTCCGAGCTTACCGAGGAAGACCATCGCCTTGGTGAGAATCCCTTCCGTGATTTGTCCTCTGACACCGACCTTGTTTCCTACCCAGGACTAGAGGACAAGATGCCACCTAAGCAGCCACCAGATGAGGACCCATTGCGACAAATTCTTAACCGCCTCGCCACAGCCGAACAACAAAATACAGATCTCACAGCTAGAATGGGACAGATTATTGCAGCAGGAGGAATCATCCAACCAATGGTTGATGCCTATAACCCAGCAGAGAATGAGATACAAAGTTGGTTGGCACCAGCAGTTCCTGCTGAAGCATTTGAGCTCAAGCCCCACTTCCTTATCCTGCTATCGAAGTTCAACGGAAATGCCCATGAAGAACCATATACCTTCCTCCGAGACTTCGAGCTGGTTTGCAACAACCTTAGCCATCCTAAGGTTGGGTAAGATTACATTAGACTGAAGGCCACCCCATTTGCCTTAGGAGATAAGGCAGCACATTGGCTGAAGAACCTAGGGGTGATATGTACAACCTGGATGCAGTTCAAGGACTTATTTCTGAAGAAGTTCTACCCTCTCAGTAGGACTAACCAAATGAGAACAAAGATCGCCGGTTTCTCCCAAGGACTCAATGAACCATTCCATGATGCCTGGGATAGGTTCAATGACCTAGTTCAGAAATGTCCCTGCCACGACATTTCTAAGGTGATCTTAGTCCAGACCTTGTTCTGTGGTTTAACCCCGAAAATGTAAGGGTTAGTCAGTGCCGCCTGTGGAGGAAGCTATCTGAACAAGAACGAGAATGTTGTATGGAAGATCCTAGAGCAGATGGCGGAAACCGACAGGTCGCAAGCCACCAGGGCCTATCAGTTGTCTCCCTCACTCCTATCCAACGAGACAACCTGGAGGACTGTATCGGATCTGACCTAGGACCTCATCCCCAGCATGGGGATGATAGCTGACAAGTTAACTATGGTCAAGCAGATCCACAAGAGGGTCACTGACCTTGAGTCTCTCTCACGTCTGCCGAAGCAAGTGGAGGAACTTACTGAGAAGGTAGCTAAGATAAAGCTACATGCCCCTTCTGCACCACCCGCACCTGTGCACAGAGTCCATCTTGTACAGGAGCAGGCACCGGGGCATCAGAGCGGCTGGGTGGAGGATCAGACTTACACCCAGCAGGACCAGCATGCACCCCCACAAGTGGAGACCGGATACGAGGAGCCTCCGCAAGTGTTCGAGATCAACAGGCTGTGGTACAGCCGTGACCCCGTCAGCAGACAGTCGGGGATGGGGAACGGTCAGCCTCACCGACCTGTCCCAGCTTACCAAGGAACCAGCTCCGTCCCCGCACCGCGCTTTGTTCAGTCCAGGTCCGAACAAGGGTACCAGCCTCAGCAGCACCAGCAGCAGCAGCGCACATTTCAGCAGGGCCAGGCACCATCCCACCAGCAGCATCAGTATCGGTATGGCCAGCAGGGCCAGTACAGGACCTCATCCGCAAGTCAACATCAGCCAGCCCAGCCCACCGAATTGGAGTCCCTCACCTTAGCGATCCAGACCCTGTCTGATAGGGTCCAACAGATCCAGAACGACTATATGGATATGAGAACCGATCTGAATCGTGCCTCTCATACCCATGATCAACAGATGGCGCCAAAGACCCCAATTCCCACACAGGTTCATGCCAACTCGAACAGCTTAACCCATGGCCAGAACCGACTTCGTGATCAGGTATATTATTCAGATAATTATTTATCTGAACATGAGATCCTTTCGTATGATAATGTGAATCATATGTCCCTCAGGAGCGGAAGGACCGTGACCATACCTGATCGGGCACGGGCACCGAAGAAAGGAGCCGCTAAGTCTCTACCTGAGGAGAACTTGGAGGAAGAAGAGGAGCAGCACCACCATCACCACCGGCAGAAGAAGAGGACGTCTGGGTCCTCGAAGTAGCAATCCCACATCAGCAGAGAGTCCGACGGAACCGATGTAGAGCCCGCACCTCCATCTGAGGAGGATCGTCAAGAAGTCGCGGAAGACGCATCACCGGTTTCATCTCAGCATTTTCCTTTTAGTCAGAGTCAGAGTCCGAGTCGTGTACATAACTCAGTTCCAGATTTCAATGAAAACATTTCAATTTCAGAACATGAGTTGGAGTCAATAATCCCTTTCCCCCGAGCTCTCAAGGGTGGAAAGAAGAAAACTAAAAAATCCAAAAAGATGACCCTGAGATGGCAGAGTTCTGCAACAAACACATCAAGGTCATAATCCCCTTTGACAAGTACGTGGAGATGACTCCTGCATTTCAAAAATACCTTAAGGTGAGATGCACACCTATTAGGGTTAGCAGGAAGACCAAAAGCCATGTTGAGAAACACGTTCTGTCAGTAGCCACGACTTGTGCAATAAAGAACTCGTTTCCTAGGAAATGAAGAGACATGGGTGCACACTATGTGGTGAGTCATGTTGATGACATCGCGTTTGCACGCACTCTCCTAGATAACGGTTCCTCAATTAACTTAATGCCTACAGTCCTCTATGATCGGCTTAATCTCGGACCTCTTAGGAAATCTAGAGCCCTCCTGCAGTTCACTGATAAATCAACCAAGAGGTCCCAAAGAGAATTGAGGAATATTGTGATCAAAGTCGAGGGCCAAGAATACATGGTGGACTTCACTGTCCTAGATATGGAAACCCCTCGTAATTGGAGAGACTCCCAGATCATCTTAGGCAGGCCATTCCTCAGAACAACAGAGGCCTTGTTTGATTATAAGATCGGGAAGATCCAGTTCCAAACTCCAGGCGGTGATGAGGAACTCGAGATGAAGCAGACTAGATGGCAGAGATTGGATTCCGAATCCAGCACCGAGTACTCCTCAACCGAAGCAGACTGCGATCATGTAGATACAGTTGGGCCATGGAGACAGAACCCAGCCAGCACCGATGAGTCCCTCCCCTCCGGAGATGATCCCGTGCATGAGTCAGTTTGTGAGGTCCTAAGAGACGAGTATAGCTCAGAACTTGCATCACCCTACATCTTCGATGACTTAGAGGCCCAGCTGGGCCTGTCAGTCCTTCCCTCTTTAGGACAATTGGAAGATGAAGATGATGAGTCGGACGCGGCTTTTGCCGATTGTATGGAGACCTTTGACGATCCGACTCCAGAGCCGAATAACTTGGTGGCAGCAATCACAGAAAGATCCAACCACTTCCAACACCGAGCCAGATTCGATTGAGCTAGATTTCCTAGACGATCACACCATACCTGAGCTCAAGCCTTTACCCACAATACTGAAATATGCCTTCCTTACGGGTCAGGACAAGAAATTTCCGATCATCATCAGTTCGCGATTGACCGAGGAGCAGGAAGCTCGCTTGTTAGAGATCCTGGAGAAAACCGCAAGGCGATAGGCTGGAGCATTTCCGATCTCCACGGGATAAACCCCGCTTTGTGTTCGCACCATATCTACTTGGAGAATGAAGCCAAACCCTCTCGTGAATTCCAACGTCGTTTGAATCCAAATTTACGAGAGGTAATGAAGAAGGAGATAGAGAAATGGTGCGACGCGGGTTTCATTTATCCCATCTCCGACTCTAAATGGGTGGCCCCGATCCATGTGGTCCCTAAAAAGTCAGAAATTCAGACAACCACCAACGAGGACGGAGAGGAGATCGTGACGCGAGTGCCCACGTCGTGGCGCGTCTGTGTGGATTACAGACGCCTGAATGCCGCGACGAAGAAGGATCATTTTCTCCTACCATTCATTGATCAGATCCTAGAGAGACTAGCGGGGAAAGAGTTCTTCTGTTTCTTGGATGGGTTCTCGGGCTACAATCAAGTAGCCATAGCTCCGGAGGACCAGGAAAAGACTACGTTTACATGCCCCTTTGGTACCTATACCTTCAAGCGCATGCCCTTTGGGTTATGCAATGCTCCAGGTACTTTTCAAAGGTGCATGATTGTTGTATTCGTCGAAATGGTCGGCGAATTCCTGGAAGTCTTCATGGATGACTTCTCGGTCCACGGTGATTCCTTCGATTCCTGTCTTAGGAATCTGGACCGAGTCCTCAAACGATGTTGTGAGGTCAATCTGGTGCTCTCCTGGGAGAAAAGTCACTTCATGGTGATGGAGGGCATTGTGTTGGGGCACGTCATCTCCAAGAGAGGAATGGAGGTTGACCCTGCCAAGTTGATGTGATCAGACGACTCCAGCCACCTACCAACATCAAGCAGTTGCGGTCGTTCCTCGGGCATGTCGAATTTTATCGAAGATCCATTAACTGAGCTTTTAGGCAAAGACATGGAGTTTGTTGTTGATCACAAATGTCTTGAGGCCTTTAAGCTATAACAAGGAATGATCATGGACGCACCTATCCTACAAGCCCCAGATTGGTCTCTACCTTTTGAGATCATGACGGACGCCTCAGACTTCGCTGTTGGGGCTGTGTTAGGACAAAGAAGGGATGGCGTCCCATTACTGCTCAGCGTAACTATACAGTTACGGAAAAGGAGATGCTGGCGGTAGTGTTTGCTTTGGACAAATTCAGATCTCATTTAATTGGATCCAAGGTAATCGTGTTCACAGACCATACGACACTACGATACTTAATGGAGAAGAAGGACGCAAAGGCGCATCTTCTTCGGTGGATTTTACTTATCCAGGAGTTTGATTTGGACATCCGTGATAAACCTGGAAAGAAGAACGTAGTAGCCGATCATCTCTCTCATCTCGAAGATATTAATACTTCCGAGGATTCACCTATTCGAGACTCCTTCCCTGACGAGTCAATTTTTGTTGTCGACTCACTCCCTTGGTATGCCAACATCGTGAACTATCTTGTCTCCAAGAAAGTTCCTGAAGATTGGCCCAAAAGCCACATTGACCGACTGAAGTCGGATGCTAGACACTACCATTGGGAGGATCCGATCCTTTTCTTCGAAGGACCGGATTGTGTCTGGAGACGATGTATTCCTCAGGAGGAATACCAAAGTGTCCTTTCTTTATGCCACAACTTGGAGGCAGGAGGACACCACTCCGGGAAGATGACCGCATGGAAGGTACTTCAGTGTGGCTTTTACTAACCGACTCTGTTTTGCGATGCCATCACCTTTGCGAAGTCGTGCTCAGTATGCCAGAGAATGGGAGGAACCGTTGGTTCCAAGGATGAGATGCTTATGCATCCTGTCATCATTTGTGATGTCTTTGACGCCTGGGGCATCGATTTCATGGGCCCATTCCATATTAGCCACGGATTCGAGTACATCCTTCTTGCGGTAGATTATCTATCCAGATGGGTGGAGGCTATTCTGACCCGAGCCGCAGACAGCAGGACTGTCTGTAAATTCATCAGAGAACACATCATCTCTAGGTTCGGGATCCCCAAAATGATGACATCAGATGGGGGTAGCCACTTTGTAAATCAGGAGGTAAAGAAGCTCCTGAAAGACTACGGCATCGAACATCGTGTCGTGAGTCCTTACCACCCACATACCAATGGTATGGCTGAGGTGTCGAATCAGGAGGTGAAAACTATATTGCAAAAGCTTGTCCGCCCAGACAGGAAGGACTGGTCTCAGATCTTAGATCAAGTCCTCTGGGCGTATAGTACAGCTTACAAGACACCGTTAGGAACCTCCCCATTCCGAATGGTATTCGGAAAGCCGTGCCATTTGCCCGCAGAACTAGTGCATAAATCAGAATGGACAATTAATAAGGTCAACTGGAACACACACCTTGGGCATAAGCAGAGAGAATGGATCTGAATGAGCTTGTGGAAGTCAGAAACCGTGCATATGACAACAATTTGGTGTACAAGGACAAGATGAAGCGTTGGCATGATAGATATATCAAACGAAAGACCTTTGTTCCTGGACAGAAGGTATGGTTGTTTAATGCCAGGCTAAAGATCTTCCATGGCAAGTTGAAGTCCAAGTGGACATGCCCATTTGTCGTCCGTACGGTGCATGATAGTGGATGTGTCGAGATCTCAGATCTCGCAGATGACGCACCGACATTCCTAGTGAATGGACAACTATTGAAGCACTTCGTCGAATCCAATGAGCAGTTAATCCATGTTGAGGAGATTGTATTCATGTACGAGACAGATTTAGCAGATACACCTCGAGCCGCATATGAGACCTTGCAGCAGTGAGCTCCAGCCATCAGCAGCATCTTGAAAGATTCAGACCGACTCACTTATATATATCATCATTCCTGTACATTCTGTCCCTTCTCCCCCGCGACTCTAGTAACCTATCCCCGCCTCATTAATCACTATCTTGGACTATACTTAGGATGACCAGATCCTAAGTATAGGGGGGATGAGCCACCTGAGTCGGTTCACTGTACAATCTCCAGATCACATTGGTCCTCATACTCACTTCCGTCCTATACTTAGGCTGACCTGAGCCTAAGTATAGGGGGGACCGATGCCCGCATTGTATATACTCATCCTTTTCTCCTCTTGCCCTCGTCCGCCCCATTTTTGATCTTCTTCTACACTTAGGCTGCCAGAGCCTACGTATAGGGGGGCGGAGCGACTTCTATACATTTTTGTTATTTTAGCTCTCCTACGCTTAGCACGAGCTGTCTTTTTCCTCGTTTTTCGTGCTCTGAGGACATAGCACACGCTAAGTATAGGGGGTGTGTATATATTACATATATACTTTACCCATAACTCGTACTTTCGCGTACTTTTGTATATATTTTTGTAATAATTACGGGTGGGTAAAAAAACAAAAAAAGGCTTCTTATTTACTCTTGCACATCATCTCTGCATTAAAAAAAGAAAAAAAGAAAAGAAAGAAAAATAGTCTTGCATTTCATTCATCTACATAGCATGTCATCTGCACCTCATCTGCATATCTTGCATACGCAAGGTGAAAGGCTAGTGGGTTCTGAACCAAGTTATGAGTAGATATTGAGGATGGACTTGATTAGACCTTAATCCACCTAATTTCAGGGGAACCTTATAGGATCTAGAGTTAAGATTTCTCAGGTCAAGTGACTAAATTCTTTGAGTCCGCAAGTCTATGTTCACATGTCATCTTGATTAGTCTAAGTAGAATATCTCGTGCACACGCATGATTCTTTTAGATAATGACCTAACTTGGACAAGCACAATGGACGTAGCTCTTCATTGATGAGGTGGTGAGGAAGTAGAATCCTTTAGCTTGTAGTAGCACACAGGTGGAAACATCCGTCCTCCTCTAGGGAGAGTAGTGCATCTCAACCTAGTCTAGTAGTGTTGACGTCTAAGGACGGGACGCTGTGGGTTGCAATAATGCTTCAAAAGAGGGATAGTCTACTGGCTCAAGAGGAAAAACTCCTGATGTACATGCTGCACCTTGTATATAGTTCAAAGAAAAAAAAGAAAAAAAATGCAAAAACTCCAAAAAATCAGACATGTCCAAGTAAAAAAAATATATACCTGTCGGAGTATGTATATTAGCAAGAAGTCTGCAGCTGGATGACTTGGCTACACTGGTCAGGCATCCCGGGATAGGTAGCTACACTGGCTACCGTCCATTCTTTTCTCTACCCCCTCCTCTTGAGCTGGTTGCACTTGAACTTAGAAGGGAATACCCCGCTCCTCGAGGAAAGAGTTACTGGACCGGGTTATTTGAGTTACCTTGTTAGAGGAGGCTGGTTCTGAGCCATTTCTGATGTGGAGAGCTATTTATCACTTACACAGTACAAGTAAGAATCATAGTCATAGGAAATTTGCGTTTGAGGATTTGTTCTGACCTGATTATTGAGGCATCTTGAATAGAAGACTTGTGGAACTTGAAGTCTGTTAGGTCCTAAGTTCAGATCCCAATAAGGTTCCGCCAAACAATTAATCCAAAGATCGAGTCAAGCTCCATTTTTAACTTTTGTTCATGACCTTGGTATAAAACTCAAAATCATTTCACTCTTGCATTTCATTTTAGATGCTCGGGGACGAGCAAGGTTTAAGTATAGGGGGTTGATGAATCTGTGATTCATCACTCTAAAAGTTGAAAATAGAGTCTTGTTCTCGAGTAAATAGCAGCATATTTCCCCTTATAGTGCATAATTAGCATTCATGCATGCATTCATAATATCTTCATTTTAGCACTCATATTTGCATTAAATAAGAAGCCAGTTCCACTTGTAAAAAATCCACCTATTATCTCCTCAAGAATAAAACACCATTAGTAATAATATAGGGATAAAGGTCAGAGTTCTCCTTTGTAAAACACCCAATAAAGACTAATCCTCGGTCCTTAGAAGGCTGATGAATCTACGTTTCATCATCTTTATTCTATCATTTTGGCCTTAAAAACCCTAGTAGATGCGTGTAAATAGCATTAATTTTTGCATTTTAGCATTCATGTATATGTGTGTAAATATTGTATAAAATGCGGTTTTTAGTGCCAAAATTATAGAATAAAGAAAAGAAAAGAAAAAGAATAAAATATTGTAAATATTTTATGACCCGAAACCCCGAGACCTAGGCATCTTGATGAATAGGTCGACAAGGAATAAAGTAGGGGGAGATATGGGCCAAAAATACCAATAAAACTCCTTTTATTTTACTCATTCTTTATTCATTCTGGGACTTATTTTTGGTTCCGCTTTTTACACATCAAATAAAGAAACTTTGTACATGAAAGTTGTAGATAATTTTATAAAGAAAAATACAAAATTGATTTCAGAGAAAAATAATGTACAGATAAAAAGTTATGGTCTGAATAAAAATCCAGAATTCCAACTTCCCAGACCCGTATCTCACAAACAAAAACTCCAAATGCAGCATACTCACCTTTAATTGTATATAGAAGAAAATAAGCTATTTAATGGCGGTGGTTTCGCGTTTGGCGGAGCTACGGTTTGAAAGTTGACTTTTGGACCCTCATTGTATACTTGTACATATTAAAATATTAAATTTATTATTTATTTATTATTTTTATAATTTTATATTTTTATAATGTTGTAAATATTACTTATAATAATTGTGAATATTAAAATCAGAACAAAAACATCATTAAAACTCAAATAAAAATACTTGTATATATGCAATACATAGGTAAAATACATACACATATACCTATACAATCTATTCCTTTATTTTATTAATTATACAAAGAACATCAATAAATTAAAATAAAAATACAATTATGTGTATAAAAGTATGTTATAATTATATAAATTAATAAACATAATTAATAAAATTAAAATACACAAAATTAAAATAAAATACTAAAGTATATAGATAATATACCTATATAATGGTATAAAAGCAACTTGTAAAAATACACTTCATAAAAATAAATAAAAATCATTATAAAATACGTCATAAAAAAATAAACATTTTTTATTTTATGATTAAAAATTAAATAAAGCGTTTTCGATTTTTAAATGATTTTCTAATCTATTTTTCCAGGCTTTTTCCTGGTTGGTCCACGTGGACCAACCAGGTGGGCTGGAGAGTTGACCTCGGGTCAACTCTCTGACCCCAACCTGGATTGTGTCAGAAGTTGGTTTTGTCGCATTTTCGCGGATTTTTCGAGGCGCCTCCTTGCATGATCTCGTGATAATCTCTAAACGACTTTTCTTCCTCGTTGATTGGGCATACACACCCAAGTGTTTTTTCGACCTTCGGGTCGTTGATTCGCGAGATACGCCTCGTTCTTTGCACCCTCTCGACCACGTTCAAAACCGAACCTCCGACTTTCCTTGGGTTTTCGACCACTCTTCCACCTCCAAACCCCTCACCTGGACCCCTAGCGTGACTCTTGGTGACAGCAGGAGCACAGAGGGCGCTTCAACGGGGCGATTCAGTGTCGAATCGAGGCAGGTCCCCTCGCCGGAGTTCTCGCCGGAGAACACATTGTGCTCGCACGGGTGAGGTCTTTTCTTCCTCTTTTTCTCTTCTCTTCCCTGATGCTTTCGTGCAAAAACCCCTCAGTAGGCATTCCCTCATCACAATCGTTCGTCTCTTGATCTTCACGATCCTTAGATTCAACCTCGGCCGGCATCGAGTCTCGCCGGCCGACGCTCTTTCCTACGAAGTCGTATACCCCTTGTGAAACACCCCACGAAGTCGGGGCACTTTGCCCCCGACTTCATCACCCATTTTTGTTGCAGGTCTGAAGCCATCCACGCGCCTGGAGGAGTTTTGCACCTCGCCAGAGCGACCTGGGAGTTTCCTCGTGCCACCCTCGTCGCGGGGGAGCCCTGGTCCTTGCCGGGGAATTTTGAAGCCACCAGACGATAAAAGACCGCTGCAGGAGCCCATCGAGGTGAACAGGAAGCATCCAGGTGCCCGGGGTAACCGCTCCTTGTCGATTCAAACTCGACAGGAGCGTGTTCTTCGAATGTTCTTGGAGGTCCTCGCCTCACCGTCGATTTTGCCCGTGTTCTTCCCGCGCTTCAGGGGCCGTCAGATCCAAACATCCAGAGCCGCCCGATCGTCCTTCACGTTTTAATCTCGGCCGCTGGATCGCGAAGGGGCATCGCGGCCCCCTATGCTGCCACGTGTTTAAGTGGGAGGGCCGCCACCGTCGGATCCAGCTAAGTCGTGGGTAATTTGCACTCCTAGCCCGCGACATTTTGTATTTTAATATTAGACATTAAAGTCTTTTATTGGCCTTTAAGAACTTTTGTAGAATTTACTCTTACCCCCCCCCAGAGTTATGCCATATTGCCAAGGGGTCCCGCCCAGGTCACGTGCACAGCGCGCGTGACCTTGGCGTTTTTGCAAGGACCCCCTCATACCCTTAGCATTTAGCTTTTAGTCCGAGAACTATTGTGGGTAGTTGTATATTTTGTGGACATTTTGCAACCGTACCCTGGGATTTTTGACTATTCGCAGTTAGACCCCTGCCAAGTGCGTGCATTGGCGCGTGACTTTGGGATTTTTGCTACAAAGCCCTTGCTGGTTGTAGGATAGCATTCTGGTCCAAAAACATATTTTATTCCGTATAAATTTAGTGTGAAAATTGCCTGCAAGCCCCTGTGGTTTTGGATTATTGCGAAAAAGTCCTTGTTTGGCTGTGAACTTTTTGCTTGTTTGTGGTAATTATTTGGAGCCTCAGTTGAAACCCAAAAATTCTAAAATTTTAAACTTAAGCTCCTGTTGGCTTACATTTTGACGCCCTATTTTTAGTTTTTGCTTTTATTTTATTTTTAGATTTATTAAAATTCAAAAACATGCTTTTTGTGCACTGTCTAGCTTAGAAAATGCCAAAAAAATATTAAAACACTTCGAAAAATTCCAAAAAAATTACCTAGAGTCTATTTTATCATATTCTAGTGTCATTCCAAAAATCACTAAAAATCTCAAAAGAAAACACGAAAAACTTAAAAACACTCTAAAACTTCAAAAAAAATATATAAAATCAAAGAAAAATCCAAAAATTATAAACTCAAGTTCTATTTGTTCTCTATTTTATTCTCTTTATTTGAAAATTAGTGTGAAAAATTTTGGTTGCTGTTTGCTAATTTTAATTTGCATTTTATTCACAGCCAACACTTATTTCACTGATTTGACTTATTTCAGTAATCAAAAATACCAAAAACACCTTGAAAAATCCCCAAAAATCACAAAAATAGTAAAAAATCCTAAAAATATCAAAAACATTTTATTTCTGAATTTTTGGATATTTTTGCTTATTTTTATAAATAGTGTATCTTGCCTCTCATTACATTGTCTTTATTCTCCAATATTGAAAATTAAAAAAATTTATATATATAAAATATAAAATTATAAAAATCAGAAAATTAAAAATCAAAATACAAAATTAAAAATTAAAAATTAAATAAAAAAAATTCAAAAATTAAAAACCCACAAAAAAGATTAGATTGGCTAAGTTGTGTATTAGACCTAGGATTGGATTTTTATCTATGCTCTACACCTTTGCTTCTTGAGTTCGACCCCTACTTGCTTGCCATTGTACATCTTTAGTAGGGTATAATAAATTTTAATCCTTGCTATTCATTCTTTGATTGATTGTGTGGGTTAATTGTTGAAGATCGAGGAGGCTTGAGTAGTCGCATCAGCAACAGTGAGTCTGATTTGTCAGACCACTATTTAGCGGCTCTCGCATTCTCGCTTTTCAAATGGCGCCGTTGCCGGGGAGCATCGGCTTGTAGAGTACCTTTTGGGTCTTTTATTTACTTAGCCATTTTTGATTATTTGTCTCTTGTGCATCATTTATTTGGAACTGTCTGACATCTCTTTTGTTTTCTTGCGAGGGACCGCTGACCGAGGAGGATCGCCTAGGGGATCCTGTGCAGCCTTGGGAGGAGGAGCCGGCTATTCTACCTTAGCCGACAGGAGAGAGCAGGAGAACTAGAGAGAGAGAGATAGTTGCTTTTCTTTTTGTGAGAAGAGAGTTATTTGTTTAATTTGTAATAATACAGGACTTGAACACTTCGGGCCTAATTTCCGGGTGTTTGTTCACCCGGGGGCTCACCGCGGCTTTCTTGTGTTTTATCGACTGTCATTTTCCGGTTTTGTTTTCTTTTTTATTTCTTTTGTGGATTGAGCTCCTAGATTTAGGTCCTGCTTGATTCGATTAGCCTAGGTTCAAACACCCTAATGACTCTTGCATGCTCCTATAGTTCGTATTTGGACTTAGATTAATTAAGTAGTTAATCATTGGCTCTCGATCCACGCGTCGCGAGCTCACTCCACACAAGCGCTTTCTCCTAACTCAAATGTGTTGAGCAGAGGAGGAGTGAGCCTAGACTGGACACTAGGATTGGGAGTTAGCGGTTAACTCGTGGTTCTTCACGCTAGCAGTTGCCTATCTTAGGACGATTTCCGCATTGCATACCGGCATATAGATTAGGTTTATAAATTTCTGCCTTGCATCCCGCATGGAGAGAGCTGGGATTCGCTGTAAGTCTTCTTACTTTGCATCCATCATTTAGGCACAAAGGTGAGATTTCCATCTTGGTGCCGACTTGCATTGGCCTTTTCCCGACTCTTTTCTCCCTCTGATTTTGGATAAATTAGGATAAAGAAAATACAAAATCATTAGGCGCTTGTTTGAATCTACTCAAAAGAAGCGATAACATAAAAAAAAATTAAAAAAGGGACTGCTAAGAAAACTTTGACCTAAATAAAATTGGTAATTGGACTCATTGATTGGGGAGAGTAACACCCTCACTTGTCTTTAGGTTGCATGGGAAGGACTCCTTCCAAGTGAGGTGAGCGCTTCGTAAGGATTAGAGCCAAAAACCCAACTTGTGGCTGCCTTGTGTATCGCCTGGATTTCCGAAGTATTGGCGCTACTATCGTACATAGTCGAGTAGGGCTTGGTCGCCAGTGGTGACTCACTATTGTGTGAGCATCGACCTTGTCCGAAGTACCGAGCATAGGCCACGCCTTCACGGGGGTGTCTGTCTCACCGGCTGTGTCCGAGTAGGATCTTGCACGCTCACGGGTGATTCCGTTGCGAGCGAGATCCGAAGTATCGGTTTCGCCTATCGGCTTCCTCCCTCTATTTCTTTGGCTGAGTAGGGATCCAGGAAGGGTTACAAGGACCTTAAAAAGCACAAGTTACAGGTTACACAGGAGGAGGACAAGTACGGGAATACTTTTCCGGCAGTACTCTCACTCCTATAGGCGTAGCGCTCTAAGGACTCGTTGAAAGATAAATTCCTGAAATCAAGATAAAAATTACAAAGATAAAAGCCGAACCTTCACGGCTTCACATGTTGAGTTGGTGAACTCCCTTGTCTTGTGTTTGATTGCTAGTCACATTTAGGTCAAGATCAAAAATATCGCGCCGTTGCGCAATTTTGTCCCCCCTCCAGTTGACCCTCGCTCATTGTGAGCCTTCTACTGTTTTACATTCCATTTGTTTCTTGTTGACCCCCGTATCCTTCATCCACATCGATCTTCCTCTTGATCTTCGAGATGGCGACGAATGGACGGTTTAGTCGAGGCTCTATCGGCACCCACATCAGCTCCATTCGCTTGCCTTCTCCAATAATTCAGGGCGATTCCCGAGAACCCGGTTCAAACCCTATGAACCGATCTCCAGACTCCCTGTCTTCTTCCATAAACCGGGACCACTCTCGTCCCGAACTCTGTCCGTTTTGGATGGCCATTGATTTTACTCCTTACACATCGCCATCCTTAACGAAGTTCTGTGTTGACCTTGACACAGACCGCATCTCTCTATCTGGTGCTGCAATTCAGACTGATTGGGGCATTCTACCATGTGCAGACTTAGAGCCCGAGCCAACCAACCAAGTAGAGGCAGAGATGGCAGGAGGAAGGGGAAAAGGACCACAGCCCCAGCAGGAGCATGAAGCCAATACAGGGGAAGGACAATATACCACGCAGGGCGAGGTTAATAGTCAACTGCTGGCTTCCATTCAAGCCATTCAGCAGCAGTTGACTAATCAGGCCCTGGCTCAGACAGCCTTCCAGAACATGCTGAACGATCTGAGGAGGAGGGCCGATGCGAGAGACGGCCGACGGGAGGATGATCCGAACTACGATCCCAATTTCCATGAAGTCAATGATGAGTTTTCAGTGGGACCCGAATATGAAGCAGCAGAAGAAGATCCACCACAGCCCAAGCCCACACTCAAGGAGACATACAACCCAGGCGCAGGGCGCATCACTGAGTGGATTCAAATTCCACGGATGCATGCTCACTTCGAGCTAAAGCCACAGTTTCTGTCATTGCTTCCTACTTTTCATGGGAACACAACTGAAGAACCATATATTTTTCTCAAGAAGTTTGGCCGCATCTGTTCCACTGCTCACTACCCCGGAGTCCCCCTAGATGTGATCAAGATGACCGCATTCTCTTTCAGCCTTCAAGACAAGGCCCTTTACTGGGTCGACCATCTCGGGAAGGTAGTCACCACCTGGGAGGAATTGAAATCTGCCTTTCTCCATAAATTCTATCCTCTTGGAAGATTAATCAGATGCGCGCCCGGATCTCCAGTTTCTGCCAGCAGCCCCACGAGACTATCCATGAAGCGTGGGAGAGATTCAAAGATCTCCAGGAAAAGTGCCCCCACCATGAAATACCAAAGACCAGTCTCGTACAACATTTCTTCGGGGTCTATCATTTGAGATCCAAAAGCTCGTAGATGCGGCTTGCGGCGGTTTGCATTTCAACAAGGACGAGGACGTTGTATGGAATGTCTTCGAAGAAATGGCTGAGGGAGAAGCAGCCCAATCCTCGTCCAGAATCTACATGAAGTCACCAACCGCCATCAGCAAGCCAGTTAACATGGCTTCTCACACCGAGGACAAGGATGAGAGCTCCAACCTGAGTATCATCGGGAGCCACTTGTCCAAAGTGGACATCATTGAGAAGAGGTCGCAGGACCTCGAAAAGCTGGCAGTCATAGAAAAGAGGACCTAAGGTCTGGAGAAGCTCGACCAGATCTCCCAGCAGCTGGAGCAGCTCGTCCGAGCATTGAATGCAAACATGTGCAACGTTGTGTCTACCTCTGCAGAGCCAAACGCTGAGAAGAAGGAGCCTACAATGCAGCAAAACCCTCAGCCAACTCCACCGCAGCCCCAGCCTGTCCAGCACGTGTACTACGTGCAGGTCCCGGAGCAGCCACCGCAGCCTCAGACACAGATGGTTGTATACCAACCAGAGCACCAGCCCACATACTCCGAGCAGTTCTCTCCACCCCCGCCGCTGATCCAGGAGATCAATGGCGTTTGGAACAATGAAGCACAACTGACCCGTCCTCAGGGACACTCTCAGGGTCAGAACATGGGCAACAGGCCCTTCCATCAGCAACAACAGGGTGGGAGACCCTTCCAGCAGCCTTACCAGTACCAGCCTCCCTCACATGGGAACACTTGGAGGCAAAATTACCAACATGGTCCTCAGCAGTCCGGTTATCGAGGACAGGGATACCACCAACAGCCGGCTGCCCAATACAATCAGCACAACTCGCAGTACCCCTCCAACCCCCCTCCTCAACAATTTTCACAAGGATACCAGTCGCAATCTCAGCCGCAATAACAACATTCTAGACCCCAGCAGGGGGAATCCTCTGAGATTGTACCTGCCAATCCGGCCCTGGCCTGTTTGGAGCAGTTGATGAAGAACATGCCTGAGATGAACCAGAAGATCGACGACCTGACGGCAGCAAAAACCGCCATACCAGCTCAGGTCGAAGCTAACCCTAACAATTTCTGACGCAAGGAGCAGGTAGCCGGCAGTGTCCAACCCGAATCAGGTGAAATTAATTGTTTTTTATCTAACGCTGTTACTCTCAGGAGCGGTAGGACACTCCAGCCATCGGCGACGGCGAAGGGAAAACACATTGCATCTGACGGAGAATCGTCAGTCCAGCCAACACCAGGGCCAACCAGTATTTTAGGAGCAGCACCAGCATCTAGAAAACCACAAAAAAATGAGGAAAATCGAAAAACACAAAAAGATAGCAGCAACCTCGGTGGAAATCAGCCAGCATTGGAGACGCCTGCACCTGCATCACAGCCAGCTCCTGACAGGAGGAGCACCGCACCTGCAGCGAGTCCAACGCCAGCACCTGAAGCCGAGCCTGTTATTTTTGGTCCGCAAATTGTAGATGAATCCATTCCTTTTTGTCATCTACCTGTAAACAACAACACAGACACTATTTTGAATGATATTGGTGAAGAGTTTGTAAATATTCATTTTCCTGAAGCAATGAAAAAACACAAAAAAATGAAAAATTTGAAAAGTGCTTTGTCTGACCCTGCTATCATAGAAATCATTCAGAATTTGGTGCTGAATATGCCATTGATGAAAGCCCTTGAGTACATGCCCGCCGTAAAGAAAGGATTGAAAGAGGCATGCACGACTAAGCGCAGGCCGAATCCCCACAATTCTAGAAGCAAAGGTGGCAAGTCCGAAAAACACATTCTCACAATGGCCACAGTTAATGCCATCAGCAACCTCCCGGATAAAAAGCCTGATATGGGAGCACCTCTTGTACGTTGCCAGATGTTTAATCAGGAATTCGAGCGAACACTTCTCGACAGTGGATCGTCTGTAAATTTGATGCCGGCCTCACTACTCACGGAGTTCAGGTTAGGACTGCTCAAGCCTACAAAGATGATTCTGCAGTTTGCAGACAAGTCAGTTAAGCGGCCTAGGGGCCTGTTGGAGGACGTGATCGTCACGGTGCAGGGAAAGTAGTTCCCGGCCGATTTTGTGGTCTTAGATATGGACGTCCCCGCTCCGTTGCTCCTTACCCCGATCATACTTGGAAGACCATTTCTGTGGACATCAAACGCAGCGGTGAATTATGGGACGGGAGAAATCACTTTTGGAGTTGGGAATGAAACTATCAGAGTAGAGACCCTGTCTGAGAGAACACCAACTGAACAGACATCGGCGTCATGCGCAAGGGTGATCGAACATGATGAGGACTGCGATTTTCTATCAGAAATTCAAGATACCAATCTATTTCTGGATGACAAGGAGATCCATGGATTCCTCTATCCCGAGGAGGAAGTGGAGACCGCAGTTGAATTTCCTTGTATCAATCAAGATGAGGAATGTGCTGATGTGCTAGAAGATACTGACGTGGGGGTGATGTGCCTTCAGAACCAGGAGCCGAGGTTTGAAGCATTGTCTGATGAAGATGACATCATTGAGGAATTCTGTCAGGATCTGAGAGATGAAACAGAGCAGATTATGGTGGACACTGAACAATTGAACAAATCACCACCTGCCCTAATAGCTGAGGTCACCACTGAAGCAGCTCAAACCCCACCAGAGCTAAAACCCTTGCCCTCCAATATGAAGTATGCCTTCCTTGCGGGAGAACCGAACATGTACCCGGTCATCATCAATGCACATCTGACCGAAGATCAAGAATCTCGTCTGATGGAGGTTCTTGAACGCAACTGCAAGGCGATAGGCTGGCGAACCTCCGATCTCCATGGGATCAATCCGTCACTCTGTTCGCATCGCATCTTTCTGGAAGAAGACTGCAGACCCTCTCGTGAACTGCAAAGAAGATTAAACCCGAATCTGCGGGAGGTGGTTATGAAAGAAATCCAGAAATAGTGTGATGCGGGATTCATTTATCCCATCTCTGACAGCAAATGGGCGAGCCCTCTGCATGTTGTGCCCAAGAAATCGGGGATCACCATTGTGAAAAATGATAAAGGAGAGGAGATCGCAACCAGAGTACCGACTTCTTGGCGAGTGTGCGTAGACTATAGAAGACTCAATCTCGCCACCAAGAAGGATCATTTTCCGCTACCCTTCATCGACCAGATCTTGGAGAGATTGGCCGCGAAGGAATATTTCTGTTTCTTGGACGGCTACTCAGGGTATAATCAGGTTGCTATTGCTCCTGAAGACCAAGAGAAGACCACGTTCACCTGTCCTTTTGGCACATATGCCTTCAGACGGATGCCGTTCGGCCTTTGCAACGCCCCAGCCACATTTCAGAGGTGTATGCTTGCAGTTTTTGCCGATATGGTGGGCAGCTTTCTTGAGGTCTTTATGGACGATTTTTCGGTCTACGGGGATTCATTTGATCAATGTCTGGACTATCTCGACCGAGTCTTACGGAGGTGCTGCGAAGTAAATCTTGTGCTCTCCTGGGAGAAGAGCAATTTCATGGTGACCGAAGGAATTGTGCTGGGTCACGTTGTTTCGAAACGTGGCATGGAGGTTGACCCAACCAAGGTGGATGTAATTTCAAAACTTGAGCCACCTACAAATATCAAGCAAGTCCGGTCATTCTTGGGCCATGTCGGATTTTACCGACGATTTATCAAAGATTTCAGCAAACTGGCCAGACCGTTGACTGAACTGCTCGGCAAGGACAATGAGTTCATTGTAGACAACCGTGTGCTCCTTGCCTTTAATCAGTTGAAAGAGCTCATCACGCAGGCCCCTGTCCTACAGCCACCGATTTGGACTCAGCCTTTCGAGATTATGACCGACGCGTCAGATTATGCCATCGGAGCTGTACTGGGACAGAGGAAAGACAATGTACCTTGCGATTCACTACGCTAGCCGAACGCTCGACGAAGCCCAGAGAAATTACACTATTACTGAAAAGGAGCTGCTAGCGGTAGTCTTTGCTCTGGAAAAGTTCAGATCTTATCTCCTTGGGTCCAAAGTTATCATTTACACTGATCATTCGGCCATTCGGTACTTACAGCAGAAGAAGGACGCCAAATCACGTCTCATCCGGTGGATCCTTCTCCTCCAGGAGTTTGAATTAGAAATCAGAGATAAACCTGGGGTAAAGAATGTAGTGGCCGATCATTTGTCAAGACTTCCTGAACCAGAGTCTCCTGAGCTGAACCTGCAGCCTATCACAGAGACCTTTCCAGATGAATCGATTCTGTCTGTCGCCTCACTTCCTTGGTATGCGGACATTGTGAATTATCTAGTTGCCAAGAAAATTCCACAGGACTGGCCTAAGTTGAAAATAGACAGATTTTTGTCTAAAATCCATTTTTACCAATGGGAAGACCCGTATCTGTTTCGAGAGGGAGCAGATTGCATCTGGCGAAGGTGTATTCCTCAGGAGGAAGTTCCAAGCGTCCTCGCTCTATGTCATGATCAAGATTCTGGAGGACACCATTCAGGCAAACGAACGGCCGCAAAAGTTCTTCAAAGTGGCCTCTGGTGGCCTTCATTATTCAAGGATGCAGATGAGTATGTCAAATGTTGCACTGACGGTCAGAAGATGGGTGGAACCATAGGAATGAGAGATATGATGCCTCTGAAGTACATTCAGATCTCAGATGTTTTTGACGGATGGGGTATCGACTTTATGGGCCCGTTTCCTAACAGTCAGGGTTATGAGTATATTCTGCTTGCTGTCGATTATGTCAGTCTATGAGTGGAGGCTATTCCCGCCCGAGCCGCCGACAGTAGGACTGTCTGTCGATTCTTGAGAGATCACATCATAACACGGTTCGGGATTCCCAAAATTCTCATATCTGACGGAGGTAGTCATTTCATAAATAGGGAGGTGAAGAAGCTGACCCTAGAATTCTGCATCGAGCATTGTGTTGCTTCACCCTACCACCCGCAGTCCAATGGCTTAGCTTAATGTTCAAACAGGGAGATCAAGACAATTCTACAGAAACTTGTGCGTCCGGATCGCAAGAACTGGTCTCAGCTGCTTGATTCCGTTCTTTGGGCTTACAGAACAACGTACAAGTCACCCTTGGGAATGTCTCCCTACCGCCTGGTGTATGGCAAGCCATGCCATTTGCCCGTAGAACTTATTTACAAATCTCTATGGGCTATTAATATCTGTAATTTGGACTCCAAGCAAGCAGGAAAGAACAGAAAACTAGATCTGAACAGATTACTGGAATTCAGAGATTATGCATATGACAACAGCCTGATGTACAAGGAGAAGGTCAAAACATGGCATGGCAAGCACATCCGCCACAAGTCCTTTGATCCAGGTCAGAAGGTATGGTTGTTCGATGCGAAATTAAAGATCTTTCCAGGGAAATTGAAGAGCAAATGGACCGGGCCGTTCATGGTTAGGCAGGTGCGTGACAACGGAAGTGTATTGATATCCAATCTGTCAGCTGACACACAACCTTTTGTAGTCAATGGACAGCTTTTGAAGCCATACCTTGAACATGACACATTCATGGCCGTCGTTGACTTAATTCAAGTAATCTATGAGGATGAGCTGAATATTTCGAAAGAGGCAGAGGAAGGCAAAGCGCATCAAAACATTTTTGAATGAGTTCCCTTTTTGTCTTTTCTTCTTTTCTTCTTTTCAATTTCTTTTCTCTTATTCTACCGAATTGATGCCATCCCTTTCATCACTGCTACACTTAGGATGTACTCTATCCTAAGTATAGGGGGGATGCGCATCCCGAGTTGTTCATATCCAATTTCATCTCTTTTCTTCTTTTCTTCTTTTCTTCTTTTCCTCTTCTATCTTCTTCATTTATCTCGATCCTCTCCATTGTCTCCTCTTCTTGTCTATACTTAGGGATATCTTACCCTAAGTATAGGGGGAGACAACCCGAGTACGATCTGTTCATTCCCACCCTTGACCCTCCCTGCTTTGTGTACAGTCTGCTATACTTAGGATTAGTTGATCCTAAGTATAGGGGGGACGGTCAACTTCTCATTCGTTTGTTCATCTATTCCTTTATTTATTTATTCTTTAGACTTATCTATACTTAGTACGAGTCATGTCTTCTCTTTTCTCTCCGATCTATGAGGACATAGCTCGAGCTAAGTATAGGGGGGTCGTATATACTGTGTATATACTTTAGCCGTAACTCGTACTTTCGTATTTTCTTAATAAATATGGCTAATAATTCTTTAAAATCCATTAAAATCTTTAATAAAAGATGTGATTATTCCTCAAATTCTTTTTGTATTTACTGATTAATAAATCAGGTGAAAATGTTTTTTTTGCAAAATGTTTGAAAAATAGTTTGAAAATCTTTGTGAACATCTATTGAAAACTATTTTGAAAATATTTTGTTACATGTTTTCAACCTGTGTAAAATGTGTGGTTTGTAAAAATTTCTTTTCTTTGTGTGAAATTAAATGTTTGAAAAATGATTTGCAAATGGTTTGAAAAATGGTTGCAAAAATGTTTTGAAAAACCTATATATACTGTTTGAAAGCCTTTGCAAAATGATTTTCAAATGTGTGTACATGTTTGCAAAAATGTTTGTAAAAATTATTTTGGACTATAGTTATCAAAAATTGTTTGAAAAATCTGTGTCAAATAAGTTTGAGGAATACTTACATCACACCAAAATCCACTATATATATATAAAATTGACCACTTACCCTGTAAATTCTTAAAATCCACTTCTTGTATATACAAAGAAGCACTCCCGTGTACATAGTTTTAACCTAGATTTTAGCCAAAATCTTTTTGTTTCCAAAAATCCCAAAAACATTTGCAAAACTAAAATCCAAAAACATCTGAAAGATCTTTTTGAAAAATAAAAAAATGCATGCATCTTATTTTCAAAAATCCATAAAAAGTTCAAAACTCTTGAAAATTGCATCACAAAAATATTTTCTGCATTGCATTGCATAGCACGAGCATTTTTCGGATTGAGTTTGACAGTTGAACAAGTCTAAGTAAAATCCGGAGATTGGAGCTTGATTGGACCTTAAAATCTACCTAATAACAGGAACCTTATAGGAACTGGGTGTGAGGTACTTCAGGTCTACTTGACTTAATTCTTTGAGGATCACGGGACTTGGTTCAATGGATTCTTGACTGCCTAAGTAGAGTATTTCGGAGCACACACACGACTCTTGTTGATAATGACCTAACTTGGACACCTGCACCTTTCACATGGCTCGACTCAGTTGGAGTGGTGAGGGGATTGGATTTGCCGGTATGAGACACACACAAGTGGAAACACTTGTCCTCCTCTAGGGAGGGAAGTGCACCCCAACCCGTCCAGTGATTAAGAAGTCTAAAGACAAGAGGCTGTGGGTTGCGATAAAGCTTCAAAAGAGGGATAGTCTACTGGCTCAAGAGGAAAAATTCCTTATGTAAATGCTGCTGTATATAGTATTCAAAAAAAAAATCAGGCATGTACAAAAATAAAAAAAAGCCTGCAAGTATGTACAAAGTCAATAAGCAAGCTTGAGTTCCAAAGTCAAATATGTGAGCCTGCAGCAGGATGACTTGACTACACTGGTCTTGCATCCCAGGATAGGTGGCTACACTGGCTACCGTCCATTCTTCTCTTCACCCCCTCCTCTTGAGCTGGTTGCCACTTGAACTTAGAAGGGAATACCCCGCTCCTCGAGGATGGAGTTATTGGATTGGGGAATCATTGGGTTGTCATACTGGAGAAGTCAGTCTCTTTGTCATTCTAGCTGGGGAAAGCCACCATTACTTACACTGTACGAGTCAGATTCATAGTCGTAAGAGTTTGTGTATGAGTTGAAGTATTTCTGACCTGGCTATTGAGGAGACTTGGACAGAGTTTTGGGATTCTCAAGGGCTGTTGGATTTCAAATTCGGTTCTCAATAAGGTTGCCCGCACTAAAATTCCGAAGGTCCGACTTAAGCTCCAAACTTTGATTTTGCGAAGATAAGTTTGCTAATTAAACTTCATCCATCTTTCTTCTTTTTCTTTTCTTTGTTTTTCTTTTTCTGCGCTTATTGCATAAGTGTTTGCTAGGGACTAGCAAAGGCAAGTATAGGGAGATGATGAATCTACGTTTCATCATCTTTATTCTATCATTTTGGCCTTAAAAACCTGAGTAGATGCGTGTAAATAGCATTAATTTATGCATTTTAGCATTCATGTATATGTGTGTAAATATTGTATAAAATGCGGTTTTTAGTGCCAAAATTATAGAATAAAGAAAAGAAAAGAAAAAGAATAAAATATTGTAAATATTTTATGACCCGAAACCCCGAGACCTAGGCATCTTGATGAATAGGTCGACAAGGAATAAAGTAGGGGGGATAATGGCCAAAAATACCAATAAAACTCCTTTTATTTTACTCATTCTTTATTCATTCTGGGACTTATTTTTGGTTCCACTTTTTATACATCAAATAAAGAAACTTTGTACATGAAAGTTGTAGATAATTTTATAAAGAAAAATACAAAACTGATTTCAGAGAAAAATAATGTACAGATAAAAAGTTATGGTCTGAATAAAAATCCAGAATTCCAACTTCCCAGACCCGTATCTCACAAACAAAAACTCCAAATGCAGTATACTCACCTTTAATTGTATATAGAAGAAAATAAGCTATTTAATGGCAGTGGTTTCGCATTTGGCGGAGCTACGGTTTGAAAGTTGACTTTTGGACCCTCATTGTATACTTGTACATATTAAAATATTCAATTTATTATTTATTTATTATTTTTATAATTTTATATTTTTATAATGTTGTAAATATTACTTTAATAATTATGAATATTAAAATCAGAACAAAAACATCATTAAAACTCAAATAAAAATACTTGTATATATGCAATACATAGGTAAAATACATACACATATACCTATACAATCTTTTCCTTTATTTTATTAATTATACAAAGAACATCAATAAATTAAAATAAAAATACAATTATGTGTATAAAAGTGTGTTATAAATATATAAATTAATAAACATAATTAATAAAATTAAAATACACAAAATAAAAATAAAGTACTAAAGTATATAGATAATATACCTATATAAGGGTATAAAAGTAACTTGTAAAAATACACTTCATAAAAATAAATAAAAATCATTATAAAATACGTCATAAAAAATAAACATTTTTTATTTTATGACTAAAAATTAAATAAAGCGTTTTCGATTTTTAAATGATTTTCTAATCTATTTTTCCAGGCTTTTTCCTGGTTGGTCCACGTGGACCAACCAGGTGGGCTGGAGAGTTGACCTCGGGTCAACTCTCTGACCCCAGCCTGGATTGTGTCAGAAGTTGGTTTTGTCGCATTTTCGCGGATTTTTCGAGGCGCCTCCTTGCATGATCTCGTGATAGTCTCTAAACGACTTTTCTTCCTCGTTGATTGGGCATACACGCCCAAGTGTTTTTTCGACCTTCGGGTCGTTGATTCGCGAGATACGCCTCGTTCTTTGCACCCTCTCGACCACGTTCAAAACCAAACCTCCGACTTTCCTTGGGTTTTCGACCACTCTTCCACCTCCAAACCCCTCACCTGGACCCCTAGCGTGACTCTTGGTGACAGCAGGAGCATGGAGGGCGCTTCAACGGGGCGATTCGGTGTCGAATCGAGGCAGGTCCCCTCGCCGGAGTTCTCGACGGAGAACACATTGTGCTCGCACGGGTGAGGTCTTTTCTTCCTCTTTTTCTCTTCTCTTCCCTGATGCTTTCGTGCAAAAACCCCTCAGTAGGCATTCCCTCATCACAATCGTTCGTCTCTTGATCTTCACGATCCTTAGATTCAACCTCGGCCGGCATCGAGTCTCGCCGGCCGACGCTCTTTCCTACGCAGTCGTATACCCCTTGTGAAACACCCCACGAAGTCGGGGCACTTTGCCCCCGACTTCATCACCCATTTTTGTTGCAGGTCTGAAGCCATCCACGCGCCTGGAGGAGTTTTGCACCTCGCCGGAGCGACCTGGGAGTTTCCTCGCGCCACCCTCGTCGCGGGGGAGCCCTGGTCCTTGTCGGGGAATTTTGAAGCCACCAGACGATAAAAGACCGTTGCAGGAGCCCATCGAGGTGGACAGGAAGCATCCAGGTGCCCGGGGTAACCGCTCCTTGTCGATTCAAACTCGACAGGAGCGTGTTCTTCGAATGTTCTTGGAGGTCCTCGCCTCACCGTCGATTTTGCCCGTGTTCTTCCCGCGCTTCAGGGGCCGTCAGATCCAAACAGCCAGAGCCGCCCGATCGTCCTTCACGTTTTAATCTCGGCCGCTGGATCGCGAAGGGGCATCGCGACCCCCTATGCTGCCACGTGTTTAAGTGGGAGGGCCGCCACCGTCGGATCCAGCTAAGTCGTGGGTAATTTGCACTCCTAGCCCGCGACATTTTGTATTTTAATATTAGACATTAAAGTCTTTTATTGGCCTTTAAGAACTTTTGTAGAATTTACTCTTACCCCCCCCAGAGTTATGCCATATTGCCAAGGGGTCCCGCCCAGGTCACGTGCACAGCGCGCGTGACCTTGGCGTTTTTGCAAGGACCCCCTTGTACCCTTAGCATTTAGCTTTTAGTCCGAGAACTATTGTGGGTAGTTGTATATTTTGTGGACATTTTGCAACCGTACCCTGGGATTTTTGACTATTCGCAGTTAGACCCCTGCCAGGTGCGTGCATTGGCGCGTGACTTTGGGATTTTTGCTACAAAGCCCTTGCTGGTTGTAGGATTGCATTCTGGTCCAAAAACATATTTTATTCCATATAATTTTAGTGTGAAAATTGCCTGCAAGCCCCTGTGGTTTTGGATTATTGCGAAAAAGTCCTTGTTTGGTTGTGAACTTTTTGCTTGTTTGTGGTAATTATTTGGAGCCTCAGTTGAAACCCAAAAATTCTAAAATTTTAAACTTAAGCTCCTGTTGGCTTACATTTTGAGCCCTATTTTTAGTTTTTGCTTTTATTTTATTTTTAGATTTATTAAAATTCAAAAACATGTTTTTTGTGCACTGTCTAGCTTAGAAAATGCAAAAAAATATTAAAACACTTCGAAAAATTCCAAAAAAATTACCTAGTGTCTATTTTATCATATTCTAGTGTCAATCCAAAAATCACTAAAAATCTCAAAAGAAAAACACGAAAAACTTAAAAACACTCTAAAACTTCAAAAAAAATATATAAAATCAAAGAAAAATCCAAAAATTATAAACTCAAGTTCTGTTTGTTCTCTATTTTATTCTCTTTATTTGAAAATTAGTGTGAAAAATTTTGGTTGGTGTTTGCTAATTTTAATTTGTATTTTATTCACAGCCAGCACTTATTTCACTGATTTGACTTATTTCAGTAATCAAAAATACCAAAAACACCTTGAAAAATCCCCAAAAATCACAAAAACAGTAAAAAATCCTAAAAATATCAAAAACTATTTATTTCTGAATTTTTGGATATTTTTGCTTATTTTTATAAATAGTGTATCTTGCCTCTCATTACATTGTCTTTATTTTCCAATATTGAAAATTAAAAATATATATATATATATAATATAAAATTATAAAAATCAGAAAATTAAAAATCAAAATACAAAATTAAAAATTAAATAAAAAATTCAAAAATTAAAAACCCACAAAAAAAGATTAGATTGGCTAAGTTGTGTATTAGACCTAGGATTGGATTTTTATCTATGCTCTACACCTTTGCTTCTTGAGTTCGACCCCTACTTGCTTGCCATTGTACATCTTTAGTAGGGTATAATAAATTTTAATCCTTGCTATTCATTCTTTGATTTATTGTGTGGGTTAATTGTTGAAGATCGAGGAGGCTTGAGTAGTCGCATCAGCGACAGTGAGTCTGATTTGTCAGACCACTATTTAGCGGCTCTCGCGTTCTCGCTTTTCAAAGGCCCATAGTTCTCTTGTACCAGCTCCAAAATAGGTCTACTCACTTTCAGATGAATACACATTCAAAGACCTTTAAAATGAGACTAATTTCATTCAATTCGGAGCTCGTAAGAAGAAGTTGGGTTTTTGGGCCTCTATGTATACTATATCTGTGTATATTTGTATTCCTGTACTTTTATATCATATTTGACCTCATCTCCATTTTTGGTCAACATGAAACTTGTAGATCTCATCGAGATCTACAACTTTCATGTTTTGAGTTTTTTTCCAAATTCAGCCTCCTTCCTCTCTCTAATCTTGGTCTCCTCACAGCCACTCACAATTGGCCACGTGCGCCCTCTGATTGCGCCACGTGGCCCGCTCCTCTTATCTCTTCCGCCCCCATCCCCAGCCGTTGGATCCCTTCTTGGATCCAATGGCTAAGTAACCTCCACGTACGCCCTTTATTCCCACCGTCCGATCAAACCCTTGGGCTCATCATCACCATCCGCCAACGCCTGTATCACCTTTCGCCACGTAGCAGCCTTGCGCACCCCACGATCATTTCGGGGCTGCTCCATCTGAGCCGCTAGCTCCGCAATCATCGCCAACCCTTCCATCAGAGCCCCTTCTCATCTGCACCGCCCGTTCGCGCCTCACTCAGAACATGTCACGCGTCACTTGTGTGCCGTCTGATCATCATTGGGAGATCAAATCACTACCACTCATTCCCGCAACTGTCGTCGACCCTCCGATCGTTCCCTTGAGTGCATCACAGCCATCCGTCGCCGCCTTTTCCTCTGTGCGCCACATGGCAGCTTATGAACCATCCGATCTATTCCATCTCAACCTTTCACTTCATCCGTATTCTCAGCCATTCGATTGTTCTCCAGAAGTGATCCCCACCGCTCGTTAGCGCCGCTCCCACAACTTGACACGTGGCATCTTGTACACCCTTAGATTGCTCACCTAAGATCTAATCCAAGCCAATCCTTAGCAATCTCTTCTCTGCCGTTGGATCTCAAGATCCAACGGCCGAGACTTCGTCTCCTACCTCCAGACTACCTCTCTCCCACGTTCTCAGCCTCGCGCAACACTCGCCCCTTTCTATTCTTGGCCCCACTCCAGCCACCCTCTCCGACCGCCAACACCACCCCGATGGAGCCCATTCTTCCCTCGACCTTGCCAGCTCCCTCAATCACCACGATGAACCCCCGATTCGCCCCACGACTTCCACGAACCTCACCTCGTCACCAGCTACCCCATCACCTTCACCCTATAAATCATCGTCCTCCGGCCTCATTCTTCCCCATCCACCATTCCAGAGAGATACCCTTAGCTCCGCCCTTCCAATTGGTGACAACAATTCGTCGAGACGTTGAGCGATAACCGGGCTTCTTCTCCGGCGAGATCCACTGCCTTCTCCACCGTGCTGCGATCTCCTCCGTGAGCTGCACGAGCTCAGAACCATCTACCGTTCTTCGAGCGACGACCGGAAGCTTCCCCGGAGCTTCTAATCCCAGGTAGAGCCCTCCATCGATCCTCTGATCTTCTTATTAGTTTCTCCTTTGATTTCTCCGATTATCCGCAATCATCTTCTCGCTCCACCGTCCCCCCTCCGAGCTCTGCGACGGAGCACTGATCTTCGCGCTATCATTATTTTCCTCTAACGAGGTACCCTACCTTTCACCAATGCTAGCTCCACCACCTAGGAGGAGCTCGATCACCGGTCATTCGAGGTCCTCCGCCATCGTGCTCCAGAGTACCTCCTCCACTCCTGAGACCACCGAACGCTTCACCAGTCATCCACGCATCTCCCACGACACTTTAGACCCTCTAGCAACCTTCGCCGACGACGAGGGGACGAGGAGGAGCTAGGACAACCTCGCCTTCTCCTCCGCAGGAGGCGGAGGGCTATCGAGGACGAAAAGCAGCAACCGCCCGATCTCTTTGATCGGACGATCGGGCGCCAACCATGTCACCTTGCCCCGCAACCGTAGGATCATGCGGATCCTACACGTTCAGATCGCACCACGTCATCGCCCTCTCCGCGCTCCAGGTACCGTTGGATCGATCAATGATCTGACGGACTCAGATACACCACGCGTCATCAGCCAGCTGCCGTGGATCATCCTTGGTTCCACGGTCCAGATCGCGCCACGTCGCCCGATCCGAGCCTCCTCCCCGACCACTAGGCTCGGATCCCCGAAGCTCTTCTGAACCAACGACCGAACCTCCAGCTGAACCCGAGCCCCGTCCCGAGTCGCCGAAGTACTCCGAGCCTTAGGACCCCACGTGATCTGCACGTGCTTCCTGGGTCAATTGCATCGAGGCCCCTGATGGTTTTCCATATTGCACTTAAGTCCCTGCCAGGCGCACTTCACGTGAGGAGCACGTGATCCGTGGAAAGTTTGCATCTACCCCCCTGCATTCTAGGTAATTGCATAAAAGTCCTTGTCAGCATGTTTTATTTTCAGCAATTTAAATCTCTGTAATTTCATTTATACCCTTGTCTTTGCACACATATTTAGGCATTCATCTTAATTCATTTTTGAGTTTTAAAAATTGCATTGTGTAGCTTACATTGTCCTCCTTATTATATGACACATGGCACATTTTTGTAATAACAATAGAATTTTCTATTAATTAATTGGTTCTTTTTTATCATAGTTTGCCCAATTTCACCTTTTAATTAATAGTAATTTCTCTGTGACTCCAAAAATTCCTAAAAAATCACATTAGATCTAGGATAATTAGCTTCACCTTGCATAAAAATTTCATCTCAATTGCATGCATTCCGAGGTCTAAATAATTCATTTGGTGATTCCTTAATTTATTTTCAATAGGTTCATTTCACATCAAAATTAAGGTTTGATAATTTTCCTAGATTCCTCATCTTTAGATCTATCTAAGATAATTTTTATTCCCAAAAATACTGTGATTTGATAATTATTAAAATTAATTTAGTGAAAATCACCCTGCGTTCATTTTTAATTCATAGTTAATTCATTTAGTGTCAAAAAATTCTAAAAAACTAGGGTAGCTTAATTACATCATATTTCATTATCTGGCCAAGTTTCATTATTTTTGGACTTAATTTGATCACTTATCTGAATTAACATTTAAACTGGCCTGAATTTGCATGTGTCTTGCATAAAATATAAAAAAAGACCAAAAATATTTCCTCTGAAAATCAAAGCTTGGAAATTTGCTTCGAATCTACCTAAGGAGACAGATGCCTCACTGAGTTCAACCTTGGACTTCCATCAAGTAAAAAAAAATTTTTGCCGCTCGAGATTAACATGCCTTAATTAAAAGTGATTTTTGATCTGCTCTCGTTATCCGACTGCAACGAACATTAGTTATTAATTTGAACATTAATTTGCTCGAATTAACAAGGGTAGCGGGAGGCTTATCATCCTCTCAGTAAAGAAGTAATCTGATCTAGATCCAAATGTTGGACATTGATCTGAATGTGATTCAGATGCAATGAGAAGATTAGATTTGCGGTCTTGATTTAATCAAGCGTCTATGGGAGGCCCGAGATCTGGATTTGAGATGTAATCTCAATATCCAAGTCACTACGTGGAACAATACAATCGCCCTGTCCTTATCTCCAAGTATTCACGGAGAAAGCGCATTATACTTGAAAGAGTTCATGGATAATTCTGTTGTTGATATATGTATCCGAGCATTGAGTAAATTGGTAATTAAATGTGATTTAATTATTATAATTAATATGAATTTGATTCATATTATAAAGAGAGTTATCTTAGATAATTAAATGTGATTTGATTATCGAAGATATGAATAATGTGAATGTGATTCATATTATTTGAAAACAAGAGAATAGCGATCCAAGATGATTAAATATGATTTAATTATCATGGATATGAATAATGTGGATGGGAATATCCATATTAGTCATATGTATTATAAATGGAATTTATAATATATAAGAGAGAGCTATTTGTAATTTATATTTGTTAATTAAATGTTAATGTGAATTGGATTCACATTGGACATTGAATTGAAAATGTAATTTACATTTTATTTTGGGTTGTGAATATGATTCACAAATTTTTCAATGGCAAGATTGCAATGTCTACAAAATAATTATGAATTATTTTTGTAGAATAATTTACAACAATTGTTGTTGTAAATATTGGAGATATATGCAATCTTAGAGATTGCATTGGACCCCTTTCCTAATAGGAGAGGGGGGACAACCACCAATCCCTAAAGGAAAGGGTGGTCGTCCACTCTTCCTATATGGAAGGGAGGAACCTCCTTTCCATTATCTCCAATGTTAGTTGGTTTAATTTGGTGATTGAATTATATTGATTTATCAATATATATTTAATCTAAATTAAATTAATTGTTGTTGGTTTTTACCAATACAAATCTTGGCCATTAAAAGAAACACAATCAATGATAGCCATTGGATTTGTGTTGTCCATGGATTGAGATTCATGGATCCCAAAACATTATAAAAGGAGAGGCACCCCTTTGCTCTTATTTACACCAAGAGAACATAGGTCTCTCTCTCTTTCTCTCTACACGCCTACTCTCTCTCCCTCTCATGGCCGTCCACCATGGATGCCCTAGATAGGTTCTCCATCGCTGCAGCGTCGTCGTTATGTTGCCCGATCGTGTGCTCGTGACTCTCCGTCTCCTTCGGTGTGCCTCCCTCGTGAAGAAGACGTCGGATCTCGTGTGTCGAGATCAGGAGATCCACGGCTTGTATCATCAACATGGATTGCGAGAAGCACGCGATTCATCACCGCGCTCGCAAGCGTCTCCTCCGTCGGATCGGACTTGAGATAGGGGGTCTCTTTGTTTAGAGACTCGATCACAACCACGCTTCAAGAGGTAATCCTATTACTTATTTGAGGTTTAGACGAAACGATCCGAGAAGTGTTCTTGAATCATGTGGTTTCATCGCATGAAAATTTTTTAAATTCCGCTGCATAGAACAACTAATGCGACTAGTCGTTCCTCGACGTATTCGATACGACGTCACGCTTCCGTGATGCGCTTGAGGATTTTACCATAATCTTCAAATGAACCTATGGTTAATGATAATCTTTTAAAGGAAGCGGGTGAACCCACACAATCCACGAGTATAGTCAGCAACAAGAGACCCAGAACACAACTTACATGAATGGAAGATTATCATTTTATGAATGTGAGGGTTCTTATTACACTGTAGATGAGGATGTAGTGGATTGTGATATCTCAAATTTCATGACACAATTATCTAATTGGGATTCATGATCAAAAAATTAGATAGTTATGTATATGTCATGCACATTGGGATCAAGTTCATATATAACTTACTGGGAACGACATAAAGATGTTGAATAATATAAAGCACAAACTACATACGTAATTTAAGATGGACATGGGAGAGGGTGTTTTTTAGTGAGGTGTAAATTGTTGTTATATATCGAAATGCAATTAGGATTATTTTATTTTCATGTGATTTATAATACTTGGATCTATATGTTATTGATGTAGATTGTGGCATCTCTGATTATTTGATGCAATTCCTATATTAAGTGCAGAGATCTGATGTCTTGTTATGTTATATTTATTCATAATAATTATACATATCAATTTTGAGAGGAATTAGAAATGTCTTGGATAGATTAGAACAATTGAGAGTCGATTTGGACCCCCTACTCTTCGAAAGACAATTTCGGGAGATCACACCATTGGATTGTGGCTTTATCTTTTTTTATTGTTAGATTATTTTATGTAATATATATATATATACCCTTTCAAAACGAGGTGGGGTCTCACCAATATTGTGGTGAGCCATCGAGTAGATTCGTTAGATCTCAATCTGACGGTTGCATCAAAAAGCTCATCCAAAAGGGCATTTTCGTCATATCGATTTCATTAAATTCGAGTTTCATTTATTGGTTTCAAATTACCATTCTAAGCTTTTCTCTATTTGGTATTTTCACAAATGCCTTTACTGACTAATTTCCGATTTTGTTCCAAACGATCTGAATTCAACCATAGCTTTGTAAAGTACAATGAGTTTTTGTAAAATATATTTTACTCTTTGTAATTTCATTAGTGATTTTGTTTTATTATTCCAACGAGTTTTTGTAAGAGTATTTTTCCTCTTTGTAAACTTCAACTTTTTTGTAATTGTGTATGTTTGTTTTGTAAAAAATCCATGAATCTTTGTATCTGTATCTCCCTCCTTTGTAAAATTAACGCAGATCCTTGAAAAATTAAAAAAATATGAGATTTGTAAAAAAAGTGTAAATAAGAATGTCATATATATAAAATAATTAACTCACAATGTAGATCAGTATCTGTCGCCCTTCATTTGATTTTGTCTGCTTGCGGTATCCAACATGGCACCACCGTCTTCACACACCGCCTTCATCGCCATGCATCACCACCCCTCCATTCCTCGCCACCGTCGTCTCCGAGCACCTCCTCCCTCTCCATGCATCGATCGTCGCCACACCCTCCCACTCCTCGCATTGAAGCCTTCATGCGCAACATACTCTAAGAGTAGGCCCTCATGCCCTTCCACGGACTGTAACCGTCATCACCACATATCGTCGTTGCCGTCGTTGTCGCATGCCATCATAAACTTCTTGCAAAAAATGAAAAGACTATCAAAAAAAATGAAAAATATAATATATGAATAGGACCACACGGTGAAAGAGAAAATGACAAGACTATTGCCATTCTCAATGTAACATTGAACTAATACACTGAAACATACATATGATGAAAGAAAAGAAAAGGATTGATGATCTCACGATCACATGACCTAATGTACATCACGAGAACAGTCGAAGGTGCAGAGATTCGAGGTGCAAAACCTAAACACCAACCTCGAAAACGGGCACAACCTGGAATTCTAAAGTAAGGTGGAAGCGGGAACAATGTTCCTGAAATCTGGACAGTTTTCTTAGGGAGGGCGTCATCCTCAATGAATAGAGAGAGAGAATAGAAAAATAATCACTCTCCATAAAAATAGGATCTAGGGTTGTCACATTCTATTTTTAGAATGTGACAATGATGGAAATGGGTTTTTCATTAATTAAATATTAGCATTACACGTGATTTAATCTCATCCGCGTGATTAAGATCTAAAAGCCCTTATTAATGGCTCATCACAAAAGTGGTGAGACACCACCTCATTTGAAGTTTCTCCTTTATATATATAAGGCCCTTCCAATGAGGTGCACCTTTCCTGGATGCATGGAAAGTCCACCATCTTGTCTGTTTGATCTCAATCTAACAATTCCTTATCCAAAAGGGTATTTTAGTCAATGTAATTTCATTTTGAATTTGAATTTCATTTTGAATTTAAATTTATTTAATCCTTTTATTTTTACTATTTTTAGCCCGTCTGATTTGACAATTTTTTTACAATTTATTCGATGACGTTTCGCCAACGTGGTGGCATTTTCGTGCTATGTAGAATGGCTGGCCTCTTTGTAAAATATGCATTGGCATTGTAAAATTGAAATCCTACTTTGTAAAATAAATTCATAGTAGTAATGTGTTTACTATGCACTTCTTCTCCAGCATCCTTACTCTACTCACACCTCCTCCACCCTTCCCCTCCACTGCCCACCTCGTCCATGCACATCCTCCTCTGCCCACACAGCTCCTCCATCAACGCTCTCCTTCAAAGTTTTCCTCCACGATCCACTTCCTCCACGCACAGCCAGCACCTTTACGCGACGCTGCCTCCATTACCTACAATAAAACAACCTTGGAGAACACCATCATCGGCCACCGTAGACCAGCACGTTGCATCACCTTCCAACGTTCTCCTTCCACCATCGTGTGCACACCATCACCGACGAACAACAACCTCCTCCCCTCATGCCGCTATCGAGAGAGAGAGAGAGGAGAGATAATTGTGGAGATATTTGTTGCATTCTAAATATAGAATATGCTAAAATGTCCATAATGGATTTTTAACGTTAAAAATATATAAATAACGAGTTATTAATGATAACCATCGGATTGATTGTGGATGATTAAGATGGTGGGCTTTCCTTGCACCCAAGAAAGGTACACCTTATTGGATATATCTCCTATATATACACATACATATAAAGTCTCCTCGTGATCAAAGAATGAATCAAGGTTCACAACCTGAATCAGACTCTAAACACTAAATCTGGATATGTAGCTTTGATCAAGATGTTTTTGGGGACGTGATGTTTAATGTTATGTCATGTAGTATATGTAGTTAAGTGTTCTTCAAGACCATACCATGATCCAGTTTCGACATTGATATAGATCAAGAAAAATATTTGCATACCATATTAAAAAAACATGGAAGAATAAGTTTCCATGCTCTATGTCGCTTGTGATTGGAAAAGACTTAGTATAATTAATGTCTAGGAAAGGGAAAAAAACCCCTTGATGTCACACATGCACAAACAAAGGTAGCATTATGTATGCAACGTTATATGGAAAACTTGATTTGGTTTATTTTGTAATCCCAGTGAGCAGGTAGGAAAGTAATCTTGGACACACACATTTGGAAAACAATAAGAGTGTTTTACAATATCTAAAGGATACTATACAACCAAAACTAATCTATCTAGTTGAATCACTTGAAATAGTATGATACTCTGATCATAATATCAGAGGAGATATTGATAATAAAAAACCCAAAATATATTACCTTTTCATGTTTGACGTGCAATTGTTTCTTGGAGAAGTAAAGAAAACAAATCTGCCATCCAAAGGGATTGACAACACAACTTGTTGCCCGTCTCCCATCAATCTCTATGTAATATGGCTTTTCTTTTTTGATAACTTTTGCTTAAAGAATCAATTGAAATACATTATCAAGCATGAGAGCTGACGAACCGCAAAATCGGCCCTTTAATAATGTGTTTTTAGCACATGGAATCATCATCGTAGTCGGGCCGGTTTCGGGTCGTCAAAGCGATCACCTCATTTAAAGATATGCCATAATGAATCGAAATGAGGTGATCGTGAATTTATTTTACTTGGCAAGATACCAAGGTCGAACTCAGGGACACGAGCCTCTCTCGTATTAATCGGACTTAAATGTGTTTAATCAAGTGTTGAATTATAGCCTATAGGTCAAAATATGCAAAGACAAAATAAGACATGACATGACAAGACAATGCATTGAAATAAACATGCAATTTTTTATCAATTTTATCATGCAAATAAGTGATCATGCAAAGCGAATATTATGCCCCAAAAATCATAGTCACTTGAGCCATAGAAAAAAAATGCAAGTTAAACTGAGTTAGCATTAAGAAGCATTCCACCTTTAATAAGTAAATGAGCATGTCAAATAAAGAGGTCAGGACACTTAGATAATATAATAATTCATCACAATTCATAATGTCAAATCTGAAATTTAAGCATGCCATAATGAAGAGGATGAGAAGAGCTTCAAAATGAAACTGAAATCAACTCAATTGGAGCTATGTAGCTCAAGATATGCATAAAAGAAGACAGGGGCATAAATGCAATAAAAAAATGAAAAGATAACTACAAACAGGTCTAGGGAGGGACTAAAATGTAAATACGTAAAGTAGATGGACCTTCCCTGTAAAATACCCACAGTGCACGCCCGCTGCACGTGATCGGGACCTGTTTGCAAATTGAAGAAGTCGGCTGGGCTTCCTTGCAAATTGTACCAGAGTAGCACGTGCGATGCACGTGCTATCTAGGCTCGGAATGAGGCTCGGCAGAGGCGCGTCTGCTTCGGCTTGGTTCGGAGCTGCTTCGACTAGGTTCGGTGCTAGCTGAAGCTCCAGGAGGTTCGGTGTAGGCTCGGGAAGTCCGGACCTGGAGGATCGATCGCTGAGGGTCGGGGAAGCTCTGGATCTGACGCGTGGCCGACTGGAGTCCATCCGATCGTGACGATCGGGCGGCTGCTGGAGTCGATGACGTGGCCGCATAGGAACCGTTGGATCTTGAGGATCCAACGGTACCTGGAAGTAGTTCTGAGCGGTGACGTGGCCTCATCGGGACCGTTGGATGGTCGCCGGGATTGGACCATCCAAGGGTAACTGTGCGTCGTCCTCCACCTTCGGCTGGCGGCGAATATCGAGCTCCGGTGAAGGTAGCTCTCCTCCGCCGCTCGTTCTCCATCGATGTGGTCCTCCCCGAAGCTCCCTAAGCGGTTGTCGATGAAGCGGGGAGCTCGGGGAAGATGTCGGGCGTTGTGGCTCAGTTCATCGGAGCTCCGAAGTCGAAGGCAGCTGCAACGAAGTAAACTCCGGCGAACATCCGGCCATTGAAAACTTTTGATGACCTGCAGGGTTATTGACAGAACCGAAGCAAACAATGGTGTTGTGCGTGCGAAATGGAGTGCAAATGGGAGCTCGGGAGTGCGGAGAAGGCTAGAGCTCGGAGCTCCTCCACCGCGAGGGCGGAGGAGGTGGGTCGGTGGCGATGGGGTATGGAAGACGAGAAGGATGATGTCGGAGATGGGCGCGTGGAAGGGGGGTTAAAGGCGGAGCTTGTAGGGTGGTCAACGGAGGTTGAGATCGACTGATGGAGCCTAATTAAATAAAAGAAATTGAAGAAAAAGACAAAAGAAGAAGAGGGAGCTTACCTGACGTCGGGCGGACGAGATGGCCTGTGCTTGAGCTCCGAGAGGAGCTCGGGGTCTTCGCAACATGCTGGGCGGCCGTCCCAGCGAGCTCGGGCGGTCGCTAAGCGCCGCAACTCCGCCGTGTATGGCGGAGGGTCTCACCGGAGGGGTTTCGTCGTCTTCGCTCGATCCTCCGCCTCCCCCTGTCACAGGGAGACGGAGGAGGGCTGGGCGAACCCTCGCGTAAAGGTGGACATCGGGAACAGTGGGAGGGAGTGTCGTATTTGAAGTGAGAAGAGGCGGAGCTGATGGTGTGAGTCGTGGGTTTCGAGGTGATCGTGGGATGAATGGGAGTATGTCGGCGGTTAATGGAGGTGTGCGCGAGGGAGAAGGATGATGGGGGAAGACCGGGAGGTGTTTGGTTAGTGGTGATGGTGGTCGGAGTAGGTGGAGTAATAGGAAGGGGGCGAGGTGTTCGTGCGGTGAATCGTGGGAGAGAGGGAGGAATCGGAGGTTGACGATGACAGTCGGCCGTTGGATCTGGAGATCCAACGGCTGACAATGGGGCGCGAAGGAGTGGCGTGGATGGAATCTGGGGCGGTGCGATCAGAGGCGGATGGAAGCGCCACGTGGCGCGCTGTGGATCAGGCGGCTACGAACGGCTGTGATGGACAGTGGGGGCCGATCGAGCGGATGAGGATCGAGGTGGAAGCATCGGCTGGGATGGAAGATCAGAAGAGTGATCCAGTGGTGAGCATACTGCCACGTGGCGTGAGGGAAGAGCGGCGGCAACGAGCGGTGGAGATTAAGTTGCGGGTCTGATCGAAGGGTCGCGGATAAGGAGCGGCGTGGAAAGATGGGGGCTGTTGGATCTCAGGGAAAGATCCGACGGCCCAGATCGTAGGCGGGTAAGGCAAGAAGCGCCAGGCCACGTGGCGCCCCCAGAATGGGCCACGTGGCCCAATCAGATTATTGAGAAGGTTTTTCTTATTTTTGAGGGCCCTATTGGCCGAAATTGAGAAAACTCAAAACATGAAAGTTGTAGATCTTGATGAGATCTACAAGTTTCATGTTGACCAAAACTCGAAAAGAGATCAAACACGGGCCCGAAATATTTTTGAGCGTATTTTTGAGTCTAAAAATACCACTGATTTTTGTTTTGCCATTTTTTTGTGGTTTTTAATTTATTAAGGACTCTGTTAATTATTAGACATTAACAGGGATTTATTGACAAAACATTTAAGCAAGGGGGTTAATTATGGGAAATAAAGATGATGAAACTGAGGTTCATCAGCCCCCTATACTTAAACTATGCTCGTCCTCGAGCATCAAAAAGAATGACTAAGTTGGATTAACCCCCTTGTGCTTGTGAATACAGGATCTAATCTGATCAAGTCGACTCGGCTTCAGAGATCCAAAAATTTAGAGTTCACCCTAGCCTTAATCAAGAGGCTTCCAATTCCTCTACTTCTCTAGACTCTCTCTGATGTACATATAAACTAAAGGATATGAGTTTAGTGTTGACTGCAATTCTGAGAGTAGAGTCAATTCGTCACCCAAAATCTTGGTCCGAGAAAATCTCCTAAGGACCCAATCCTCAGCACTAGGGAATAAATCAAATCTTGCATTCAGTCCACCGTCTCTTTAGTTTGTCAGACTTAGAAAATGTGGATGGCAGACCAGAAAATGGAGGGCATGGGATTGTGTCAATTTTTCTCTCCCTCATTGGAACAAGGATTCTCTCTAGTGCCTTTTACGCAACACATTTTTTTTGGTGTTGATCAGTGCGTCCGTCAAGAGAAGTTGGAGCCGTCTGCACTTGTTTTCCTGGGAGTACACCGGGGTGTGTCTCTTTTGAGTACCTATCGTACCTTCGACACCCAGACTTGTAGCATTTACGATGCAGAGCCCTTTTTTGGTGCTAGCCCGACTCCTGGTCCTAATAGCGGTGGTCCAAGTGGACACTTTGAAAAAGTTTGGGAGCGCTCGCCTTTGGTGGAAGCTCTTTGATATTTGACTTTGGTGGAATGAGAGCTTTTCTTTGAATTTCATTGACTTGTATAATTGGTGGCTAGCTCCACTGCTTTTACCAAGAGTTGGCGCACACTGATCAACATTTTTTATTTATTTTTCACACCCAGGCACTTAGGTTAATGTCAAGAGATTAGTATAAGAATCAAGTTCTCATACTGGCTAATATTGCTGACACTCAGGTTTCATGAAGCCTCCAAAGATTTTATCCCATCCTCGAGCATCATTAGATCAAATCCAAATTCGACTTCCTCATCCCAATCCCTCAGGTGAAAAATCAACTCATCTCATCGAGAACCGCAGTCGTGCATGTGATGTGCTGATCATATTCTTTATGTCTGAGACTAAGCATGGAATATAGCATGCAAATCTAGAAACCTAGGGGAATATGGATGATTAAGTCTAAGACCCTGATGGCTAAGGCTGGTTAACCTAAAAATCTCAAAGACTTCTAAAAGCTAAGTCTTCTTGACCAAATCAGATCCCGGGTGAAAGTGAAAATGTATAGGATTAATCCAACTTCTTCATTCAAGACAAGACACTTTTTTTTTAACTTCAAGAGATATTAGAACTTTCTAAGCTCAATTGAGCATCCGCAATTCAGCCAGTATGGATGTAAGTACAGGCCGAAGCCCGTTGCTTGAGGACGGGGCCTTGCGCGATGTCCTCTAAACCATCCAATCTGCTAAGGGCGAACCCTCACTGAATGCGGCTGACTTAATTGGGTTTAGTAGTGACCAATGACTCTTAAAGGATTTTTAGGAGTTTTCTGATTTTTATGGATTTTAATAAAGTTAAAACACACGTTAGACTCAACTTTCCTTGAAAAGAGAAGGCAATTTTTCAAAACCATGTCACACAAAATAAAAAGATTTTCAAAACATTTTCAAAAATCATTTTCGAAAATATTTCTATAAAATAGTGTAACATAATATCGAAAAAACCGCGAAATCCTTGAGTTCTCTTAGTCCAATGATTTTTACCTTAGCCAAAAAGTTTTTAATTTTTCAAATTTTTCAGATTATAGCTAAAGTAAATATACAGTATATACGGTATACCCCCCTATACTTAAACTTTGCTATGTCCTCATAGCACTAAATGTTACAAGTACATAGGCCCACTTAAATATAGAAGAATATACGGGAGCTAAGAGGGGCTCCCCTTATACTTAGGTTAGAAATAACCTAAATATAAAGGCAAGAAAAGATGAGTAGAGAAATCACAGGGACTTGGGTCCCCCCTATACTTAGGCTGAGATTAGCCTAAGTATAAAGATGGAGATTGATGTTGGAAGAAACCCAAGGTGAACGAAGAAGAAGGATGAATATACAAGTGAGCAGCTGAATCTTCGGACATAAAATGGAGTGTCTTTGGATTTGGAGTGTGTGTCACATCAAACAAGGCTCAATCAAGCAAGCAAACCCTTAGTTTCACCAACTCACACATGAAACCAACCAAGGTTGGTTAATTATCTTGTCTATTTTATTGGTGATAAAACATTCGATTTTTACGCAAATAAAAGATGTGAAGTGAAAATCATTGTGTAAGCGAGGGTATTGCTCTCCCAAAACCGAATTTTACTCCATTTTTGGTTGACTTGCAATTAACAGTCCCAATTTTATTTTAGGTTATCACTGAATTATGGTTAGCACATCAATCAGAAAATCATCGTCTACCGTTCATTCCATTTTCCATTTATCCTAGGTGATCAATCTAAAAAAAATGAAAGCTGGGGAAAACATGTATACGATGAAGAAAAACGCGATTTAGGCTAAGCGAGAAATCATGCAGTGATTTGACGATAAAACACGTGAAAAACTGGGGCTATTTTGAAAACCAAAATCAATGTATGCAAGTCGAATAAAACCGCACCTAATCATGCATCTATTAGCGGGAAATGATATCCATTTAAGTTTGGCTAAGTGAGGCGAGATTATGTGCGTCTCTGATTTAAAGTGTGACCTAACCTACGATCAAGCACATAAGATAAAAAATAAAATGAGCTCGGAGAGCCGCGTGCCTAGTCCTAGGTCGACACTCAAGTGGGGACGATCCCCACACAACCACATTCGTCCGATTACAATCGCGAGTCTTCGATCGAAGACCGCTGTAAAAGACGAGTTTATTATAATAAAAAATAAATGCGACACATTTTTTTCTTTTCTTTCTTATCGACTCCAAGCATGCTCTGCGGCTCCTCGCAGCGGGGAGTATCCTGCTCCTCGCCTCCTTGATCCATCAAGGGCCCTGCCACAAAAGCAATAGTTAGATATCAAATAAGGAGGAAAAAATTTTAGATGCAAAATATATGATCATTTGACCTATAAAAAGAAACACTAAATTAAACACGCAAAAATCCAAAAAATAAAAGAAATGAGCCGTGTCCCCGGCAACGGCGCCATTTGACGAACCGCAAAATCGGCCCTTTAATAATGTGTTTTTAGCACATGGAATCATCATCGTAGTCGGGCCGGTTTCGGGTCGTCAAAGCGATCACCTCATTTAAAGATATGCCATAATGAATCGAAATGAGGTGATCGTGAATTTATTTTACTTGGCAAGATACCAAGGTCGAACTCAGGGACACGAGCCTCTCTCGTATTAATCGGACTTAAGTGTGTTTAATCAAGTGTTGAATTATAGCCTATAGGTCAAAATATGCAAAGACAAAATAAGACATGACATGACAAGACAATGCATTGAAATAAACATGCAATTTTTTATCAATTTTATCATGCAAATAAGTGATCATGCAAAGCGAATATTATGCCCCAAAAATCATAGTCACTTGAGCCATAGAAAAAAAATGCAAGTTAAACTGAGTTAGCATTAAGAAGCATTCCACCTTTAATAAGTAAATGAGCATGTCAAATAAAGAGGTCAGGACACTTAGATAATATAATAATTCATCACAATTCATAGTGTCAAATCTGAAATTTAAGCATGCCATAATGAAGAGGATGAGAAGAGCTTCAAAATGAAACTGAAATCAACTCGATTGGAGCTATGTAGCTCAAGATATGCATAAAAGAAGACAGGGGCATAAATGCAATAAAAAAATGAAAAGATAACTACAAACAGGTCCAGGGAGGGACTAAAATGTAAATACGTAAAGTAGATGGACCTTCCCTGTAAAATACCCACAGTGCACGCCCGCTGCACGTGATCGGGACCTATTTGCAAATTGAAGAAGTCGGCTGGGCTTCCTTGCAAATTGTACCAGAGTAGCACGTGCGATGCACGTGCTATCTAGGCTCGGAATGAGGCTCGGCAGAGGCGCGTCTGCTTCGGCTTGGTTCGGAGCTGCTTCGACTAGGTTCGGTGCTAGCCGAAGCTCCAGGAGGTTCGGTGTAGGCTCGGGAAGTCCGGACCTGGAGGATCGATCGCTGAGGGTCGGGGAAGCTCTGGATCTGACGCGTGGCCGACTGGAGTCCATCCGATCGTGACGATCGGGCGGCTGCTGGAGTCGATGACGTGGCCGCATAGGAACTGTTGGATCTTGAGGATCCAACGGTACCTGGAAGTAGTTCTGAGCGGTGACGTGGCCTCATCGGGACCGTCGGATGGTCGCCGGGATTGGACCATCCAAGGGTAACTGTGCGTCGTCCTCCACCTTCGGCTGGCGGCGAATATCGAGCTCCGGTGAAGGTAGCTCTCCTCCGCCGCTCGTTCTCCATCGATGTGGTCCTCCCCGAAGCTCCCTAAGCGGTTGTCGATGAAGCGGGGAGCTCGGGGAAGATGTCGGGCGTTGTGGCTCAATTCATCGGAGCTCCGAAGTCGAAGGCGGCTGCAACGAAGTAAACTCCGGCGAACATCCGGCCATTGAAAACTTTTGATGACCTGCAGGGTTATTGACAGAACCGAAGCAAACAATGGTGTTGTGCGTGCGAAATGGAGTGCAAATGGGAGCTCGGGAGTGCGGAGAAGGCTAGAGCTCGGAGCTCCTCCGCCGCGAGGGCGGAGGAGGTGGGTCGGCGGCGATGGGGTATGGAAGACGAGAAGGCTGATGTCGGAGATGGGCGCGTGGAAGGGGGGTTAAAGGCGGAGCTTGTAGGGTGGTCAACGGAGGTTGAGATCGACTGATGGAGCCTAATTAAATAAAAGAAATTGAAGAAAAAGACAAAAGAAGAAGAGGGAGCTTACCTGACGTCGGGCGGGCGAGATGGCCTGTGCTTGAGCTCCGAGAGGAGCTCGGGGTCTTCGCAACATGCTGGGCGGCCGTCCCAGCGAGCTCGGGCGGTCGCTAAGCGCCGCAACTCCGCCGTGTATGGCGGAGGGTCTCACCGGAGGGGTTTCGTCGTCTTCGCTCGATCCTCCGCCTCCCCCTATCACAGGGAGACGGAGGAGGGCTGGGCGAACCCTCGCGTAAAGGTGGACATCGGGAACAGTGGGAGGGAGTGTCGTATTTGAAGTGGGAAGAGGCGGAGCTGATGGTGTGAGTCGTGGGTTTCGAGGTGATCGTGGGATGAATGGGAGTATGTCGGCGGTTAATGGAGGTGTGCGCGAGGGAGAAGGATGATGGGGGAAGACCGGGAGGTGTTTGGTTAGTGGTGATGGTGGTCGGAGTAGGTGGAGTATTAGGAAGGGGGCGAGGTGTTCGTGCGGTGAATCGTGGGAGAGAGGGAGGAATCGGAGGTTGACGATGACAGTCGGCCGTTGGATCTGGAGATCCAACGGCTGACAATGGGGCGCGAAGGAGTGGCGTGGATGGAATCTGGGGCGGTGCGATCAGAGGCGGATGGAAGCGCCACGTGGCGCGCTGTGGATCAGGCGGCTACGAACGACTGTGATGGACAGTGGGGGCCGATCGAGCAGATGAGGATCGAGGTGGAAGCATCGGCTGGGATGGAAGATCAGAAGAGTGATCCAGTGGTGAGCATACCGCCACGTGGCGTGAGGGAAGAGCGGCGGCAACGAGCGGTGGAGATTAAGTTGCGGCTCTGATCGAAGGGTCGCGGATAAGGAGCGGCGTGGAAAGATGGGGGCTGTTGGATCTCAGGGAAAGATCCGACGGCCCAGATCGTAGGCGGGTAAGGCAAGAAGCGCCAGGCCACGTGGCGCACCCAGAATGGGCCACGTGGCCCAATCAGATTATTGAGAAGGTTTTTCTTATTTTTGAGGGCCCTATTGGCCGAAATTGAGAAAACTCAAAACATGAAAGATGTAGATCTTGATGAGATCTACAAGTTTCATGTTGACCAAAACTCGAAAAGAGATCAAACACGGGCCCGAAATATTTTTGAGGGTATTTTTGAGTCTAAAAATACCACTGATTTTTGTTTTGCCATTTTTTTGTGGTTTTTAATTTATTAAGGACTCTGTTAATTATTAGACATTAACAGGGATTTATTGACAAAACATTTAAGCAAGGGGATTAATTATGGAAAATAAAGATGATGAAACTGAGGTTCATCAAGAGCGCCTCAGGATCGCTATATAAATGATTGTGATCAAGAAACAATTTATCCCATATAATAATCACTACAAATATAAACAGTCAACCACATAACTGCAACCACAAGAGATAAATATTTTAGCATGGAAACCCCATTGGGTAAAACTCGCGACCTAAGTCCATTGACTTAGAATTTCCGATGAGCAGATAATCAACTATCCTACTATCTCGAGTTATTTCATGGTAGATAACTCAACTGCTCTCCTACAACTTGGATCGTACATCACGTTCTTTGTACACCTTGGATCAAACATGTTACATTATAACAATAAAGTAAAGAGTAAATTACAAAAAATCCCCTAAACTATATACTTGATTTCAATGTCATATCTAAACTTTAAACGGTAACAATGTCGTACTCGAACTTTAAGATTTATCTCAATGTGTTCCATGACTATTGAAGTTTAAGACTTGAAAGATGAAGTAATCAACTAAATTTCAATAGTTAAGGATCAAATTGAGACAAATCTTAAAGTTAGAGTAGCACATTATTACCTTTTATAGTTCATGTATGACATTGAATCGAGTGAATTGTTCAAGGACTTTTTTGTAATTTACTCTAAAGTAAAAGAAAAGAACAACGATATATAAAATGCCAAATATAAATATATATGCAATGAAAATTAAGCTGAGAAATGCATGCTATAATAAATAATGGAAGTGCAAATCAATATTCCCTGATCTGTCACCAGCCTAGTCTGTGGGTAGAGGACGATCCCGCTTAAGTTCTGACACAACTTTCACATCTTAATGCATTTTACCTAGGTGAATAGATAAAGCAATTGGTCAGGCTTTTGGACTAGCCATTCCTCCTTTCCTACCAGCAGTGTACCCTGGGTGTCAATGAATGGATCTCAAGATGCGAGCTTGATATATATATATAGGGTTAAATGGGGCAGCCCCATTTTACCCACGTATATATATAGGGAGTGCCTCGAGTAGAGCTTTTAGAAAGGCTAGAGGGAATGTGTTGAAATATGTAGGCATGGGGCTTGATTTATAAGGGTGGAGTCATCCATTCAAAAATATAGTTCGTGATCCAAGAATGAAAAGAATCCAAGTGGGTCTACTGAGTTGATCGATCAGAATATTCAAGTTGATTGATTAGTATCAAAGTTGATTGATCATTCAATCTTAGTTGATTGATCAATTCATAAGCCATTGGACAAAATTTAAAATATTATTGACCATTTTTGGAAAGTGGTCGATCAGGAGTTGATTAGTCCGAAGGAAACTGGTGGTCGGTAAAGTGATGGATCAATGGTAGAAGTTGAACAACACGATAGTGATCGATCAAGGCTGAAGGTTGAGTGATCAAGCAGTGATCAATCAGATGCTGAAGGTTGGTTAATCAGAAGTGCCTTGGATTTAATATACCTTCATGTTACACACACATATACATACATACATACAAACATACATACATACATACATACATATACATACATACATACATACATATATATATATATATACATATATATATATATATATGAGAAACTTCAAATGAGGCGGGGTCTCACCATATATATGGTGAGCCACCCTCAATTTAGGCATCTTTCAATATATTTTACAATTTCTTGTTTCATATATATAACAATAAATATTAACACAACATGTATAATTAAATAATATTATGAAAATATTATTATATTGGATGGAAATGTTAATTTAAATTTGGATGCTATATTTTACAAAATTCATTTTTTACAATGTGCAGTTTATACTTTTACAAAACGGTTACAGAGTTTTTACTAAATTCACAGTGGCCTTTACAATTTCAGAAAAGCCCCCACCTCATTTGAAAGGTCCCATATATATATATATGTATATATGGGGGCAGGGAGCTTGCATCTCGGGGTGTAGGAAACTCCCTGCACCCACCCCATTTTTCGATTATTTTTTAACTTTTGTTGAATTAAAAGTTAGAGAGATTTACTTAATATTTTAAGAGGAATATGTGTTTCAAGTTTCATGCAAAATAAACATTCCGAACATGTTCATCTAAAAGGGTCAATTTCAGTAATTCTGAGACCGCTAAAATTTGATAGTCTTGATGGAGATGATAGAAGTCTCGAATTAAGTTGAATTTGGAATGACAACATCATGATACATGGTGATCTAAATCCCCTAAGGTTTCTTCTCAAAAAAATAAAAATAATAATGAGAAAATATGCTGGGTGTAGGGAGTTACCTGCACCCGCCGGTGTAGGCTCCTTTTTTCCTATATATATGGGAAAAAGGAGCCTACACCCAAGGGTGTAGGTAACTACCTACACCCGGCTCATTTTTTCATAGATTTTTGATTTTTTTGAAATGAAACCTTGGGAGAATTAGATTGCTATATGACACCATGGTGTCAATCAAAACTCAACTTAATTTGAGACTCCTATCATCTTCATCAAGACTATCAAATTTTCAAGGTCTCAGAATTACTGAAATTGATCCACTCTAGATGAATGTGTTAGGAATGTTTGTTTTGCATGAAACTTGAAACACGTATTCCCCTCAATATATTAAGAAAATCCCCCTTAGGGTTCCTTCAAAAAAACTCAAAAATCAAGAAAAAAAGGCCGGGCGTAGGTACCTGCACCCATGGGTGTAGGCTCCCAACTCCCTATATATATATATAGAGAGAGAGAGAGAGAGAGAGAGAGATTTACATACATGCCTATTACAAGAGTCTTACTTCTTCTTCTTTTCATTATCCATAGTTTTTAGCTTGTCCTTTGAATGTCTTTAAAAATCCTTGTAAAGCATGCATTTGAGCAATTAAGTAGATTTGCTTTTGCTCTTCGTTCTACATAAATTGGCTCTTTTGTACTTTGTACTTGGAGTGAAGATATCATGAAATACGCCACAATATATGTATTCAAAAAAATTATTATTATCAAAATAATAATACAATTAACACACAATCATGGTACTAACAAAGCTACCATAAGCTTGATTAATAGAATGCCCAATAATTCCAAAAGAAAGCAAATTGAGATCCAACATCACTATATTTAAGATATAATGTTCAAACAAGATATTAAAGTAACTTGCATTCCCACAAATGCTATGGGGGATGTTAGTACAGATTAGATGACCAAGTAGTCATTTGACTTGGTAAATCTCCACACCAACATGAGATTTTTCTAATAGTAGGCTCGGTAATTTCGGAGGCCACATCCTCCTTGGGTTTAAATGCGGATCCTTTAAGGTGCATGCACACTAAGGGCTCGTTTGGTAATCGGATTACCCCGGGTTATCTCGGGGTAACCCGGTTTACCCCCCTCTTTTGATGGGATGGAATTTTATCACAAATTATAGTGACATCACATCACATTCTTTATTCCATCCCTCTCCAACCCTCATAACCATCCCGAACAGTTACTATTCCAATCAGGTTACCCCAACCCACTCCAACCCAGCAACCAAACGAGCCCTAAGAAAATGAGGTAGGCAGTTAGAGTTTCACGGTATAACGTGCATAAGCACGTGCCTTTAAAATGAGAAGGGTTTGCTTACATAAGCCCGCAACTCGAATACTCACTTCTCTGCCCATTCATCTTCCTTAAATTTTAGGGTTGCACTTCAATATGATCCATTGAAGGATTAAGAATAATAACAACTACTAATATTTCTACCACGTATATCGTAATTAAGATGCTTATGCTTTTACACTAAGATCCCGTTTGTTAAGTTGGATCAGAGAGGGGAATTTAATCTTCATTTCCCTAGTGATTCCTTTGTATGTTTGCTAGATCATAATAATATAAGAATTATGATTACAATGGAAACATAATTCTTCCAGGAACTGCCGTTCCTCTGTACCCACTTAGGAATTCGGATTCCATTCCTTGTAAATGGGAGTGGATATTCTTTTCAATGGTTTTTAGTGCATACACCGTTATTTTTTTAACATATCGACGTAGAGATGCAAAAGGTTGGATATGTTGTCCTTACTGATTTTAAAATATGAATATATATGAATAAAAAAGTGATGTTGTACATGTTTTCATTTTGAAATGTATCTCTCTCTCTGTGTGTGTATATATATACATGGTTAAATGGGGCTGCCTCCTAGGAGGAGCTAACTTGGCTCTTCCCGTCCCATTTCGTCTGATTTTTTTTATTTTTTTTAAAATCTCTTCCGTGAAATTTCATCACTATATCCCTATATTATGTCATTAAAATTTCGTGCGGAACAGAGACTCCTACAGCCTCCATCCAGACAGTCATTTTTTAACAGTAACAAAATTGCTAAAAATGACCCTCTCTGGATGGAGGCTGTAGGAGTCTCTGTTTCGCACGAAATTTTAATGACATAATATAGGGATATATTAATGAAAATTCACGGAAGAAATTTTCAAAAAAAAATAAAAAAACTGGGTGAAATGGGGCAGGAGGAGCCAAGTTAGCTCCCCCCCCATGGGGGCAATCCCATTTTACCCACAAACACACACACACACAATATATATATGTAGGATTTTTATCCAATGCGCACAGGGCTCATTAGCGTTTCGGTGCGCACCATTTGTTGGCCACACACATGTATTACCAATTTCGTGGTTACCTATTTCGAAGGATGTTGTTTTTGGAAGGAGATTAATATGCAAAGCGATTTAACAATAAGTGGTATTCCAATTATATCGCGTCCTAAAAAATAGGAAGATCGTTTTGGAAGGAAAACATTCGAATCGATTATTTCTTGCTGAAAATCGAGATCCAAATGCTCATGTCAGTAATACATATATAATAGTCAAGTAAATGGTTGTTGCGAGCTCAGTAATATCCAAAACAACGGTCAGTAATTTACATTCATTGTATTACATGGTGCAGAATTCAGTAATATATACACAATGGACAAGTAAGTGCTTGTTGTGATGTCAGTATTATCCAAACAACGGTCAATAATACATATATTTTATTACATGGTGCAGATTTCAGTAATATATACACAATGGACAAGTAAGTGCTTGTTGTGAAGTCAGTAAAACCATAACAAATGGTCAGTAATTTTCATACGTTTTGTTACTTTGAACAGAATTCAGTAATTTAGAGATGATACTCAAGTAATATATATACAGTTATCAAGTAAATTATTGTTTGCGTTCGGTAATGTATATATCCATGTCTTATATCACATGTTCAGTAATGTGTACGATTCTCAAGTAATAGCTACTATGAGATCAGTAATAACAAAGTAATGGTCAGTAAGTCATGGGCATTGCTCAAGTAAGAAAGTAACTATTTGCTAATGCAATGCACATTACATCGATAATGGCATTACTAACCATTTGTTATGTTATTACTGATCTCACAATACACATTTACTTGACCATTTTATACATATTACTAAATTCTGTACAATGTAACTATTTGGATGTAAATTACTGATCATTGTCTTGATATTACTGATCTCACAATAATCATTTACTTGACCGAATTATACTTATTACTATCATAACGTTTGGATCCGCGTGGAATCATTTATTTGAATTGTTTCTTTCCAAAACCGTCTTCCAATTTTTAAGGATGTTGTATAATAGGAAATATAGGATTTTTTTAAATACGTCGTAGCCTATAATTAGAAATATCGTTGTTGTTAATACACGTGTATGGCCCATAATGAGTGCTCATTGAAACGCTAATGAGCCCTGTGCTCATTGGATAAGCCCTATATATATGGGTTAAATGGGACTGCCCTCTGGGGGGAGCTAACTTGGCTCCCCCGCCCCATTTCATCCGATTTTTTTTTATTTTTTTCGAATCTTCTGTGAAATTTCATCACTATATCCATATATTATGTCATTAAAATTTCGTGTGAAACGGAGACTCCTATGACCTCCATTCAGACAGTCATTTTTTAACTTTAATAGAATTGCTAAAAATCGACCCCGTCTGGATGGAGGCCGCAGTTGTTTCACACGAAATTTTAATGACATAATATATGGATATATTAATGAAAATTTACGGAAGAAATTTTCCAAAAAAATAAAAAAAGCAGGCAAAATGACACGAGGGGAGCCAAGTTAGCTCCCCCCATAGGGGCAGCCCCATTTTACTCTCTCTCTCTCTCTATATATATATATATGAAATATTTCCAATAAGGTGCATTTTTCCTGGGTACGTGAAAAGCCCACCATTTCAACCATGCGTAATTAATTCAACGGATCAGATTAATGCCTTTTTTATCTTAATTTTTTAATGTCGAAAATCCATTTTAGTCATTTTGTCACGCTCTAAAAATAGAATGTGATAACCCACATTTTATTCTTAGTACCTTCGTTGGAAAATCATTGCTAGGGTTTTATCCTCCCACAACCAACGACAACGTGAGTTCCACATGGAGCACGATGGAGGCAGAGTTGGTAGTGGTGCATGTGGCAGAGAACGACGTCGGCGGAGTTGGTGGTGGCACACGTGGCGGAGCACGATGACGGTGGAGGATATGGTGGTGGCGCACGTGGTGCATCCTCCTCCATCGCGTCTTCAACATATTCGACGCCAGCCACAACGACATCCTCACCATCGACGAGCTCCTCCTCGCCCTGATGGGTTGTGGGCGGAGGAGGATGCACATGGAGGAGGTGGGCTGTGGAGGAGAAGGGTGGAGGAGGTGCGAGTGGAGGGATATATGCATGAGAAGGAGGGCACGTCCTGTTTTTACAATGAGAGATCATTTTTTTACAATCTCAGATCCTTTTTTACAATCTCAGATTGTTTTTTACAATTTCAAACCATTTTTTTGCAAATCTCAGTTTGTTTCTTACAATTTCATATTATTTCTTACAATCTCAGTTTGTTTTTACAATCTAATATTGCCTTTTACATTTACCATGCTTGTAAAACAACCTTGGAGAAATGACTATCTATTTTTTTTTTGCAAAAACCTCAATTTTTTTATTTTCTCTTTCTGATTAATAATTGATAAATTACTAACAATCTATTTTTTTACGGATCTCCATGCCTATATTATAAATCAAGCACAATATTTTACATAGACATTACATAAATTACAATTATAATAATAAATGTATTACTAACTATGATTTTATTTTACAAAGTATGATTTCAATTTTACAATGTCAATGCATATTTTACAAAGATGTCAGCCATTCTGCATAACACGAAAATACTACCACGTTGGCGAAACCTCACCGATTAAATAACAACAAATAATTGCCAAATCAGATGGGCTAAAAATAGTAAAAATGAAAGGATTAAATGAAATTTAAATTCAAAATGGAATTCAAATTCAAACATACATTGACTAAAATACCCTTTTGAATAAAGAACCGTTAGATTGAGATCAAACGGATGAGATGGTGGGCTTTCCATGCATCTAGGAAGGGTGCACCTAATTGGAATGACCCTCCCCCCCTCTCTCTCTATATATACACAACAGATATGATAGTTGATCGAATATGGATATTTGCATACTTGTTGGTATAATGGATGAGCCAACCACTTGTCGTTTTCCATTAGTCTCAAGTAGTTGGTAGGTTTTTTTGGTCCTTTCTTCTTCAGTTTGATGTATATGTATATGAATATAATTTGAAATAATTTGTTATATATATAATACAAATTTCTGTACCCACTTAATGGTTTAGTGGTAGTACAGTGTGTCTACCACACAGAAGATCAGGGTTCAAATCCCACTCTTATAGTGAGAGAAAGCTTGCGATTTTTAGGTAGTCGACGACCAACGTAAAATATAATCTAATCTTTCAACATGTATTTGAGAAAGAATCCACGTAGCCGACCCTAGTGGGAGAAGGCTTAGTACATTATATCTAAAACATATTTTTATGTTATGAATGGAAAAGAATCGAGCTTTCCTTGTAGCATTTTTTATTGTAGTCTATATGAATATTAGCATTTATTTATTGTATGTCAGTGTCTCCTATAACAAGGAAGCTTTATGTCGACGGAGGACATACTTTGATATCACCTTTGAGTTGGCCAACATTATGCTCGTATAGGAATGCGTATATCATCACATTTTAATTATATAGGGTGCAATTCAGTTCTTCTTAATTAAACACACATGTACTCTTATTTATCTGCGTATGATATTTGCACTTTGTAAGAATGTTGGACAACCAATATAGACAAAATTACACAGAAATTCCCTTAATATTTGTTTAGTTGATCATGACCTATAATAACTCAAGTACCACTCCATTTTTGTATCATTGAGTGTTACTTTTCTAATCATATTTTGGGACAGTTAGGAGTTTTCCATGGCTTGTGATGCATTTTGATACCTTTATGCCATTGATCTACGTAGGGCAGACGGGAGGGGACCATGCCCCCCTCGCCACTCCCATGTTTCCTATGATTAAGGAAGACTTTGCCTCCCCAATGAAATATCATTTCTTCTATTTTACTATAAATAGAAATATATTTTATAAGTTATTATAATTAATACATGAATAAGATATCGTCCCACTCTCAAACATGATCCTCCCATTAATATTTCAATATATACTTAATATAGTTAATATATCAATAAGATACTGTCCATCCCTCTCAAACAAGATCCTCCCATTAATCTTTCCATATATTTCCTATTTCTCTCTCTTAAAACAAAGACCACCTTTTTGTTTTCCTTTTTTCCATTTATATTGTCATTTCCAAAAGGAAATTAGTATTCTTAAATTTGTTTCTTAGTAAATTGAAAAATTAGAGTGTCCATCCAACAAATGATCTAAAAAATATGAATGGTTTTGATATGTACTTTTATTTTTCAGTTATATGGGGGCTTGGATCATTCTAAATTTTTCAAAAAATATAAAGTTTTATTGTTTAAAACAATCGTAATATTATATTTTATATTAATTTTTCTTTACTTATTTTCTGTTAAAATAGATATAATGTAAGTCATTTTGAATAATTTATGCCTACTATTTAAATTAAAATACATAAAAAAGAATATGAGCTCTAGTTAAATCTGAAGTACAATCATTAGAAGATGAAAGAATATGAAAAATATGTAAAAGGTTGAGAACAATACAACAAATATGTAATATTAGCACACTCTATACATAACCCTTCTTTGTTTCTATATAGATTTTTCTTTGAGGCCCAAATTGTTAAGCAAATATATTAAGAAATTTCATCCATCATAACCATGATGTTGACAAATATACATAGCTTATAAAAGTCACATTATTTACAATGGAAAGAAGATTTAAATAATACCAACATATGTAGGTATTTTCAATTGCTCTTATTTTCAATACTTTATAATTCTATTATCTTATTAAAATATTATAATGTGATAGCTTTTTTTCACCAACCATGTAAATTGCAAAATTATGAAAGACTACTTACTAAAATTTAAAATTTTAAAACAAAATTAGTTGGTATGAATATTTGATTATAAAAAATCTAATCAATACTTTTAGATATTTAAGTATTTATTTTGATATTTTTAGAAATGACTAAAATTAATATCTATTATATAACATAAGAGTGCATTTTCTTATTCCATTTGACCTCCTCATATTGAAAATCCTGACTTCGTCCCTGACTTAGGGAAACTTTCGGAATTGGGTTAAACGTAGCTAAAAGTATGAGATGAGCTTAGGCATTATTTGACATTGTTAGTACGTGTACCCGACATGAGCAGATGATGTTACTGACGACTACATGCCATGGTACATGTAGATTACCAAATGATTTACTGGTATACATAAATTATGCTGAAAATGTTGAGATTCCTTAACGATTTTACATCATTAGTTTCCTAACATGTGTTTGAGGGCGACTTCACTCCCTTTTCGTAGGGACAACAAAGGTCTTCATCTTGTTTTTCTTTCAAAGAAGATCACGTACACAGGGATCTTGTGCGGTGGCAAAGGGTGTTGAACTAGTAATCTCGTACTGTACCTAATATTTCCCCTCCCTTGCTTTGCTTGATGGGACCAACTTAATTCCTCGCTGGATGGCTCTTGCAAAAAAGCTTCTAGTAAGCCACAGTGGTCAACGTCGAATGGAAAGTTCCCGCTTCCTATCGTTTGAGCTGGTGCTCACTTATAAGACGCCTCTTCCACATACCACCGGTCTTGCTGGCTGCCCTCATAACACCACATTCAAGAGCACCAAAGGTCGGCAGTTCTTGTTATAATTATGCAGAATCACATCTTTAAGGTCGGCTTTAATGTAAAACTAAAGCTGCCCTTCAGGAGATTACTTACTTATGATATATAGAAAGTTAATTTTTCGCCACCATATGTTGCAAATTTGCGTTTATCATATCCTTAATATGCGAAGGAGACTTAGCAATCCATGCAAGAAGAATGTGGAAAACAAATGCATTTTGTGATTTGCTTTTTGGACAAAATCCCATCCAGCTAATTATGGAAAATCAACCAAACAAATGCAGACTCGTTTTCTACATTGGCCAATCGAAAGCGTGATCAATAAACTAAGTCAAAAATCAGCCAGTTTAGTAAACACCAACCTCACCAGTACCCAGCAAAGCACATGAAAAGAAGCAAACTATACTACAGTGCTTCAAAAAAGGCGAACAGAGAGTTATATCAACTAATTATTAGCTGAACTACATTGCTATCTTAACCAGGAGCAGGGCACACAGAAAGCAGGGCTACATCAATTACACAGGACAAGAAAAAGGAAACTCTTGCACCACAAGCATGCTCATGTCGTATATCTTAAAGTGTGGCGGTGCGTATGTACAGAGGGCGCTCCTCTCATCATCATCCTGCGAGCATGGTCCAAAGCACACACGAAAACCAAAGAAAGTGGCGTAGTCAGCACAGCACACCACCTGGTCTGGCGTGTATGCAGACCTCAACAAGCAAATCACAGGCATTTTTCAGTAATCAGCAAGTAGTTGTTCTAAGAAGGGCAGCCCTAGCGGTTCCTTCTGTTGGTTTCCATATGATGCTTTCAATGTTGCTGCAGAATTTCTTATAAAACTGCAATTTAAAACTCAGAATTATTGATGAATTAATAATAGTTGTTCCACCCTTGATAGAAGGGTGATAAATGATCAATGATAATGATTGGACACAATCTCCACTAGGATAAATTCAACGCTACTGTTACGTCAACTAGGCTTTAATATAACAAGTTATATTCAAAGCAAGAAGCACTAATTATAATTCATCACACATTCCAACCTTGTGATATTCCAAAGTATCTCCAGCAGCCTTGCGAACATCAACCATAAAAACAGAAGGTGCGACTTCATAAACCTGCAAAAGCCCAAGCCCATTTCAGAATAAAGAATGTCCAAACATCAACCTCCTCGGTTACGAGAATTATCTATAGGATCTTCTGTAGTATTGTGTATTATTTACAGGGTTAAGAAAAGTGAACTAAATCTAAAATCCAACTGAAGCTTTACATAAATGGTATTGCCATTTTTATCAACGACCCAGTTCCAGCTGCTTTAAAATTTCTAGATTCCTCTGTACCAGTTGGGCAACTATGACTAACAATCGAATTAGAGGCACTTTCTCTCAGCTATGTTATGCAGCAGCTTCTTGACTTTATCACTGTTGGGGATAAAGAACAAACGAATCTTTAGTCTTGTGATTTCATGTTTTGTGACGGGCGAAATGAGTAACTTGTCTATTATGAGATCGTATGGTCCTGTAAAGGAGAGAGGGAGTCCAAAAAGAAAAAAAGAACAGAAATATTTTTGGGTATATAATTGGAAGGGTAACTTAGCCTGTAATTGTTTTTTAAACTTACCATCGCTAGTCTCAAGCTCGGAGGAGGGTGGTGATAAGTAGCCGAAAACAATCGTAAAACAATTAGATCTTCCAACATTGTTTTAAGCAACCATTTGGATTTCGTTGGCATGCTCACTACTAGCAACACGTTGCATTGCCCTAATGCAATGATAAGTTGGCAAGGGCCGCTACACCATTGCCTATGTAGTGCAAAATTTGCATGGGGTCTCACATTAGGAATGCATGCAATTAAATAAGCTAAATCCATTGCACCACAAGTCTGAATGCAGTCCAAAATTTACAAAGATTCTCATACGGACACATGCATGGAAAAAGTTAGTCCAAAAGAGATTGCAAAAGAAGTTACGAATATATGGTTGGAATATTGGCACTTTGACTGGCGAATCGATGGAGATGGTAGACACGATGGAAGGAAAGAAGATTCCTATACCATGTCTCTAAGAAACAAAATGGGTTAGAGAAAAAGCAAGGGAGATTGAAAATGCATGTTTTAAATTATGTCATTCATGTAAAGAGAAGGGTTTAACTCAGCCATGGCCGATCCCAAGTCCGGGTAAATGAGGAGGGTTGCTTAGGTAGCCGACGGCTAGCGTAAAACAGCTGGAGACAAATTCTTAAATAGTGGTTTTAAAAAAAAATACTACTTAGGAATTTGCCTCAAGACCACCAAATCTTTTCAACATGGATTTAAGTAAACATTTATATTTTATTGGGGCGTTCCCTACTAGCGACGCATTGAATCGCCGAATACAATTTAGAAATTAGCAAGAGATAAGGTGGAGCATGGGCCGGGTTCGGGCCGGGCCAAACCTAGCCCAGCCCAGGCCCATTTAAAAATTCGGGCCCACGGGCCGGGCCCAGGCCCGCTATTTTGTAAGCAGCTGGGCCCAAGCCCGAGCCCAGCCCGACTTATGATGGGTCGGGCCTGGGTCGGGCTGGCCCATGAATCGGTGGGGGTGGAAGGGAAACACGCAGGCGGAGCCGCAGAGTCCAGAGAGGGAGGGAGGGGTCGGTGGGGGCGGGACTCTCGGGTGGGAGTGGCGGTCGCCGGTCACGGAGGGGTGGCCCACGGGTTGGAGGCTGGATGCTGGAGCGGCCGAGCGGGGAGGTGGAGAGGGGAGGGAGAAGCGGCTGCGGTCGGGTGGGAAATTGGGAATTAGGGCTAGCGGCTAGGGCGAAAGGGGCGTATGCGCGTAAGGAGGGAAATCGAATTAAGGGGCCCGTGGGTTGGAGTGGAGGAGTTGGGAATTAGGGGAGCGGGCCGCGGGCCTGCGGGCGGCCGGGCCGGTCGGGCCTGGATGTGGGTATGAAATCAGGCCGGCCCGTGGGCTGTTGGGCTGGGCACATGCGAGCCCGAGCCCGACCCGATTTTATAAATGGGCCAAAATGGCAGCCCAGGCCCACCCATTTAGGCAGTGGGCTTCGGGTCGGGCTGGTGCGGGCCGGCCCGAGCCCATGCTCCACCCTAGCAAGAGCCGTTGCATTCCTGCCTGAATGTAGTTCAAAATTTGCAAGGGTTCTCACATGAGGAAAGCAAGCGAGTAAATAAGCTAGTTCTGTTGCATTGCCACCCACATGCAATCCAAAAATTGCAAGGGTTCTCGCATGCTGGACGCATGCAAGTAAATAAGTTCGTCCGAAATATGTTGCAAAAGAAGTTGAAATAAACATGTAGTTCGAATATCGGCACATTGACCGCAAATTAATGGAGATAGTAGATACAATGGAAAGAAGAAAGATTCAGATACTATATCTCCAAGAGACAAAATGTGTTAGAGAGAAAACAACGGAGATCGAGAAGACATGCTTCAAATCATGATATTAAGGTAAAGGGAGGGGTAGAAATGATGTTGGAGTGGTTGTACACAAGGATTTGAAGGATAGTGTGGTTGAGGTGCAGAGATTTAGGGATCTGATTATTTTGCAAAAAACTAATGCTAGAAGAAGTTATAAAAATAATCTCAGTTTATGCACCGCAAGTTGGTTTAGAGAAAAGGATTAAACATGTTATTAGGAGGATTTGGATAAGATTAAAGAAGGAATCCCACAAAGAGAGATGATTTGCCTAGGTGATCTTAATGGACATGTAGGGAATGATGCTTCAGGTATGCTAGTGTTCATGGAGGTCATGGCTTCGGGGATAGAAATGACGATGGAAAAGTCATTCTGGATTTTGTAACGGCTTATGACCTTTTAATAACAAACACTATCTTCGAGAAGAGAGATGAGCATTTAATTACTTATAAGAGTGACTTGACTAAAACATAGATAGATTACTTTATTATGAGGAGAAGATATCAGTTGTATTGTAGAGATCGCAAAGTAATCCCATGAGAGAGCTTGACATCTCAACATCGCTTTCTAGCCATGGATGTGCAAATAAAAGGGTTGACAAAGAAGAGGATGGTTCCTAAGATAATTAGAACTAAATGGTGGAATTTTCAATTGAAGCAACCAAGCTTCAAGGAAAAGGTTTTAGAAGACTTATCTTGGGATTGTAACATAAGTACAAACGAGATGTGGGAGGCGGTAGCATCTTGTATCTGAAAGGTAGCCAAAGAGATGATAGGAAAATCTAAGGGAGGAGTTCCAGGTCAAAAGGAGGCTTGGTGATGGAGTGAAGATGTGCAAGAGAAGCTTAAAATTAGAAGAGCTTTCTTTAAAGCTACGTATAAGGATAGAACCGAGGAAATTGTCACAAACTACAAAAACGAACAAGGAAGCAAAGAAGGCTGTAAGTGAAGCTAAATCGAAAGCTTATGAAGTTTTGTACAAAAAGCTTGACTCGAAGGAGGTCCAGAATAATATATTTAGATTGACTAAAGCAAGACCAAAGATCTTTCTCAAGGACACGTGCTTTTTACTCAAAAGGATAAAGATTATATGGAAGCAATATTTCCATAAGCTTTTCATTGGGATAGGGAATAAAGAGATTACTTTAGGAGATCATGCTGGTAGTGAATATTACCCGAATTATGCAAGTTATAGAAGGATACAAAGGAAGTAGATGATGCTTTAAAGGTTATGAAATCGAGGAAAGGGGTAGAACCTAATGACATTTCTATATAAGTTTGGAGAGTTCTAAGTGAACGGGGTTTGACTTGGCTCATAAATTTATTCAACGCTATTTGACGAAGCAAGAAAATACCTGAAGAATGGAGGATAAGCATTGTGGTGCCTCTTTATAAGAACAAAGGAGATATTCAAAATTGTTCGAATTGTAAAGGTATAAAATTGATGAGTCATACTATGAAAATTTGGAAACGTGTGATCGAAAGAAGGTTGAGGCACGTTTCCATAGTAAATGAGAACCAATTCTGATTTATACCAGGTCACTCAATTATTGAAGATATCCACTTGTTGAGGAGAACAATGGAAATCTATAGAGCTAAAAAGAACCTCCATATAATTTTTATTGATTTGGAGAACGCTTATGATTCAATTCCACATGAGATATTGTAGAGAGTTTTGGAGAAGAGACAAGTACATGTCTTATACATTAACCTTATAAAGGATATGTATGATGGGGCTTCATCTTGTGTAAGGATCCAGTCTAAGAAGACTGATTACTTTAACATCAACATCGATCTGCATTAGAGTCCATTCCTTTTTGCATTGATTATGAATGCGTTGACTACTCACTTTGAGGATGATATACCTTGGTATATGTTATTCCCCGATGATATTGTGTTGATTGATGAGACAAGAGATGAAGTAAATAAGAAGTTGGAGATTTTAAGACACGTCTTGGAGAATAAAGAATTTCATAAAAGTAGAGCTAAGATTGCATATATGGAGTGCACATTTGCTAGAAATAATAGTGAAGGACTCGAGTGAAGATTGGAGATGATAACACTAGGAAGAAAGATTCTTTTAGATACTTGGGATCTATTTTGCAATAGGATATGGAAATTAATGGACTTGTTACTCAAAGAATAAATGCAGGTTGGTAAAGTGGAGATCAGCCTTTACTATTCTTTGTGATAATAAAATCCTTTGAAAGTCAAAGAAAAGTGTTACAAAGCATCCATGAAACCTGCTGTGCTCTATGGATCAGAATATTGGCATGTGAACCATAAACATGTGCAGAGAATGACAACAACAGATATAAAAAATGCTAAGGTGGATGCATGATCATACACAAAAAGACTGGATTCGGAATGATGCGATCAGAACGAAAGTTGGTGTAGCTTCGATAAATGATAATATGATAGACAACTGCTTAAAGATGGTTTGACCATTTGCAAAGGAGGGGTGAGAAAGGCCCAAGAAGAGTTGGAATGAGCACTACCTGATGGATCTTAGTTATTTGGATTTAAGCCCAAGAATGGTCCAAAATAGATCTGAACGGAGGCAGAGAAAATCCATGTAACCGAGCCTACTTGATTGTGGGAAAAGGCTTTGATGTTGTTGTGATGTACAGAGAAGGGTAGAAATGATGTTGGAGAGTTTCTTCATAAAATTTAAATGATGGTGCGGTTGAAGTGCAAAGATATGAGGATCATATTATTTCGCTAAAAATTTGACGCTTAAAGAAGAGATATTAAATACCATCTCAGTTTATGCACCATAAGTTGGTTAGAGGTAAATGATTAAACAATATTTTTGAGAGGTTTTTCATAAGAATATGCAAGGGATCTTACAAAGAGAGATGATTTTCATAGATGGAGATTTCAATAGACATGTGGAAAAGAATGCTTCAGGGTATGCTAGTGTTCATGTGGGTTATGGCTTCGGGGTTAGAAATGAAGACGAAAACATTATAGCAAACTCTCTCTTCAGGAAGTGGGAAGAGCATTTAATCACTTAGAAGACGGCCCAACTAAATAAAAATATATTACTTTATGATGAGAAAAGACCGGTCATGCTGAAAAGATTGCAAAGTAATCCCAGGAGAGAGCTTGACATCTCAACATCGCTTGGTAGTCATGGATGTGCAAATAAAAGAGTTGGAAAAGAAAACGAAGGTTCCTAAGACCAACAAAACTAGGTGTTGGAATCTTCAATTGAAGCAAGCAAGCTTCTAGGAGAAGGTTTTAGAATACTTATCCTGGTAATGTAATGGAAATGCAAAGGAAATGTAGGAGGAAATAGCATCTTGTATCCGAAGGGTAGCCAAAGATATGTTAGGAAAGTTTAAAGGAGGAATTTTAGGCCAAAAGGAGGCTTGGTCGTGGAATGAGAGGGTGAAAAAGAAGTCTAAAATTAAAAGAGCTTGCTTTAAAGCTTTGTATAAGGATAAATCGAGAAAACGAACTACATTTTATTGCTTTAAAATCAAAAGATTTGTAGAGCTAAAAAGAAGAATCTCCACATTTTTTTATTCATTTGGAGAAGGCTTATGATTCAGTTCCAAGGAAGATTTTATGGAGAGTGTTCGAGAAGAAACAAATACACGTCCTCTACATTACATTATAAAGGATATGTATGATGGGACTTCACCTTGTATAAGGACCCAATCTATAAAGATTGACTATTTTAACATCAACATCGGTCTGCATCAAGGCTCAGCTTTGAGTCCATTCATTTTTACTTTGATTATGGATGAGTTGACTAGTCACATTCGGGATGAAATACTGTGGTGTATATTGTTCGTCGATGATATTGTGTTGATTGATGAGACAAGAGATGAAGTAAATGAGAAGTTGGAGGTTCTGAGACATGCCTTAGAGACTAAAGGATTTCGTATAAGTATAGCTAAGACTGAATACACGGAGTGTACATTTGCTGGAAACAACGTTAAAGAACTTGAGATGAAGATTGGAGATGATAACATTTAGAAGAAAGTTTCTTTTAGATATTTGGGATCTATTTTGCAATAGGATGGGAAAATTAATGGAGATGTTACTCAAATAATGAATGCAGGTTGGCTAAAGTAGAGATGAGCCTCTACTATTCTTTGTGATAAGAAAATCCCTTTGAAAGTCAAAGGATAACATTACAAAGCAACCATGAGACTTGATGTGCTCTATGGATCACAATGTTGGCCTGTGAATCATAGACATGTGCAGAGAACGACATTAGCATAAATGAAAATGCTAAGGTGGATGCGTGGCCACAGAATCATTTAAGATGGTTTGACCATTTGCAAAGGAAGTCGGTTGACGCAGTGGTTAGAAGATGCGAGATTTGGGATGTTTAGCATGTTAAGAGAGAGCGAGGGAGGCCTAAGAAGTATTGGAATGAGACTATTAGAAGGGATCTTAGTTATTTGGATTTAAGCCCGAGAATGACCCACAATAGAGTATGAATGGAGGCAAAAAATCCCTATAATCGACCCTACTTAATTGTATGAAAAGACTTTGTTGTTGTAATAGAGCATGGTGCTTCACCAGTTCCTTGATTAATGGGGCTTGACTCTGTTGTAGAATAATGACCAATAAAAAAGTTATGAACCAATAAGCTAAGCATTCTAGAAAAAAAACGAAGAATGCATATCTAAATATACAACTATGATCTTTAGAGCAAGATCTTTCCTCTTGATGTGAAAATGACCCAGACTAGGTGCTTCATTTTTTAAAAGGGCAACCAAAAAATATGTTGAAGATTAAACCTTTATAACACAAAGGATTCTATCCTCGATAAGTTTCTTTTAGAATGACAACTGGTCGTTTCAGGAGGATTTTGTGACCCATATATGTTGCTTGGTTAACCTAGCTCAAAATCATGTCGCCAATGTTATAGAAATTGGTATTCGATATTCAATCGGAGGGGTCACTAAATAAAGAATATTCAGTATTCAAGAGAATATTCTGAATTATTCTGTTATATATTTTTTTAAATTATTTTAAATATAAAAAGTATGCTAATATATATATTCTTATATATTTATACATAGATGGTCATCAATTAATAAGATTACAAGATGAATGTACCAATTAACAAGTTACATATATAGAGCTTTGACATTTATGGTGATACATGGATAAATGGGAACCTTAAAAAAAGAACAATAGTTTATTGCAATAGTTAGCTGAATATTCAGGCAAATATTCGAATATTTGGACTGATATAGCATATTCTATTCGGTCATCCAGCTGAATAAGAATATTCAACCAAATATTCGGTCTATTCATCCAAATATTGCAACAATGCATGCCGCTTTATGCGATTCATTTGCCAGCGAAGGAAAGATTTAGAAATAGCTGAATGCCATCATTCCTAAATGGGTTTCCTGACCAATATACACAAGATCTCTTTGCACAAAGTTTGAAAGATACTTAATACCATCATGTAAGGGATTCCTGACCATTATGCACGATATCTCTTTGCACACCATACTACAGAATGGTTCTTCCTTGTCGACCTAGATATACATAATCCCTTAACTAGCGGGGCTTGGCTTTGTTGTATTGAGGATTTTGTGAGAGGTGCTTCATTTTTTGATAAGGTAGCCAAAAGATATGCAAAAAGGTTGTATTTTTATAACACACATGGTTTTATCCTCAATGACTTCTTGAATGCTGATTTGTCGGTCCTCGCAGGAGCATTTCGTGATCCCCATATGTTCGCTTCATTATGCTTGCTTGGGACCATGTTGCGTTGTCGAATACCACCATCCCTTAATAGATTCTCTGACCATTACACACATGATCTCTCTTCACAAGTCACATATTAATGATGAGAAAAAGTAGAAGTGGAGACCTGGTGAGGAAAATCCTGGACTTCTACAAACATAATGCTTGATATAACCTAAAAATGCAGTTGATACATTATTTATAGAATATAATACAGACGCAAGTAAAGCATGCCATTCCATTGTTTATCTTCTTCTGGATTTGAGGTTGAAATCGTCACTTTTTAACATGCCTTTTTGTGAAGGAGGTGTGAGCACATGTTGCAACCGGGTGCATTCCCCTTTCCAGATATTGGAATTAGAAAAAGTTGGGTATGAAACTTTCTGTTCTGGCTTTTCCCACTTTCAGGACTGGGCTTGAAATGGGCCTCGAGAATGACAGTCATGTGGAGATTTCTTTCTGTTTTTCCCCTTATATTTGTATGTAGGGCTGTAAGAAAATTCTCGAATTAGATATTCGCTCAGCTTCCGCTCGCTAAAAGTTCGATTTAGATTCGGTTCGGAAATAAACGAATCGAACCTGAATACAAGTTTAGGCTCGATTAAATAAACGGACCGAACCTAAAAATCATAGGTTCGCTCAGGTTCGATTCGTTAAAAGCTCGATAAACATGCATATATACATATTTACAAATCCGTATCCGTAGAAGTGGACCTTATTTTGAGATAAGTCAATTTTGTCTCAGGATAAGTGAATTTTGTCTAGAGATAACTGGATATTTACGGGATAAGTAGGATTTATCTCGGTATAAACTATCCAAAAATAAATAGTCACATCGTGTTTACAACATCCATCATCTATGCGTCAGTACTTTTCCCTTCTTTATCTTCAAATCAACAGAACAAGTATAAACCTTGCTTATCGAATATCTCCATATTATTCTTATTCTTTATCCTCATCGGAACAAATGTAAAAATATATTATAATTATACCTTTTTCAAAGAGTTGAATCCATATTAATCTATTTTTTTTTTCAAAAGATGAAGATGAGTTAGATAAAGAAAAAACTAAATGAATATTTATTCTAATTGCAAACACATATATATTCCATTTCTCTTCTTTTCATTCCCTCTGAATTCTTAAGTTCGATATTCGCTTAGGTTCGATTCGTTTAAAAAGAGGTTCGATTCAGATTCGATTCGAAAATAAACAAACCAAACCTGAACACAAGTTTAGGCTCGATTAAATAAACGAACCGAACCTAAAAATATAGGTTCGCTCAGGTTCGGTCCGTTTACACCCCTATTTGTATGGGTGTACCGTGTAGGTGTTACATGAGAAATGCATTTCTAGCTGTAGTGATTATACTTTCGAGGGGCATTTGCATACTTCAGTCATGTAAATTTTCTTAGTAAATAAGTTAATAAAGATGACTGCTTAGCTCAGACAACCATGTTTCTAATGCTGACTAAACAAAAAAGCCATTACCTCAATGACAACTGCGAATTGCCCAATTTTATTTGCAGAAACTCCTTCGATCCTCATCTACAAAAAAGTATTACAACAATAAATATATCCTCACGAGTAAATGGAGGGAAAAATATAAAATTAGCATACACAAACAACATTAAGAGATTGCGACGTGAGAATTTGAGTCATCGACAAATGGTTATTTGGGCCAGCATCCAGAATGGTAGCCAGAACTGGGATGGAGTGTGGCAACAATGCATCAACAATGGCTGGTGGCACCTGAGATAAGGTGCAAAGGTAGCCACATAGATAGCAGGGACATTATAAAGCAATGCATGCCACACTTTCATGCAGTATGGTTATGCATGGGAAGTGCCATGGGCGACCCCCGACAGGCAAAGGATCCACCCTCTTCTGCCTGCCACAGTTCGGATTCCAAGCAACATCGAGTGAGAGGGAAAGGCTGGGAATTGGAATTTCTCTTGCAGAAATATCCAGATGAAGGGGTTGGGGCTTTGGTTTTATCAAGGTATAAAATTTGCTTGGCAGGGAGAGAGAGCAGTGAAAGAACAGGGCTAAGAATTCAGAGTTGATTATATATTTTTCGAAAAGCCAAATTATGCATGTGTATTATATTGGTTCACTTCCAGGTCAGGTTCGGGGCATTAAACTACCCAAATTCAAGTCTAACCCCGTGAGACTATCGGTATTTAAACTCCTATCCCATTTTGCAAAGTGGGACAAGAATTTTCCATCATAATAGAACAAGATTAGCCACATAAATAGACCAGGGTTCGAACCCCATGAGGAACGTTCAGGAGGAAGATTTGTGGTATGACCAAGTGAGTGGTCTGTTGGTGGCGTTGGGTGTCTATGGAACTGTTGGGAAACGTGAATGAGTTGTTTATTCCATAGCCCTAGGCTCTCTTATATAGGAGAGTAGCCTTTGGGTAAATTACATAAGGAGGATAACAAGAAACATAAAATAGCAAAAGGCACAATAACTAAGTATGCGTCAACACTCCCCCTCAAGATGGAGCATAGATGTCAATCATGCTCAGCTTGGAAGCACACTTCTGAAATGGGCCACGTAACAATGCCTTGGTGAATATATCTGCAGTCTGGTTCTCTGAAGTAACATGGGATGTGGTAATGAATCCTTTCTGAATCATATCACGTATGAAGTGGCAATCCACCTCAATATGCTTAGTCCGTTCATGGAATGCAGGATTGTTTGCAATGAACAAGGCAGCCTGATTATCACACTCTAGGTTCATAGGAAGTGGTATGTCTAAGCATAAATCTGTCAGCACCGCTTTCACCCACATCATCTCTGTAGTAGCCTGGGCCATAGCCCTATATTCGGATTCAGCACTGGATCTAGCTACCACAGTTTGCTTCTTGCTCCTCCATGAGACTAGGGCATCTCCAACATAGACAGCATACCCTGAGGTGGACTTCCTATCCTTAGGACATCCTGCATAGTCTGCATCTGCACATGCTGAGACAGAAATCCCCTTTCCTTTCTTGAATAGCAGACCTTTACCTGGAGAAGATTTGAGATATCTAAGTATCATGTGTATTGCATCCATATGCACCTGGCGTGGCTGCTCCATGAACCGGCTCACACGGCTCACTGCAAATAATATATCTGGCCTAGTGATCGTGACGTATAACAATTTGCCTACCAGCTCTCTGTATCTTCTCCTGTCAACATCCTCTGTGTCATCATCATACAGCTTCATGCTAGGGTCCATTGGTGTCGTAGCAGGTCGACACCCTAGCATACCTGTCTCACTCAGCAGATCTGTGACATACTTCCTCTGTGACATGACTAATCCATACGGATTTCTGGCAAACTCCAGCCCCAGAAAATATCTAAGGACTCCCAAGTCCTTGGTGACAAACTCGGTCCCCAGCCTTTCTTTTGCCTGCTTAATGCCCTGGTCATCATCGCCTGTAATCAAGATATCGTCAACATAAACCATGATTACAACAATACCTCTTGCCGTCTTCTGTACAAACAAGGAATGATCAGCATTGGAGCATTTATATCCTTGTTTCTCAAAGAGGTCTGACAGCTTCTGGAACCATGCTCTGGGGCTCTGCTTAAGGCCATAGATAGCCTTATGTAATCTGCAAACCTTGGAACACTCCCCCTCAACAGCAAAACCTGGTGGCTGTTGCATGTAGACTTCCTCCTGCAGGTCGCCATACAGAAAGGCATTTTTCACATCCAGTTGATAGAGTGGCCAGTCTCTAGTAACTGCAACTGATAGGAGGATCCGCAGAGTGGAATGACGAGCCACCGGGGAGAACGTGTCAAGGTAATCTACTCCATACGTCTGTGTGAATCCCCTTGCAACTAGGCGTGCCTTGTACCTGTCAATGGAGCCATCTGCATTATGTTTGACTGTAAATACCCACTTACAACTCACCGGGTTGACATCCGGTGGTATAGTAACCAAGCTCCATGTTCCTCTAGACTGAAGTGCCGCCATCTCTTCCTCCATTGCTAGCCGCCATCGAGAATCCTGCAAAGCCTCATGGTGATTTCGTGGAATATCTGTAGCTGAAAGTGCTAATGCAAACGTCCTGAAAGGTCCAGATAGCCTCTCAAACGAAACCACAGCTGATACTGGATACTTGGCACAGCTTCTCTTCTGCTTGCGTAGAGCGATTGGAACATCCAGATCCTCTGTGGTAGCACCCTGCTCCTGTAATGCATCCTGCTGAGAAATGTCGTCAGATCCATCAACATTAATATTTTCATTACATACCATAGGCGAGCTAGTTGACTGGTCAGGGCCATGAGCTTGATTCGGCCGCCGGGTGTAATGGAATGGTAACGGTGATATTGTTGGTGGCGGCGGTGGTGGTGGTGGTGGTGTTGGTAATGGTGGTGACGGCTGTGATGTTGGTGGTGCCATGAATACGGTATCAGGAGATAATGGTGGTGCCTGCATGTTCCCGGATTCTGAAAAATACATGATAGATTCAAAGAATGTAACATCTGCACTGATCATATACCGCCGACGCACAGGGTCAAAACACTTGTACCCCTTTTGAGTTCTGGAGTACCCCACAAAGACGCACTTGACAGCCCTAGGAGAGAGCTTGTCAGAACCAGGCGACAACTGATGGACAAATGCGACAGACCCAAACACACGAGGGGTAAGAGTGAACAGATCCTTGTCAGGATATATAAGTGAGAAAGGAACCTGTTCATTCAAGACAGACGAGGGCATACGATTTATAAGATAACATGCAGTAAGGACTGCATCACCCCAGTAGGAATACGGAACATGACTCTGAATGAGAAGTGACCTTGTAACATCAAGAAGATGACGGTGTTTTCTTTCTGCAACCCCATTTTGTTGAGACGTATGAGCACAGGATGTTTGGTGAACAATCCCTTTTGACGAGTAGTAGTTGGCTAGATTGTTGGTGCACAACTCTAAGGCATTGTCAGTTCTCATAATTTTGACCGTTGTGGAAAAAACATTCTGAATCTCATTTAGAAATTGAATAATAATATTTCCAGCTTCAGACTTATTTTTCATTAGAAATACCCATGATGCTCTAGAAAAATCATCCACAAATACAATATAAAACCTGTGCCCCTGATGATCGGGAACACGACTCGGACCCCAGACGTCGACATGAAACAACTCAAACTTGGAGTTACTACTCCGACCTTGACTACTGGGAAAAGATGACCTGTGATGTTTTCCCAACTGACACGCCTCACACTGGACAGTTGTGTGAGAAAGACTATAGGGTAGGACTCGACGCAACTTCTGAAGCGGTAAATGACCGAAACGCAGATGCCACAGGAGAGGAGATACTTGTTCTGCGGGAGAGGCTGTGATTCCGGCAAACGGGGTCTGGTTCAGACGATAAAGGCCTCCTTGCTCATAGCCATGACCAATCACGTTGCCCGTACGGATGTCCTGAAAAATCAAAGAAGATGGATAAAAAATAGCTCGACAATGGAGATCCTTCGTAATCTGACTAATCGACAACAGATTCATGGAAAAATGCGGTGCATGCAAAACATTCTTGAGCTGCATAGAGGATGTCAATCTAATCTCCCCCTGACCCGTGATAGGGGAATGAGTGCCATTGGCAATCACTACTGTCCGTCCTGGAGGAATCTGAGTATATCCTGTAAGTAGACTCTGGTCGCCACATAGGTGATGTGTAGCGCCCGAGTCCATGATCCACGGCAATGTATCTGATCTACTACTGTGAAGAGCAAGTGTACTACCTGAAGTACTCGTAGAGGCAGAAGCAGAAGCAGCGGCATCAGTATGATTCTCTGTCGGCGGTGCTGGGCCAGATGGTGGTATAATGCCCCTAAGACGGGCAACCAGATCATCAAATCGTTGATCCAGTGTAGATGCAGACGGGGGCTCTATCTGCTCAGCGGCTCGTGCAGATGCAGGAAATCCATGCTTTGAATAGCATGTGTCTTCAGTATGGCCGACTCTGTGGCAATATGAGCATGTTGGCCTAGTGCGGCCACCCCTTCCACGGGGAATACGTCCACGGCCCTGGTATTGAGAACCACGGCCTCTGTTGGCTGCCATGGCTGAGGGATTCTGACTAGTGGCTGCTGAAGGTACAGTAATCCTGCTCAATCTGTGAAAAGCTTCCTCCATGGGAGGAATAGTCGAGTCCGTCAAAATCTGTGAACGTGCTGCCTCATACTCTGGATCGAGTGCAGCGAGAAACACACCCACCATCGTCGCATTCCTGTATGTCTTCTGCTGTTCTGGTGTGGCGGTAAGAGGCATGAAGCTATGGAGCTTCTCAAACATTCCTCTCAAAGATGTATAGAGAGAATGTAATGGGCGGCCATTCTGCTTAATTGTGAATATATCATGTTGTAGTTGCAGGATCTTCGTCTCATTCTTCGCCTGAGAATATGTCGCTGCTAGGATATCCCACATGTCTTTGGCTGTGGGTTGATGTAAAATGTCATTGGCGATCTCAATAGCCAATGTGCCAGATAGCCACACCTTTGCATATGCGTCGTCAGCCTCCCATGAGGCATGGACTCCAGTCTTCTCTGCAGGCTCGGGCTCTGTGAGAATATGCTTCTTGCCCGTGGACTTCATCATACTCATGAACTGCATTGCCCACAGTTCATAGTTCGTACCATCCATCTTGACAATGGGCGCTGGACCACGAAATGCGCCCATGGACGGAATATCTGCCTTGCTTTCTGACATACTGGATACGGAAGACCGGAGCGAACTGCAATAGATAATATTTGTCTACAATGACATAGACGGGATTAGTTGCATGTGTAGACCTCAAGCAACTATCCCCATGGATCTATGCGCGCTACGATGCGCACACGCACAGGTTTCGATTGTAGAAACCCTAGCGCACGCTTGAGATGGTGCCCTAGCGCACGCTATGCGCACAGCACAGGAGGCGCTATGCGCTGGAGATGGTGCCGCACAGGAGGCGCACTAGACCGCACAGCAGGAGGCGCAAGGTGCACTTGAGGCGCACAGCAGGATGCACGGGAAGAGGAGCAAGGTGCACTGGAAGGTGCACGTGATGTGCGCTTTGTAGCGCATCAGTCGGCGAGTAGCGCGAGAGGCGCTAGGCGATCGGCGAGAGGTGAGAGGCGATCGGCGAGAGGCGCTAGGTGATTGGCTCCAGCGCGCGATCGGTGAGAGGCGATAGGCGATCGGCGAGAAGCGCTAGAGGAGCGCTGGGCGATTGGCGAGGGCGCTGGGCGATCGGCGATAGGCGATCGGAGCTGCGCCTATGAGCGATCGGCGGGGAGCGATCGCCGGGAGGAGAGAGAGAGAGAAGAGAGGCCGGCGGGTGGGGCGGGTTAGGGTTAGGGTTTCGAGAACTCCGGTCTAGGACCGTCGCTCTGATACCATGTTGGGAAACGTGAATGAGTTGTTTATTCCATAGCCCTAGGCTCTCTTATATAGGAGAGTAGCCTTTGGGTAAATTACATAAGGAGGATAACAAGAAACATAAAATAGCAAAAGGCACAATAACTAAGTATGCGTCAACAGGAACCATGTGAGGGAACCCAGGGTTCGAGTCTCTTGGATGGGCCTCTACAGGAGGTTCATCTCAGCATATCAAAAATAAAAAAAATTAGCCACATAATTATACGTCTACTTTATTAGTTGTTTGATTAGACATGTGTACTTGACAAGGACGCCAAAGAGGGTGCATAGCCATCAGACAAATTGGATAGTATGAACTATAAAATAAAGAACAATGGCATCACGAACAAAGGGAAACCACAGATATTTATGTGGAATCCTACTCTCTAATGAGCGAGATGAAACCACATGAAAACGTTTCCATTGGATATTTCATTATTCTCTTCTCAATGAGTACATGGGTATAGGTCTCTTTATATAACCCAACTGACATTGCAAAGTTCCACCAATACACGACGTGAGACTAAATATAAGTACATGGTAATTGGATCTCGGAGAGTTGCAATTGCTCATCTACATACAATATGTAACACTATTAGTCAAGTTGGAGTATGCAATGCTCATCTTGGACAAACAGAAAGAAGGCGTCAAGTCACTAAATACATGGCAGTACATATAATATCAACTCAACGCATACTGTGCTAGTTGTCGTTGAGGATGATGGTTCTTCTCATGTCATGCCAGTGAGAAGGAACATGAGAGCTGGAGTGTGAATGACGATCTGTAGAGAAATCTGGATCAATGACTGCCTTATGTGCTCTGTATCTGCCTCAGTCAGAGTTACTGGTACTTAATGAGCCTCCTTCATGGAGTACTATATCCCGCAACATGTGGAAGACTGAAGATTGCTCCATCTGAAGGGAGCTAACAAACAAAGCCAAATGAATATCCATATGTAGATAAATGGTTTTTTCTTACAAGAACCTCAGAATGATCTTGTACCAGAGTTGACAGTCACTAGATGATGGAGCCTACACTGACTACAATGTCTTTCTCCGGAGAACTCTGAGAAAAAATGGGTTACTCTAATGTATAGTGCCTCAAACAATCGTAGGTCCTTAAACCTCTATTTAATACTCTTCCTTTCTCCTATACTTGTCGGAAACATGAGGATACTCGTCCAAGTTGGGAAAACATATGAAAATAGGAAAATAAAACATCATTGCCCCTTTTAGCAGCCTCCATCATTTTTTTTCACAAGACAAACCCTTCTTTTTTGTATTATGATGCTATCATTTCTTAGAAACCTTTTTGTTTTCAACATGGATGTCTTTTGGTCATAAAAATAAACACTAGTAGATGTTAGAAAACGAGAATGCGGAAGCGTAATCATAGATAAATAATAAACATGAAGAACAACATGATTTTACGTGGAACCCTACTCCGTGAGGAGCGGGATGAAACCACAGGATAATGCCTCAAAGGGTTGATTCTTCTATTGAAGTTTCTCATATGATACAATGGGTGTGGGGCTTCTTATATAGACCCACCAATTGATCGGAGACCTACCAACTGTAGATGTGGGACTAAACATGTGGATGTGGTAATTGGACCCTGGAGGGATCCAATTACCCATCTACAAATGTGATACACATATTCCAACACTCCCCCTCAAGCTGCAGCATGCAATGCTCAGCTTGGACAAATAGTAAGAAATCTCAAACTCACAATACAAGACACAACAGACAATATCAACTCAACGCATACACAACTGTCAGTTGCTGTCGAGGATGTTGCTTTCCATGCAGTGCTGGTGAGGAGGAACAAAAGGGCTGGAGTGTGAATTGAACTGGGCCTTCTCGCCGGAGAACATGTGCTCTGTATTGTGCCTGTTAGAGTCGCTGAAACTGAATGAGTCTCCTCGTCAGAGTACTCTGGCTCGCCACATGTAGAAGATTGTGCATCATGTGGACAACTGCTCCATCTCTGAAGGGCCGAACTAAAAAAACCTTGAAAACATCCTCGTCGGAGTCCACGATCGCTGGAGAATGGAGTCTGAAAGTCTCCTTGTCGGAGAACTGGGTCTCTCCCATACTGGCTCAGAGAACGGGATCTCTGCTCAGGAGTCCCTATGAAACCAAAACCCTAACCCACGATGGCTTAGAGAATGGGATCTCTACTATGGAGTTCCTATGGATCACAAGAAAACTCCGAGACCAAAAATCAAAGATGGGGACCACAACAATGATGAACGCAGACACATGCACATCAAACTAAATACTCGAAATCAATCTGAACGTCGAGTCTGGATCTGAAAAGTGGAGTTTGAAATCTGGCTTGGAGAATATGAAACCGAGCCGTAGAACTCTACCCAATACTCCCCCTTTCTCCCATATTGAAGGAAACAATGACATCGATAATGTTGGGATAAGACAAGAAAATGATGAGAAATAATAATCCACATAAGCTGATCTCAAAAATTTTCTCAGCTTTTCTTCTCGCAAATTCTTTGAATCATTTTTTCTTGGATTCTTTTTGTACGATTCCCTTTTTTTCTTGGCTATTTCTTTTTTTAGCCACCTCCCTTTTTCCCCGCATATGCTTTTTTTTGTATGCACATTTTTCAAAATAAATCCTCTTTTTTTTTCATGAAACACGACCCAACTTGGGTCCAAAATACAACTCAACCCAATTGGGCTTACAAAAACTGTGGGCTCCTTTTTTTCAAAGATTCTCCTCCCCCTTTATTTGAATAACTCTTGGCATCTTTCTTCCTTTTTTTAAATGCCTTCTTCTTCCTTTTTTAATACAAAGAGAATAGCCTACAATTGGGCCCAAAAACAACCGCTCCTATTTAGGAGGGAAAGGGGTCGAATACCCCTTTCTCTTGGAAGCAACAATCGCATAGGGTTCTCCAGGAATCACCGCTTGGAGTCGAGGAGGGGCTTACGAGCCTTGTGCGTGAAGGTGGAGGGGTCGTCGCTTATGTGGCAGGGGAGCTGCATCTGCCAGGACACATGAGAGGAGGTGCGCTTTTCCACCTCCTCTTCTTCGATTGGCAGTGCAACAACACCACCTCTTCTTCTGGAGCTTGAGGGGCATACAAGCACAGAGATGGGGCCACCACCGTCTCCGCATAGAGGACTTAGAGTTCTAGATATCCTGACGCCACTGAGGGACATGTAGCCGCCAGGAGGAGGAGATCGCTGATCTAGAGATGGAATCAATGCTCGTGCACGTGAGGGTGGTCGTGATTTAGGGTTCTGTGAACTGGAAAGTCGAATCGAAGATAAAATCATGAATTTGGGTTTCATTGGAAACCCTAGAACCTGAATCCGGCCTGTAATAGAGCACGCTGTAGGTCTCGATCTCCTGTAATTCTGGCTAAAACCGCATAAAAAGAATTGTGAAAGTATATGAGTACAAAATTCCAATACGTTATCAGTTCTCACAAATTTGACAGAAGAAGAAGAAATATTCTGCACTTAACTGATAAAAGTTGTAATCAAATTTCCAGCCTCAGATTTATTCTTCAATAAAAAGATCCATGACAAATGAGAAAAATCATCAACAACAACTAGGTAAAACATGTGTCCTTGGTGATTAGGAACACAACTTGGACCCCAAATGTCAACATGAAATAATTCAAAAAGGGAGCTACTGCTCCGACACTAACGACTAGGGAAAACATACTGATGGTGCTTTCCCAACTGACATGCCTCACAATCGAAGGATGAGCAAGGTGAGATCTGAGGGAGAACTTGCCGCAACTTCTGAAGGGGAAGGTGAACAAAGTGCATGTGTCACATGAAAGGAGAGATTGGACCTGCAGGATGTGAGGATAGACCATCATATGGAGTCAAACCAATCGATAGAGGCTTCCCTGCTCACGACCACAACAAATCACCCAGCCTGTAAGAATGTCCTGAAATACAAGTGACGATGGGTCAAAAATAGCTCGACAATGCAAAACCTTTGTAATATGACTAATTGATAACAAATTTATAGAAAAGCCAGATGCATGCAACATATTCTGAAGATGCATTAAAGGCGCCAAACTAATCTCCCCCTGTCCTGTAATCAGGGAATGAGCCCCATCAGCTATGAGAATAGTTCTCACTGGAGGAACCTGTCTGTAAGCTGTAAGTTGATCTCTATCTCCACACAAGTGATGTGTCATCCCGAAGTCCACAATCCATTCTGTAATATCAGATCCATGATAGGTAGTAAGAGCATAAATGCTATCTGAGGTACTGGCACCGACAGAAGCAGCAACATCTAAATGGCCTCCAGGAGCAGGTTCGGAAGCAATGGGACTAGGTGAGGTGCTGAAGGTGGTCTCGCGGAGGCGATGTTGAGGAAAGCGAGAGCGTGCAAGTGGGGAAGCGACAGGTTCGACATGAGGAGGTGGGAGAAAGATGAAGCGAGCGGGTTCGGGAGCAGGAAAGCATGGAGGCCGGTGGCTGAGGTCAAGGCAGCGAGAAGTGAGGTGTTTGGGAGTGGTGGAGCTCTTATCGCTGACGTAGCTGGGGACCGTCGGGGCGGCTGTGTAGGGGAAGGGGTCACTCGAGGTGCTTTGGAGGGGTCGTGCGGTGATGGCGGGAGCCCCCAGTTTGTGGTGTCTAGTGCGGATGGTGGCGAAGGAGCGGGGGAGGGTGGAGAGGGTCGTGGTGGTAGTTGGGTGCATTTTGTACGGCAAACAAACAAATAATAAAGCGACCCACAGGAAACCGGAGAGGAGATGCTTTCGCTGTGGCCTTAGGGGGCATCTGGCGTCGATTTGCATTGCTCGTCCGAGGTGCTTTGCATGCGGAGGGTTGGGGCACAGAATGGCATCCTGTGGGTTGCGTTTTCGGCATGGCAGTGCTTCTACACCGACTATTGGGAATGCTTTCAAGCTGGGGGAATCGTCCTCGAAGGAGACTTTCTTGGTCAGAGAAGGGTGCTCGTTCGCGCAGGTGGTGGCAGGTGGTCCAAGGTCTGATCCAGTTTCCACCACCCACTCTTCTGCCCGTGGGGTGGCCGCCTCGCCTACGCCGGTGTCGCAGATTAAGCTTCCGAAGACACAACCAAGATCTACAAGGGGAGAGGAGTTCAAGTTTGCGGCCATTGGTTTGAGCTTGCATTGTTGCTTGTCGGTTGATCGTGTGAGGGGCTTTCTTCGTGAGTTTCTTGGAGCGCATTTTGTGGGGGACGTCGTCGGCATCGATGCCTATCGGTGTTGTGCTCGGGGCCTGTCTGTTGCTCAGCGTGAACGGCTACTTAGGAATGACTTGGCTGATGATTTTGTTTGGAGGGACCTGCGTTTTGCGGACGGGGCGTGTACAAGCGTCGAGGTGTATATGGCAGAGGTCCGTAGGGTCTCGTTTCTCTCCAGGTCGGTGCATTGTCTCAGGCGAACTCTACGGCGGTAGGGTGAGGTCCTCGCGATCATCGACAATGGTTTGGCACTGGGCTCCGAGCTTGATACTACTAGGGTTCTCATGGAATGTAACAAGATTTTTCTTGATGGTGCGTCGGGTCAAGTTTTTTCCGAGTGCATGAAGATCGAACGCTTCAGATGTCGGGTTGAGCTGTCGGTTGTCGATCTGCCACCGCCGTCGATGAGCGGGCTGGAGGCGGTGGAGGGTTCTCCGGTAATTGGAAGGGGGAAGGGCGTCACCTCGTCTTCCGAGGCTCAGATGGCTGTGCATGGTGGCGCTTCGTGGGACTCGTCCCGCGATGATTTTTTCGTACGTCCCTTCGGTTTTCCGCCTAGGTCTTTGTGCTTGGATTCTTTAGTTGCCGATTGTCTGCTGACGTGGAGGGGAGGAGTCCAGGGGTCGATGGGACCTTCAGTTTCTGGTCTAGGGCGCCAAGATCCGCAATCCGGTTCCTTCGGTCGGATCCTTTGGCGGATCGACCGGTTGATGGAACCTCTTATTGTCTTGCTCTCGGATCTTTTGTGGACGGGAACTTGGGCCAACATCCGCCTCTTTCCTTTTCTTCCTCGGCGCTTTTCTCTACTCCTTTGATCGGTTTGCCTCCTCCGACGGCTGGCGAGGGGGGGTGGCATCAATTCCTCAGGTCTCTTTTGCTACTGAGGCGATCGTGGGGGGAGGGGTTCTCGGCGAACCGGTGGCGGTCGTGTTTGAAGGCTCGTCCTCGGAGGCGATGGGTCGCGGTCCCCCGCTACAGACCTCGGTGGTGCTGACTGAGATTGTAGAGGATGCTTTCAGTGGGGGAGTACCTGAAAGAAGATCTACTAAGAGATACAGGAGGATGAACAGGGCTCGGTCATTGCCCCATTTGGCGCAGGGTTGTTCGTCTTTGAAGGATTCGGCTGCGGAGGCGGCTGGCGTCGTCCGAACTGGGGGGCATTCACATGGTTCCTCATGAAGGTGTTATCTTGGAATGTTCGAGGGTTGGGGGAGGCGACAAAGAGGAGAACCTTGGGGTCGAGGTTCTCGGAATGGGAGTGTGACATAGTCATGTTGCAGGAGACTAAGCTACAGGATTTGAATGACGGTTTTTGGCGGTCGTTTGGTGCGGGGGGCTTGGACGAGGTCCGGGCGGTGGACGCGGTGGGCTCGACGGGCGGGATGCTTATTGCTTGGCGGTCTGCTTCGCTGTCGTTCAACTCGATTTTCAGAGGGAGGCATTCTATTTCGATTCTTTTTGATCGGGTGGATTCTTCTTCGCCGATTACTCTTTCTTGCGCTTATGGGCCGTGCTTCTATATTAAGAGGAAGGAGCCTTGGGAGGATTTGCGGGAGGATGATCGTTGGTTTGAGGGGGTGCCCTGGCTGGTTGGGGGTGACTTCAACGTCACCCTCCGCTCGTCAGACAAGCCTCGTTCTCGGTGCGGTATGGACCCTGGCTCCTTGGATTTTGCGGAGCTCATTGACTCTTTGGCTCTCGAGGACTTGGGAGCAGGTAATATCACTTACACGTGGAGAAATTCTAACTCCCGATCCTGTATTGACAGATTCTTGGCGTTCGGGGATCTTTTGGACTCCTTTCTACTTTCTTTCGTGAGCTCCAGGCCTCGGTGCTTGTCTGACCACAGTCCTATCATATGGGACTCTGGTGATGTGGCTATTTCGCGGGGCTTCTTCAGGTATCAGAGGTGCTGGTTGCTGGAGGACAATTTCAGAACTATTGTTGCGGAGCATTGGGCCGAGATGCAGCCGGGGACCTCCGCTGTGACGAGGTTTGTTTGCAAACTCGCTTCGCTGCGCAAGCGGTTGGCTATCTTCAAGAAGGAATCGAGGGCGGCGAGGATCGCGGCCAGAAGGGAGGCGGAGGGGGTGGTCAGCGCCTTAGATGCTTTGGAGGGGATTAGGGAGCTTCGACAGGAGGAGCTGGTCGCACGGTCGGCCACTTAGAAGAAGATGACGGAGGAGTATTTGAAGCGTGTCACTGAGTGGCGCCATAGGTCGAGGGTGTCTTGGCTGAAGGAGGGGGATGCCAACACGGCGTACTTCCATCGGGTGGCCAGTGGAAGGCGGCGATCGAACGCCCTTCGGTCGATCACGATTGATGATACGCGCGTGGTGGATGACGAGGCAATGGGGCGGGCGATCGTTGATTATTTCAAGGACTTCTCGGGGAGACGCATCCAGAAACTTTGGAGGTGGACCGGGGTGGGGCTCCTCCGCTTTCGTCCATTCTTTGCGAGGATCTGACGAGGAGGGTTACTTTGGAGGAGGTGAAAGCGGTTGTGTGGGATCTTAACGCTGATGCTTGTCCGGGTACTGACGGCTTCTCGGTGGCCTTCTACAAGGACTTCTGGTGCTTGGTGGGCTCGGAGGTGCTGGAGGTGGTGTCCGAGTTCTGCGATGGTAATGCTGGTTTTGACAAAGTCAATAGAGCCCTCATTGTTTTACTTCCAAAGTCTTCGTCGGCGGAGCGTATCGAGGATTTCCACCCGATTGTTATTTCGAACGCTCTATACTTGATCGTGGCGAAGGTGTTCGCTCTGAGGCTGGCTCGGGTGCTGGACACTATTATCTCGCCTATGCAGGCTGCTTTTGTTCGGGGAAGGCAGATTGCGGATTGTATCACTTTGGCTTCGGAGATGGTTGCCAAGTGGACGAGGGACGGTTGTCATGTGGTCCTGTGGAAGGTCGACTTTGCAAAAGCATATGATTGTCTCGATTGAAGCTTCATTTGGTCGGTATTGAGGAGAAGGGGTTTCCCGGAGGTTTGGATTGCTTGGATGCGCCGTTGCGTCACTACGACCTCTTTTTCGGTCATGGTTAATGGGCACTTGGAGGGGGATCTTTCCAGCCGAGGAGGGGGATCCGGCAGGGTTGCCCCCTTGCGCCTCTGCTGTTCGTTGTGGCCGCGGATGTCCTTGCTCGGATGGTTTGCCGGGTCATCGATTGTGGACTCTCTCGGGGTTTTCTTGTGGCGGGATGGTGGTTCCTTTGCTCCAATATGCCGACGACACCGTCTTCTTCATTGAGGGGGGCCCTGACGAGGTCTCGGCTATGGCGGCTACGTTGGAGGTGTTCAGTGAGATGTCGGGTCTGTTCAAAAATGCAACCGAGTCGAAGGTGGTTCCTTTTTGTCTTAGCGTGGAGGAGGTGGCGGAGTGCGGTTCGATTTTGGGTTCTCAGCCTTGTACCCTGCCCTTGGAATACTTGGGGTTGCCGTTGGTCTCTGGTAGGGCTCGGTTGAGGGATTGGTCCAAGGTGGTGGAGAAGGTGGAGTTGAGGCTGGCCGGCTGGAAATCTGCTATGCTTTCGAAGGGAGGGCGCCTCGTTCTCCTCAAGGCGGTGCTTTCGTCTATCCCTGTTTATTTCTTATCTAACAGTCACTTGCCGGTGGGGATTCGTTGTCGTATCGAGAAGCTCATGCGGAGGTTTTTGTGGGGCAAAATGGGGAGTCAGCAGGTGGAATGCATTTGGTGGGGTGTGATGACGTTACGAGGCGCAAGATCGATGGGGGGTTGGGCGTCCGGAGGTTGGACCATGTTAATGAGGTCCTTCTCCTCAAATGGGTCAGCAAGTTATGGGGCCCTGGTGAAGATTTTTGCTCTGTGGTTCTGCGGAAGATTCATGTTATTGGCGGGGCGCTTCCGGTGGCGGCTGCTAGACTGGGACCGCTTACGCCTTTTTGGAGAGGGGTGCTGGAGACTTGCTCTAAATTCTCGTCCCTCTTTTCTCCGGTTCTTGGTGATGGTCGAACGTTCAAGTTCTGGAAAGATGTTTGGGTGGGAGAGGAACCTCTTTCTTCGAGGTTCCCGCGGTTGTTCGCTTTGGTGGTGGATGGAAACGATAGCGTGGCCTCCTGCTGGTCTGAGGCCGACTAGTTCCCGCTCTTCCGTGATAGCCTTTCGGAGTAGAGGCTCCACGATTATCTTGTTCTATTAAAGACCGTCGGGGGGGAGGGGGGGGGGTTGTCGGCCTTCGGCCGGAAGGGATCACTGGGCCTGGAAGGGGGGGCCTTTCTCGACCAGGAAGGCGTTTCTGGAGGTTTCTTCATCCCCTCTTCTCGGTCCGGAGGCGGTGGTGCGAGATTGTGATTTCTTATGGGCTCTGCGGCTTCCGGAGCGGGTGGGTTTCTTCCTTTGCCTGGTTCGGAGGCAGAGATTGATGACGAGGAATCGCTGCGCGAGATTGATTGGGACTATTCCTGATACTTGTATTCTTTGCAGCAATGCCGTAAAAACTCTGGAGCATCTGCTCTTCGCGTGCCCGGCGGTGCAGGGTGTTTGGGAGGAGGCGGCCGATGCCTGGGTGTGCTCCTCGGATCTTGCTTCTTTCTGGGACTCGTTGGTGGCAAACAAGGGCAGGGATCGTAGGGATTTGCTGCGGCCCTTGGCGAAGGCTTGGGCAATTTGGCTTGGACGGAATGATGCTATCTTCTCCGGGAAGCGTTTTTACAAGGAAAATGTACTGATTCACTGTACCCGTTTAGGTGAGGACTGATCGTTGGTTTAGGGTCCTTTTTCGTACCGCGGTTGGTACCTTGTAAAGTTTTTTCTTTCTCTCTTCTTTCTCTTAATATATAGCATGGGCGGACACCGCTGAGTGTTTCCACCTTTTTTAGACTTCAAAAAAAGGAAGCAATGGGACTAGCATGCATCATAATGTCCCTCAATCGGGTAACTAGGCCGTCAAACCTCTGATCCGAAGGAGTTGCTGGAGACTCAACCTGCTTCGCTACACGAGCTGATGCCGGAAAACCATGCTTGGAGCAGCATGTATCTTCTGTATACCCAGGGTGATGACAATAAGTGCATGGCTGACAAACACAACCTCCTCTAGCACGAGGTCCACAACCACAAAACTTAGAATAGCCTCCTTTACCGCAGGAGGCTACCAACGTAGAAGATATCTGAGTAGAAGCAGATGATGAGACAATGATTCTGCTAAGTTTGTGGAAAGCTTCCTCCATGGGAGGAATAGTAGCATCCGCCAGTATCTGTGAACGAGCTGCCTCATACTGTGGATCAAGTGCTGCTAGGGATACACCAACCGTAGTGGCATTCATTTTTTTTGAGGCTCAAAAAAGGGGGAGACACGCGATGGTGTTCACCCCAGTATAATATATTAAGAAAAAAATAGAACGAGATACTTACAGCGTGAGGGGGGGAAGAAGGGGGGAAGAGGGAGAGACCAAAGCAAACCAAAGAATACGACAACCGGGCCCCGTGGCCCAACTACATAGACCAATCAACAGTTAGGTTGATAGCCGCGGAAGTCACATTCTCCTCGTAGAAGCGCGCGCCCGAGAAAATAGAGTCGTTGCGAGCCCGCCAGATAGACCAAAGGCGCGCCAAGGGACCCAGCAGATGCGAACGGGGCCGCCTTCTGTTGGCCCAAAGGATATCGCAGAAGTCTTCCGTATTGGCCGCACGAGCCCAAGCAACATCATCCCAAATCCGAGACACCGACGCACACAGGAAAAACAGGTGGTCGGCCGATTCGTCTGACACCCCACAGAGTTGGCAAAGGATGCTGGGGGTGTGAAGGAAGGAGGCACACCGGTCACGAGTCATCAGCCTCCGATGCCGAAAAACCCAGAAGAAGAAGGTGATCCTAGCGGGCAAGCGGAGCCCCCATAAGAGGGCGCAATCACGAACCAAGGAAGCAGCCGGGGGGGGGGGGAGGAGGAAGCAACGCACAAAAGGCCTTGCGAGAGGAGAAAGGACCATCCCTCCAAGCCCAGTGATCCCTCCCACCAGAAGGGGAGGCGGAAGAGGAAAGAGCCTCCAGCAGGGAGGCGAGGTCGTTGGCGCGTTGGTCCGAAAGAATCCCCGAGAAAGCGGGGCACCAGCCGTCGTTGAACCAGTAATCGGCAATGGTGGCCAGGCGATTAGACGCCAAGGAGAAAAGCCGCGGGAAGCGAATCCGGAAGGCGCCACCCCCCGTCCAGTCGTCCAGCCAGAACTTGAAGACAGAACCCGATCCTAGCACCGGAGTGAACAAGGAGCAGTTCTTTTGATAAATATCAAAGACGTAGCGCCAAAAAGGAGAAGAGTGAACAGGGCAACTCCCGCGCATGAAGGAATTCCAGTCCTCGCCCAATATCGCACGCAGAACGTTTCCAAAGAAAGAGTCATCCTTGCCCCATATCTTAAGCACCCATTTCAATAGCAGGGCCTCATTGACCCGATCCAAGGCACGAACGCCAAGGCCGCCCAATCTCTTGGGCCGGGTAACCACATCCCAAGCAACCAAGTGAATCCCGCGGCCACTGCCGTCCGCCCGCCCCCACAAAAATCTTCGCATGCACTTTTCCAATCTGACACGAACACCCACCGGCAATTTTCGAACCGAAAGGAAGTAGATGGGAATTGCAGAGAGAACCGACTTTAGAAGAACAAGACGACCGTAGTGGCATTCATGTATGTCTTATGATGTTCAGGAGTAGATGTAAGAGGCACAAAACTATGGAGCTTCTCAAACATTTCACGCAAGGACGTGTATAGAGAATGAAGAGGCCATCCATTTTGTTTGATAGTAAATATGTCGTGCTGTAGCTGCAGGATCTTTGTCTCATTCCTCGCTTGGGAATAAGTGGTTGCGAGGATATCCCACATCGTTTAGGCAGTGGGCTGATGTAACACATCATTGGTGATCTCTGTCGTCAATGTACCGAATAACCATACTTGAGCATAAGCATCATCTGCCTCCCACGAGGCATTAACCCCAGTTTTCTCGGCCGATTCTTCCTCGGTAAGAATATGTTTCTTACCTGTAGACTTCAAGAGGCTCATGAACTGCATGGCTCATAGTTCGTAATTCATCCCGTCCATCTTGACAATAGACGCTGGACCTTTGAAGTGCATGTGGCGAGGATGTCAACTTTGTTCTCCAACATACTGCCAGATGGAGAAAACTAGATTTTGTAGACCAAATAAAATACGTCTACATAGACATATGGATATTTGATTGTATGTGTAGACTTAGGATGCAACCAAATCCATTAACAAGAAATGTACCGCGACACAGGCGAAGACGGAGGCCTCGGGGACCATAAAAGGGTCCGTCGGCGGTGGGGGTGACTCGCAGCAGCGACACGAACATGAAGGGCATGTCAACAGTGGCAGTGGCACATGTAAGAGGGAGGGCCACACACGAAAGAGAGAGGACCGATAACGGAAGAGAGATAGAGAGTCGGCGGTGGCAGGCGGCGGAAGAGAGAGAGGGCAGGCGACGGCGAGCGATGGTACTCGAGAGAGAGAAGGGTTGGCGGGTGGGGGTCGGGATTTCTCAGGTACGATAGCTCCGGTCTAAGACCACCGCTCTGATACCATGTTGGAAAAGAAATGAGAATTGTTTATTCCATGGAACCCTAGGGCTCTTTTATATAGAGGAGAGACCTATGTAAATTACATAAGATGGACAGATTAAAAGTAAACTGAGAAAACAAATATAGAAACATAAATATATCTCCACAGGCCTACTATGACGCAAGTCACACAACCATGATGGTCTGGAGGTATATCAAGGATCTTTGTGGAAAGGACATATTCTTTAAGGTAGGGATATCACTAGATTTTATACTATTGCGATGTAGCTTACACACAGTGCCTTATTGATAAGAAGCCCACTGTGAGCTTTTGCGCTTACTTTAAAGGTAATCTTGTTACATAAAGGAGCAAGAAACAAGCGATGGTATCTCACTCAAGCATGGAAAATGAATAGAAAATGATGATAAGGTAGCAACATAGATGCAGTATTCAGGATACACTTGTTTATTTTCATATTCCACCAGACAAAGTAATGTAGTCAATATGTGACAATATTTTAGTATGTAGCCATGCAAAAACAAACAATCCCATATGTCACGAGAGAACTATACATGTAGAGGTTGTTTTTTATTTCACCATGGATCTCAATTAACGAGGACCACTATCGATATTCCTTCTGCAAACTGTTCCATAGCCTCCTTTGAGTGATGTTGTCACAAGTTGAGCATATTAGATATCTAGCCTGAGGGGAGGCTTAAAGTGTATACGAGTTAATAATCCCTCATGAGTAGTTTTGTATATTCTATTCATGTGCCCTCCCTTAACCCTAGCTATGTTTTATGTACAAAGGACCAGGCTTCCTTCTCAATATATCAAGTTCGTGTCCCTGTCCATAGCTTGTTCGGATTTTTTGCGTTCTTTTAATGTAAGCTTGATAAGGATCACTTGAAAGAAGACAACAAATGATGGAAGGCTAAAAAAGGCAAATAACTCCAGAGAGAGAAGAAGAAGAACAATAAAAAGAATAAAGATTAAAATAAAAAAGAGATTTTTTCACCATGTTTTTTCTTTAGACTTAGTTGATTATCATCATGATCCGACAAGTTTGAGATGGAAAGGGAGTATGAGGGTAACGTTTTAGACTCTGCAATAGATAGAGATAGATACTCCTGTCCATCCCTGTAAAGGGATGAAACTCATACCCGTTGCATAGACGGGATTCAGACCTCATTCTTAACAGTTCGTAGCCTTCGTACAAGCGTACATGAACCCTTTGATGTTCTTTTGATAAAGAACCTTCTTTACAAGTTCCCTGCATGAGAGACTCATCCCGAGCTTCTAGATAAAGACACATGTTGAGATCTTTGTATATACATTCACATGATTTTTCGAACATTAAGAGAGAGAGAGTCATGTTTAGATGAGGAGACATGTGAGCCAGAGATCTCCAAGAGGAAGATTCATTATAGTACTTGTGACTCTGATCAAAACGTATATGGAACAAGTGCCTTGTCACTAAACAGATTGCTCAACATATAACATTCTTGACGCTTTCCCTCAAGTTACTCCTACTCGCCAGCATAACCCAAAAGGAATCGTCGTCATTGTTGACAACTATAGGAATATGCATTGAGTCGAATAGTTTGATCATTATGTATTAAGGGTATCAATAGATTTTGGGTTTCCGCCTATACGGTGCAAACCCTTTTTTCCTCAAAAAAAGGGTATCAATAGGTATTTCTTTTGTTGTAAGTTGAGCACTCATGCTCCATCTTGAGGGTGAGTGATGAGAATCGTGAAAGATTGAAATAAATTGGGTAATCGGATTGGCCGACGATCCAATTACACACTTCGTTTGTGTTTAGTCGAAGATCAACTACTGGTGCCACTTGGATCGTTGATTAGGCCATGTGTAGAGTCTCATACCTCTTATAACCCTTTTTTTGAAAGCCAGAAACAGGGGGAGACACTCAGTGGTGTTCACCCCATTTATTTATTAAAACAAGGTAAATAGGTGGTTTACAACGGTAACGATAAAAACTACACATGCAAAGCAGCTATAGCACCCAATCATCCACTAAACGAGCACAGTGGATCTCCACGTTTTCCTTGTAGAAGCGTTGTCTCGAAAAAAGAGCCGCATTTCTGCCCAATCATATCGCCCACAAAGTAGCCACATGCCTGAGGACCGCCTGCCTCTCCCTATCTCTGTTGGCCACCAACGAATCACAGAAGGACGCCAAACCGGAAGTGCATACCCAAGCCATTGCTGCATCCTCCCAGATCATAGTCACTTTAGGGCATGTGAAGAAGAGGTGCTCAAGGGACTCCACCGCATTATCGCACAAAACGCACCTATCAGAGATGGAGCCAAGTAGCCTAGCGCAACGATCCCTCGTCATTAACCTTTGTCTACAAAAAAGCCAGAGGAAGAACCCAATCCGTTCAGGGAGCCTTAGACCCCAGAAGAAACCGCAGTCACGAATCATATTCTCCGATCGCGAGGGCATGGGCCTACTCCTTTTATAACCCTTGAGAAGTACAATATAAAGGTCTGACCCCATTAGATCCCTTATGTCATGGAGTAGGGCTGGTCATCTTGAACCATGTAATTCATGGTTGTGACTTTGTGCTTATGTTTTGTTCATGTTGTGGATATTTTTATTTCTTTAACAAAGCTTGTATATGTAATGGCATGGGAAAGAAGTGATATCTTCCCTGAACAATTTATAAGTATATTATGGCACTGAATGCTCTTAGAATTCAGTTAATAAATACGTTCTTTTTCAGTATTTTCTCTTAGATTCAATCTATTAAACTTGCTGTTTTCATAGAGATCTGGAATTCTCATAATTTTCATGTGTTTCACATAGCACTCCTGAATATCACAGTTCAATACCATTGATCATTTGATCACAGAAGCCACAACGTTCAATGCAGAAAATATGCAGAAAAGGAGCTTGTGAACACGAGGCAGCACAGTACCTTGTAATTGCGAGAATGGACCTTGAAACCCATTGATTCAGCAACAGCCTCCAAAGCTGATATGATGGACTTGGCTGGTTCCCGTGAAACAAACCGAGTCTGACGCTTCACATAATCCTGAAGGCCACAGCTTAACCTCTTAACAATTAATCTAATAGATTCTCTCTAAGTCCAAGTAGTTATATTTAACAGGTCATATAAAGCAAGATAATACAACAAAACAAAATTACCTATATTTAAACCCCTTATATAATGAGAAAAACGGGTCTCATTCACTTAATCCTACACAAGGAATCTCATATAAGGTCACTAAAGGCACACCATCTTTTGTTTATAATAATTCAAAAGTTTAAGCAACTCTTTGTTTCGCTCCATCAAAGCTTCTGCTCAGGAATAGTTATTAGGCACAAAAAGAACCCCCGTTAAAGTTTATGGCTAGGTTCACTTACCCCCAAGAATTCCATTTGGCTCATTTTTGGATTTTCAACAAAGTCCCAATTTCACAATAGCATGAGCTCCTTACTTTGCCAAGATTCTCCTATGGATATCTCACCCGAGAGGTTGTCAAATGCCTTGAGACAAAGCAGAAGTCGGTAGTGACAACGGTAGGAATAAAAAAACAAACTACGAAGAACACAGATTTACATGAAAAACACTTCAGTGAAAGGGAAAAAACCACGGGAGGGGAGTCCTATATAGTCCAGCAGGGTTAGTGGCTCCTTACCTACAACCCTTTTACATGTATATCATGAAGCAACTCAATACTTCCACTCAAGTTGGGCATATATAGCATGCATACCTAACTTGCACGTATTATTTCAAAATTAATTGTGGGAAATCCATTGGTGAAGACATCTACAACTTGTTCTTTAGTTTTTATATATGATAGCACAAGGTCGTTTGAATTAATCATCTTTTATGAAGTGGCGACTGGCCAATATAATTGGTTCTATCGTGCAAGACACACCCATGACCTACTGACCTATATAACATGAAACAACTCAATAATGACCATGCCTGACAAGACGAGTGCTATTTAAAATGGCATGTTTTACCTGTTGGTGGCACCTAGACACCTCACTCCATCAATTGTTATCTCCTACTCAGAACATTAGCATCGAATTGATGGTGCATCACATGTGCAGAAGGAACAAGACCTCAATGATTTCTCAAGTTAGTGGTAGCAAGTTGGTCTGAACTAGCACTTTGTGGATACTGGATAGAGATATTTCGCAGTGGAAAAAAAGTGGGGAAGAGGATATATGATGTATTCTGCATGTGGAAAGAGAATACTTAATTCATTATTCATGAGATCCCAGGGTTCTCTTATATATAGAGAAGAGAAACATGTTGGGCAAATTACATAAGAGAGATAATAAGAAAAGAAAATACACAAATAGGGAAAGATAAATATATCTCTAAACACCCCCTCAAGATTGAGCATATATGTAAATCATTATGAGTTTGGAACAAGATCTTTGGAATGACCCTCTGACTAGAGCCTTTTTTATGATAACTCGGGTGAGCGCCCACTCAGGGGGTCACCACCAAAAATTTCATTAAAAAATTAGTGAAGAGTACATTACTGTGGATTCCAGAAAGCAAATGGAGCGTTACGGTGAGAAACTACATTTTCATAATAAATCTCTGGTTGTTGAAAATCAAATCGTTCCTCGCCACCCAAATGGCCCATAAAGTGGCAAAGATCTTCGGGGTACCTAACGTCGAGCTTGCATCAGCCGCCCGAACATATAGCCAAAAATCCACCATCCCGTCGTGTCTCACCCCCTGTAAACCAACAGAGTACCACCAGACATGCGCGGCGTGCTGCTCGCGTCCAGGCGGAGGAACTTATCATGCATCTCGATTCCGCGGAGAACGAGCGCGAGCTAACTGTGGACGAGCTTCGGGAACGCTCTTCTGCCCTTGCTCGGGTTCAGGAGGAGGATAAGAAGAGAACTATTGAATGGCGTCAACGCTCGAGGGAAAAATGGATCAAAGAAGGCGACACCAACACGTCATTCTTCCATCGGGTGGCTAGCAACCGAAGGCGCTTTAATTCTATTCGGTCCATCTCCATCAATGATGAGGTGTTCACGGGGGATAGCGAGATGGGGAACGCCATCACTGACCACTTTAGACGTCTTTCTTCTGCTCTCCCTTCTCGGCGGTGGCGTTGGCTCGGGGCGGGTGCTCCCTATATTTCGGACGTGGATTCCGCATTCCTTATTCGCCCTATTTCTTTGGAGGAGATTAAAGCTGCCATCTGGGGTTTGAACCTCGATTCTTCCCCGGGACCCGACGGTTTTTCCGTCGCCTTTTACCGGGACTTCTGGGACGTTGTTTCGGGGGACGTCTTCGAGGTCATCTCGGAGTTTTGTGATGGTAACCTCGGCTTCGATCGTATCAACCGGGCAAATATTGTGCTTATTCCTAAAAAGAACCCGGCGCTTCGCTTTGACGATTTTAGGCCTATCTCCGTATCCAATGTTATTTATCTTATTGTGGCCAAAACTTTGGCCAACCAGCTATCTCGGATCTTGGATGGCCTTATCTCGCCTGTACAAGGGGCCTTCATTAAGGGTCGGCATATTGCGGATTGCATACTCGTCGCGTCGGAAACAGTGGCTGATTGGAAGAAGGAAAAAAGGAAGGGGCTTCTTTGGAAAATTGACTTTGCGAAGGCTTACGATTCCATTGATTGGCGCTTCCTCTGGTCCGCATTGCGTAGGCGGGGATTCCCTAATCTTTGGATTGCTTGGATGCGCAGATGTGTCTCCACGGTCTCGCTCTCTGTGTTAATCAACGGCCGGCCGGTCGGTGGTTCGTTTCAGCCTCGCAGGGGGGTGCGTCAGGGCTGCCCCCTGGCGCCCCTCCTCTTCGTTCTTGCCTCGGACATGTTGGCGCGTATGGTTGACCGCGTCATTGATGCGGGCCTCACTAAGGGATTTCGCAAGGGGGAGTTTTGCGTGCCTTTAATCCAGTTCGCGGACGACACGATTTGTTTCATTGAGGGGGGTCCGGATGAGGTGGCGGGGATGGCTCATACTATTGCTATTTTCTGTGAGCTTTCGAGGATGTCGACTAACGCCGCCAAATGCATCGTGGTGCCTTTCGGCATGTCGCCGTCGGAGGAGGAGGAGTAGCCGTTTGCTTGGCGTTGGGCTTGGGGAGCTTCCTATCCCTTATCTTGGTATTCCTCTTTCGGTTGGGCGGGCCCGTTCTACTGATTGGCGGGCTATCACGGAGAGGATGGAGGCGCGCCTGGCGGGGTGGAGGGCCGCCTTGCTTTCCCGGGGAGGTCGTCTTGTCCTTCTTAAATCCGTCCTTTCTTCTATCCCGGTTTACTTCCTATCGGTTCGTAAAATGCCCGTGGGAATTCGCTTACGTATGGAAAAATGTATGCGGCGATTCTTATGGGGTCGTTCGGACGGCAGCGGCAAAGGTGTACATTTGGTCGCTTGGGTAGTGGTGACCATGCCAAAGAGGTCCGGTGGACTAGGCGTCCGAAGCTTGGAACACGTCAACGACGCCTTACTTCTTAAATGGGTGAGTAAAATCTGGGGCAAGGATGATTCTTTTCTTTGCAACGTCCTGCGGGCGCTTTTGGGCAGCGACTGGTTCGGCCTTATGCGGGGGGCATTGCATGTCCACTCCTCTCATTTCTGGCGCTGTGTTTATGATACGTTGAGGAATCGTGCGCTTTTCACCCCGGTGCTTGGGACGGGTGAAGCTTTCAGGTTTTGGCTGGACGACTGGTCGGGGGGAGGCCCCTTTCAGACGCGCTTTCCGAGGTTGTTTGCTTTGGCGTCGAATAGGCTCGCCTCTGTCGCGGATTGTTGGACCAACGACTATTGGTGCCCTACGTTCTCGGGTGTTCTTTCTGATCAGCGAGCGGTGGAGTTCGCCTCGCTGCTGGAGGCTCTTTCCTCTATAGCCTCCCCCTCTGCTCAGGGGGACCATTGGACTTGGAAGGATGGGGTTTTCTCCACTCGCAAGGCATTCCGGGCCTTGCTCTCTGACAAACCGCAAAATCGGCCCTTTAATAATGCTAAATTAGCACTATGAAATGTCGGTGCAGTCGGGCCGATTTCGGGTCGTCAAAGCGATCACCTCATTTAGATATATGCCATAATGAATCGAAATGAGGTGATCGTTAATTATTTTTACTTGGTAAGATACCAAGGTCGAACTCAGGGACACGAGCCTCTCTCGTATTATTCAGATTTAAGGTTGTTTAACTAAGTGTAGAGTAGAAGCATATAGGTCAAACCATGCTAAGACACAACAAGACAAGACATGACCAGTCATTAAAACATAAAACATGCATTTTTTTATTCATTTTTTTTTCATGCAAAGGAATATACATGCAAAGCTAATGATATGCCCTGAAATGATAGTTACTTGAGCCATAAGAAAATTTCGAAACGATCTGAATTGAAGTGAAGAAGCACTCTACAATCATAAAGCAAGTAGGCATGATAAATAAAAAAAATCAAGACACTTAAATGATAAAATAATACATCACGGTTCATAGTGTCAAATTTAAAATTTAAGCATGCCATAATAAAGAGGACGAGAAGAGCTTCAAAACGAAACTGAAATCACATCGATTGGAGCTATGTAGCTCAAGATATGCATAAAAGAAGATAGGGGCATAAATGCAAGAAAACATGAAAAAGATACCTACAAACAGGTCCTCGGAGGGACTAAAATGTAAATAAATGAAATACTGGGACCTTCCCTGTAAAATGACCACTGTGCACGCACGGTGCACGTGATAGGGACCTGCTTGCAATTTGGAGAAGACGGAGGGCTCCTCTGCAATTTGCCCAGAAGGCACGCGCCAGGCACGCGCCCTCCAGACTCGGAAGAAGGCTCGGATTCGGCAGAGGTTCGGAGGCGCTTCGGCTAGGCTCGGGCTTTGGTTCGGACTCGCTGCAGGCTCGGAGTTGATTCGGAAGTCCCAAGCCTGGAGGCTCGGTGGCTGAGGCTCGGCGAAGCCTCTGGTGTAGCCACGTGGCTAACTGTCGGCCCTTGGATCATGATGATCCAAGGGTTACTGGTGAAAGAGCCCCTGGTCGACGTGGCTGCACAACGGCCATCGGATCTTGCACATCCAACGGCATCTGGAGAAGGCTCTGGCTGATGGCGTGTCGGCATCGGGGCCGTTAGATGGTCGCTGGGCGAGGACCATCTAACGGCTACTGCATCTCCTCTCTCGGCCGAAGACGGGCGGCGGGTTCAGAGCTCCGGCGAAGGAGCTCCTCCTCCGCCTGCCACTCTCGGCCACGGTGGACCTTCCCAAAGCTCACTAAATGATCGTCGATGAAGCCCGGAGCTCGGGGAAGGTCCAGAAGCAACTGGCGACACTCGTCGGAGCTCGGATGGACAAGGCGAGGTCGGTGAAGTCTGCTCCGACGGGCCTCCGGCCATTGATGCCCAATGAAGACCTGCAACGTTATACACATAGCCGAAGCGACAAAGAGGTGCGTGCGTGCGACGTGAAGTGCGGTGGAAGCTCATCGGGGACGAAGAACGTGGGGAGCTTGAAGCTCCTCCGCCGCGAGGGCGGAGGAGATGGGTCGGGGTGGTTTGGGGTTGCGAAGAAACGGAAGGGTGGTCGGAAACGTGCGCGAAAAGGGGGAGTTGTTGGCGGAGCTGTCTGGGTGGTCATCGGAGGGTGATAATGACCGGAGGAGCCTAATTAAAACAGAGAAGAAGAAGAAAAAGTCAAAGGAGGAAGAGCTTACCTGATTGGAGGCGGAGCGGAGCTTGGGGGCGAGCTCGGAGCTGAGCTCTGGTCGTCGCTGGACGTCGGCAGCTACTCGACGCAGCTCAGGCGGTCGCGGAGCGCCGCAGCTCCGCCATCGAAGGCGGAGGGTCTCACCGGAGGGGCTGTGTCGTCGTCGCTCGATCCTCCGCCTCCCCCTGTCACAGGGAGACGGAGGAGGGCTGGGCGAGCCCTCGCGTAAAGGTGGACCGTTTGAAAAGGAGGGGGAGGCGAGGTTTTTAATGGGGGAACCGGCGGTGATCGTGGCGAAAACGTGAAAAGAACTGGACCATTGGATCAAGAGCAGATCCAATGGCTCAGAACGCAGGCGGAAGGGGCAAGGGAAGCGGGCCACGTGGCTCACCCAGATTGGGCCACGTGGCCCAATCAGGTTATTTAGAGAGTATTTTTAATTTTTGAGGGCTTATTTGATTGAATTTGAGAAAACTCAAAACATGAAAGTTGTAGATCTTGATGAGATCTACAAGTTTCATGTTGACCAAAACTCGAAAAGAGATCAAACAAGGACCCGAAATATTTTTGAGGGTATTTTTAAGTCTAAAAATACCACGAATTTTTGTTTTGCCATTTTTTTGTGGTTTTTAATTTATTTAGGACTCTGTTAATTATTAGACACTAACATGGATTTATTGACAAAACCTTAAGCAAGGGGGTTAATTATCATAAATAAAGATGATGAAACTGAGGTTCATCACTCCCTCCCTCCCCTGCTTTGTCTGCCCCCCTGGTGCGCAACTGTGCATTCTTCTGGGGGCTACGCTTGCCGGAGCGCATCGCCTTCTTCTTATGGGTGCTTCTTATCGGCGTTTGATGACCCGGGAACGCTGCGCCAAGTTCCTTCCCCACTCTAGCATCATGTGCCAGCTTTGCGGTGATGCAGAAGAAACGATCGATCACCTGTTCTTTCAATGTAGCTTGGTTGCGGGGGTCTGGGACGACGTTGCTTGGGCTCGTGCGGACAATATTGAAGACTTCTGCGGCATCCTTTGGTCCAACAGGATGAGGGATAGATCTGATATGTTGGGCCCCATAGCGCGGCTTTGGTCCATTTGGCGTGCAAGAAATGAGGCTATCTTCTCGGGCATGCGTTTCTATAGGGAGAACGTGACCATTTTGGCTACTAGATTTATATCCGACTGGTGTAGTTAATTGGGTCACGACATTTGTTTGCCGTTTGTCTACCTTGTATTATTAATCTCCTTTTGCGTCTTTCCTCCCCACTTACCCCCTGTAAGTATCTCTCGCCTTTTCTTTTTAGTTAATATATAATTCTGGGGCGAGCACCAACGAGTGTTTCCCCCTTTTTTGAGCCTAAAAAAAACAGCTGCCCAGATGCGCTGAGACTCCGGAAAATTGAGGAACAGGTGCCCCGAGTCTTCCTCCTGCTCACCACACCTCTCACAGCTCGTTTCACCGAGGCCTAGCAGCCGCCCCCTCCTCGCCTTGTCCCACACGCGACCCTTCCTCAAGCACCACAGGAAAAACTTGATTCTGTTGGGAATCTTCGACGCCCAAATAATTTTAACATCCTGGCATAGCTCCTGATCCCGCTCATCCACAGATTCTCTCAGCTCGTCAAAAACCTTCTTGATGGAGAAGCTGACCCCCTCCCAGCAGTGATGGTCCGTGTCCAGGGAGGACATCTCTGGATTCGGTAGCACCGATAGTAGCCGCAGATAGTCGTCAATGCGCTGATCAGAAAGGTCCACGATAAACTTCGGCGCCCACCCCCCATCATCAACCATGCGAACCAAAGGATCCTCCTTCGTTGCCGCGAAAGCAAAGAGACGTGGGAACCTCCCCTCCAACGCTCCGTCCCCCGTCCAGCCGTCCCGCCAGAACCTGAAGAGGTGGCCATCCCCCACCTTTGGCCACAGCTTATGCATCACACGAGGTAAAGCCAGGCGAATTCCAGCCCAAAGAGGCGACTCGAAACGGTGCCTCGCAGCCACCAACTGATCTGTCACCCCCTATAATCTCTGTATCAGGCTGACGACGAGCGAGGTAGAGGGGCCCCAGATCCGAGCGATCCATTTTGCATTGAGCACCACGTTCATAGTCTCCACATCCCGCACTCCGAGACCCCCATCGTTCCGACTCTTTGTAACATCCTCCCATGTAACATCCGGAATCCGCGTAATTCCGAACTCGACCCGAATAAGGTCCGAATAACCCAATAAGTTATCTGACAATATTAGATAACCTAAAACGATCAATTGATTGTGAATCAAAAGTCGTTCGGGCGAAATCGACCGAAAATCGGTCGCATCGTAATGCGTGCCGTGAAAAAGCCGCAATGCAAATTCGGAAACCGCAAAACGAACCGAGACCATCATTAGATCCGATTCGACGAAACGAGACCAACGGAATTGACCGTTCGTCAATCGGAGGTCGTTTGATATTTTTAATTCGTAAAATTTAACCTTAAACAAAAATCGTATCAGAAAATTTCGGGTATTCAAAACCCGATCGGAAGTATATGAATATTATACTCATTTCGATCGTCGTTGAAAGACGATCAAATCGAGATGTCGCACGTCAAAATCCGACACCCGATGTGCGAATACGGTCGATTTTTATGAATGCCCAATAAATAGGAATTTGTAATATATATGTATAAAAAAATAATAGTAATAATATATATGTTCCAGCCGTTGGTTTTTTTTCTTAGCCTCCACTTGGCCTACATGTCTCTCCACTTGGCTGAAGTCTAGACCTATCTTTCATCTATAAATATCAACCCTCTCTTCCTTCCAAAACCCAACGTAATCTCCCCACATCCCTATTTCTCATCGCCCTTCTCTTCCTCTCAATTCCGAAATCTGCAATTGGAAAACAATTCTGTTGAAGCCTTGTTCCAAATTGTAATTTGGGGCAAATTGGAGTCATAATGCTGCTTTAGGTTCAACCGAAGGAGCAATCTTCCTCATCTTCCTGCTGCTGTCCAGCAGCTGTTCAATCACCTGTATGCAAAAACCCTCTTCATATTTGAAGAAATAGGTAACCACTGAGCCTTAGGTTTGAAATAAAAATTTAGTTGTTGTGTAAATTATATAAAAAAATGGAAGGTGACTGAACTGCTATCATTCGATAATTGCTACTTTGGAGACATATGGATCGGATCTGGCACTTCAGGTTGGGTAGATCTTCTTAGCTACGGATTTTCTTGTTTATGGAATTGTTAATGGTCATTTGAGGCATTAGTAGATATATCTTGAGAAGGAGCCTGAAACAGGGTTTCCAATGGGATTGTATCACAGTTTCAATCCTCTAACTAAGATCAAGAGACTTCTTATACGATTTAAACTACTAAACTGAATAGATTGGATTTCCCTGTATTTGGAATAAAGAGCTTGAGTGATTGATAAAAAAATTGTTATATTTCATAAAACTACGAATAAACTAGAATGTAATTGCATGAGGAAGGAAGAGAAACAATATTAGAATTAGCAAGATCAGCACATCATCATTTTCTTTTCACAATTAATATATATATCTAATTTAATTAACATCAATGGAGACAGTATGCATGATTGAAAGTAACATTAATGGAGCTAATATAATTCTTGTGTCTGGATCTTAAATTCTGTCAACATGCAAACACACTTTGTCATGCACAATTGTCTAACGAAATTATTGAAATCAAGTTAATGTCTGTTGAAAATGGTATAAATTAATTAATTGATTGCTGAAATTAATGAGTTTTCGTTATTACTAAATTACCGCAGTAGTTGATAAGCTGAAAATTTAAACAACATTGTTCTGTATATGATAATATACTGTAAAATATTATTAAATTTTGGTTAAATTAAATAAAGCTACAACAACCTAGTACTATTCAGTAAATTTTGTATTAGTGTGAAATTAAATGCAATTGTTAAGTTGTTTTACAAATTTCAAGTGTTCTGAAGTGCTTAAGAATATATAAAAAAAAGTCTCATGTATAATACTAGTCAGTCTGCATCACAGATACGAATGATTAGAGGATACATGAATTAAGTTCAATTAAGGTAATATTATGAGAAACACACCTATTTCGTGGTCCAAGGTGGAAATGTCATGACCTTGGTTCCACAAAGTTCACTAGACTTAGGAATATAGGGTTTATTGGGATGATTGACCTACATATGTAAGTTACTTAAGACTTTATACTACTCTTAGAAAATTAATCACCACATACCTTAAAGAAAACAATGGATTGACTATGGGTTTGGTGTAAGTGGATCATTCCTGAAAATATTATTCCCTAATCCTTTAGGTTGAAATAGTTAGATCTTTGAAGGCATTTGAAATCACACAAAGTTATTATGAAAGTCATCAATCTAATCTCACCTTATACATTCAGAGAAAACTGGTAAGATACTGTTATGAATCAAGTAAGTACCGACGATTAATGACGACTAATTGTTAATAGTGCCGGTCACGGTGATCCCCACACCTGATCGTGCGAGAGCGCGGTGACTCTCAACTGGGCGGAGGAAAGGAAGCCCAGTTAGGGCAGCGGCGGCCAAGTGCGCGGGTCTAGGATCCCAGTCCCTTTTCGGTTTTTACGCGAGCTCACAGTGTTTTTACGCCTCGTTGGGATCCCGACTTAGACCAATCCGCTGACCCTTTGTTTTAGGATACCCAGGCAGGGGATCCTCGGTTTTAGTTTTCCGTACGAGCTCGATTGCCCGTTGCCGGTCAGGCCGTTTTCTAGAGCGACTTTTCCGGGAAGTCTCTCTCACCCGTCTTAGTGGCGTAGTTTTGGAGTAGACATATCCCTCTATTGGACCGCACTTCCAATTAGAGTGCGAGACGGAAGAGCTATTTGTAGGCTTCCTCACCGCTTGAGTTTACTTCGCCAACAGACTTGGCGATTCTATATCTAGATCATCCATATCTATATCTACATCATCTGGAATTATATTTGAAACAATTGAAGTTAAGAATTGGAGAAGTTACGATCAAAAGTTGTGATTTATAGGAAATGACTATTCACTAGATTTAAGAATCTAAATAAATAAAGAAATATTTACAATCTCAAACTTTTCCATTATCACTCACAAGCATGATCTCTGAAGAAAATGATATATATGCTTACACTCATATACTCATGAATATCCAACTACAATATAAATATATCATATGTGGGGAATGTTGGGTTCTGGGGAAATCATTAGAGACGCATTACAAACAACTTGAAAACCTTTTTACTTACGCAAGTAGATGTAAATTGTGCTTGTTCCACCTTTCTACTTGCTCTCTTTTGCACATTATAAATTACTTGTTATTTATTTTTAAACTACGGGTTTGAATTCACGTTTGTGACTCCGTTTCTTTCCTAACATGTTTTGGCAGACAAACAACCTGTTGTTTAGTAGCTATTCAAGCTTCCAGGAGACAGGGCATACACCAGACGGTATGGTTCATTTTGTATTCAGTTTTTGATTCAAATATTAATGTAAATGCTTTCCTTTCTCTTCTGTATCACATTTTGGGATATATGGTGTATACTGGAATCCTTGTACATGTTGTAAATTTATATGAAAATTAATGAAATAATATTTTGGTGGTATTTGTCTCTATCAACTTGTGGTTATGAATGTAAATGTGAATGTCAGATGTAAATGATTGCAACAAAAAAAATTTCCCCATAAATTTATACTTTTAATGAGATGTCAATCAATGGAATATTGCGAAATGTGTCGTAAACAGGTACTCGGATCCTAAGGGGTTCACATTTTTGGTATCAGAGCAGTGGTACCCCGATACGCACATTCGCAGTATTTCAATTCCGATCGCATTAAGTTCTCGAATAGCGACAGTCTTCTGACTTGTCGTGAATCCGAGAAGGGAATTATGACATTCAAATTCAATCACCACAGTTTTTACCAATTTCATTAATATTCATATTATATCCCAAGAAGAGAAAAGCATTTATGATAAGTATCTGCCTATGGCATTCTTATGACTAATTATGGTTCTCATGCAGAGCCATGGCATCTCGACCCGGTCAGGAGACGGCTGATCAGTTGGCATGCATACTGACTGCCCTCACCGACCTCCAGCAACAGCAGGCTGCCATGCGAGGTCAGCCGGAGCAGATTTTGGCCCAGCAGACTGAGATTGCCGACAGGCAGACAGATATAGAGATGAGGTTTGAGGACCTATCAGATTTCACGTACCATCCATCACAGGATGGAACACGGCAGGATTAGCACCATTCCGTTGAGGTAGAGCAGCCTCATCCTAATGATCCACTTGAGGAGGTACCTGAGCATGGAGCAGATGATGCGGACTTTGACAGGGAGCAGGACTCTGTTGACTTTGCTAACGAGGGTGCACACGAGTACTCAGCTATTCACAGGCACCAGTCCGTTTTCACGTCCTACCAGCGGGCCAACATACCCTTGTTCGAGGGCACAGGTTCACCAGATGTTGCTGAGCAGTGGCTGAAGCGGGTGATGAAGGTGCTCAGGATGATTCGCGCGCCACGAGACACGTGGCTATCTTTCATGAAGTACTCACTTACATACTTTGCTAAGAGATCGTGGGATGCCGTAGTATCTGAGTTAGGCCGAGAGCCTACATGGGATGATTTCGAGACGAAGTTCAGAGCCCACTTCTTCTCTGCGAAGTGGAAGGAGTCCCAACGCCGACTATTTGCAGAGCTTCGTCCGGGACAGATGACAGCCAGAGATTATTTTATCCGATACATAGAGCTGTCACGACATACACGAGCAGCTGGCGCATTTCCAGAAGAGAATCTGGAAAAGTTCATCAGCGGCATGCGAGTGGAGGTACAGGAGAAGCAGGCAGGGCTACACATCACTTCCATCTCCGAGGCTACCGATGCTGCGGAGAAGTTCGAGGACATTAGAGGAAGGCGTTTCGGGAGCTCGTCTGGAGCAGCGCCTAGACCGCAGCGATCTTTTGGACCGGTACGCCGACCGTTTCAGCAGCAGAGGTCAACCAGACGATTCTGACCTACAGGTTCGACGTTCTATGGCAGTGCTCGCTCTTCTCCATCGACTACTTTAGGAGGAACACTAGCTGGACGTGGCACAGATTCTGCTCGACCATCTGGGTCGCAGCGAGTAGATAGACCACCAGCCGGATCAGCTCGGAGCACAGACACAACCACTCCACCTACCAGACCAGTCCGGTGTTACCGATGTCACGAGTGGGGACACTATCGATCACAGTGCCTACAGACTTCTGACGAGCCTCGCCCACATCCACAACCTTCACAGTCACAACCTTAGGCACAACGCTCAGGGAGTTTCCGTGGTAGGAACTCCAACTACAGACGACCGCAACAGAGACAGACGCAGAGTGTGGCAGGTTCTAGTGTCGCACCAGTCAGGCAAGGACAGTTACATGCAATTACTGAGGAGCAGGCACGTTCAACCGCTACTATGGTGAAATGTATGGTCTCAGTCTTGGGCCGACCTTTCCATGTTCTATTTGATTCTGGTGCGACGCATTCTTTTCTTGCTTCGAGGTTGCTTATTTCTTTAGGTAGAGTCGCAGAGACTCTTTCTTCCCCATATCACATCCGAGGGCCAGGTGGCCAGTTGTTTATCATTTCCCTGATAGTCAGGCACTTGCCCGTACTGATTGGCGGTCACGAGATGATCGCAGATTGTCTACTTCTACAGCTTGATGAGTTTGACTTGATTTTGGGCATGGATTGGTTATCAGCTCATCATGCACTTGTTGATTGCTTTAGGAAGACAGTTGTTTTCAGAATTCCAGATCTGCCCGAGTTCACTTTTGAGGGTACTATACATGACTCCACCATGGAGTATATTTCAGTGTTGCGAGCCCAGCAACTTGTTGATCAGGGTTGTGATTCATACCTTGCATTTGTTCGGGAGGTATCTGACCAGGAGCCGATGACACAGGACATCCGAGTAGTGTCAGAATATCCAGATGTATTTCCTGATGAGCTACCAGTATTACCTCCTGAGAGAGATTGAGTTCGAGATCACATTGTTGCATGATACACAGTCGATCTCTATGGCACCATATCACATGGCACCAGCTGAGTTGAGAGAGCTGAATGTGCAGTTGCAGGAGTTACTTGATTTGGAATTCGTGAGACCGAGCACTTCACCTTGGGGTGCTCCGGTTCTATTTGTCAAGAAGAATGATGGATCCATGAGACTGTGCATTGATTACCGACAGCTGAACAAGAGAACGGTGAAAAACCGTTATCCTTTGCCACGCATCGATGATTTGTTCGACCAGCTCTAGGGATCTTCGGTGTTCTCGAAGATCGATCTTCGCTTAGGCTATCATCAGATGAGGATTCGCGACTCGGATATTCCGAAGACAGCTTTCAGGATTCGTTATGGACACTACGAGTTTGTGGTGATGTCGTTTGGGCTCACCAATGTACCTGCGACTTTCATGGATATGATGAACAGGATCTTCCGTCCATATTTGGACAAATTTGTAGTAGTGTTCATCGATGATGTACTCATCTATTCACGGAATGAATGGGATCATGCGAATGATCTACGGATTGTTTTGGATACACTGCGGGAGCACAAGCTGTATGCCAAGCTGAGCAAGTGTGAGTTCTGATTATCCCATGTCTCATTTCTCGGGCATGTTATTTCTGGAGCAGGCATCGCAGTTGATCCTGCGAAGATTGAGGCAGTCATGTCTTGGGAGCAACCCAAGACAGTTACTCATATTCGGAGCTTCCTCGGATTAGCGGGTTATTACAGACGCTTCGTTAGCGGATTTTCACGCATTGTTCGCCCTCTGACACGGCTGACGCAGAAGGGAGTTCCATTCATTTGGGACGATTCATGTGAGCAGGCCTCCAGACACTGAAGGAGAGGTTGACTACAACACCTATTCTTGCTCTTCCTTCAGGCACTCAGGACTATGCAATCTACACAGATGCATCTGGAGAAGGTCTAGGAGCAGTGTTGATGCAGAGAGGACAGGTGATTGCTTACGCATCACGACAGCTGAGACCGCACGAGCGAAACTACCCCACACATGACTTGGAGTTGGTGGCAGTTGTCTTCGCCTTGAAGATCTGGCGTCACTACCTATATGGGGTGAATTTCGAGATCTTTACAGACCACAAGAGTCGGAAGTACATCTTTGATCAGAAGGAGCTGAACATGAGGCAGCGCAGATAGTTTGAGTTGCTGAAGGATTATGATTGCACGATTTCTTACCATCCTGGTAAGGGAAACGTGGTGGCTGATGCACTCAGCAGGAGAGCGCATGCTGATGGTACGGCGAACTGGCTATACACATGAGATACGCTTGCCGCTTTGACCGATTGGCATCCTCAGGAGAGCACATCGATTTCTACCGCCGTGCTTCCACGACACAGTAGTCTTTGGGATCGTATTGTAGAGGGCCAGAAGACCGATCCTTGGATCCGAGATAGATACATACGCGCCATCAAAGACGAATTTGATGACTTTGTTGTGATGGAGTCTATTTTATGGAAGGCAGGACGGGTCGTTGTATCCAATGACGAGCAGCTTCGTAGAGACATTTTTGATGAGGCATACAGTTCACGGTTATCTATCCATCCAGTCAGTACGAAGATGTACCGTGATCTGCGTCGACATTTCTGGTGGGATGGAATGAAGCGTGGTGTAGCGCAGCATGTCAGCAGATGCATGACCTGTCAGATGGTCAAGGCTGAGCACATGAGACCACCAGGATTACTCCAGTCTCTCCCCATTCCCGAGTGGAAATAGGAGAGCATTTCTATGGATTTTATCACAGGTCTGCCGAAGACATCGGGTGGCCATGATTTTATTTGGGTCGTTGATAGGTTGACCAAGTCAGCCCATTTCATACCTGTCAACACGACTTACACTCCATCCAGATTAGCCAAGCTGTATGTGCAGAACATCATCAGACTACATGGTATACCGCACGAAGTGGTGTCTGACAGGGATTCGAGATTCACGTCGCATTATTGGCATCAGTTCATGTCAGCACTACAGATAGAGCTGAAGATGAGTTCTGCATATCATCCGTAGATAGATGGGCAGAGTGAGCGCACCATTCAGACACTAGAGAATTTGCTCCGCGCTTGCACTTTAGAGTAGAAAGGGTCCTGGAAGGACCATCTGCCATTAGTGGAATTTACGTACAACAACAGCTATCACTCCAGTATTAGCATGACACCAATCGAAGCCCTATACGGGCAGAGATGCCTCACACCTCTCAGTTGGCGTGAGGTAGGCGATCATGCTTTATATTCCGTAGATCTCTTGGAGGAGACCGCAAGAGCTGTTGATCTTGTGAGACAGAGGCTTTTGACGGCACAAAGCCGCCAGAAGAGCTATGCGGATCGTCGGAGGAGAGACGTAGAGTTTCAGGTAATCTAATTATTTCCTCTTCACTTATTCAATTATAACTCATATATAATCAACTCAATCACATACTAATGACATTTCTGTAAATTACAGGTGGGAGATTGGGTATTTCTCCGTGTATCTCCCATGAAGGGAGTACAAAGATTTGGTGTTCGTGGCAAACTGGCGCCGCGATATGTTGGACCTTTTGAGATTCTGGCTAGAGTTGGAAAGGTTGCATATCGAGTAGCACTTCCTCCACATCTTTCTGGTATTCACGATGTTTTCCACATATCCAACCTGAGGAAATATGTGCATGACCATCGACATATCATCAGTTATGAGAATCTAGACGTCGAGCCTGATTTGACATACGAGGAGAAGCCAGTCCAGATACTTGATCGTGCTGTGAAGAAGCTTCACAGCAAAGAAATTTCATTGGTCAAGATTTTGTGGCACCGTCATGGAGTCAAAGAAGCGACGTGGGAAACCGAAACCGACATGCGAGCAAGATACCTGCAGCTTTTCTGAGGTAATAATCGAAACAAGCTTTTGTAATTAAATATATGTTAAAATATATGGCTTGTTTTCTCTTTGAGGTTTTTATGGGTTCAAAACCCTTTGAGATTTTTATGACCTTAAGAAATCCAAACAAAACATCTAAAGACCTTGACTCGAGTCTCGAGGACGAGACTCTCTTTGAGGTTTTTATAATTGTAACATCCGGAATCCGCGTAAACCCTAACTCGACCCGAATAAGGTCCGAATAACCCAATAAGTTATCAGACAATATTAGATAACCTAAAACGATCAACTGATCGTGAATTAAAAGTCGTTCGGGCGAAATCGACCGAAAATCGATCGCATCGTAACACGTGCCATGAAAAAGCCGCGATGCAAATTCGGAAACCGCGAAACGAACCGATACCGTCATTAGATCCGACTCGACGAAACGAGACCAACGGAATTGACCGTTCGTCAATCGGAGGTCGTTTGATATTTTTAATTCGTAAAATTTAACCTCAAACAAAAATCGTATCAGAAAATTTCGGATATTCTAAACCCGATCGGAAGTATATGAATATTATACTCATTTCGATCGTCGTTGAAAGACGATCAAATCGAGATGTCGCACATCGAAATCCGACACCCGATGCGCGAATACGGTCGATTTTTATGAATGCCCAATAAATAGGAATTTGTAATACATATGTATAAAAATAATAATAAAAAATGAAACAGTAACATGCTGAACTGTTCCAGCCGTTGGTTTTTTTTCTTAGCCTCCACTTGGCCTACATGTCTCTCCACTTGGCTGAAGTTTAGACCTATCTTCCATCTATAAATATCAACCCTCTCTTCCTTCCAAAACCCAACGTAATCTCCCCACATCCCTATTTCTCATTGCCCTTCTCTTCCTCTCAATTCCGAAATCTGCAATTGAAAAGCAATTCTGTTGAAGCCTTATTCCAAATTGTAATTTGGGGCAAATTCGAGTCATAATGCTGCTTTAGGTTCAGCCGAAGGAGCAGTCTTCCTCATCTTCCTGCTGCTGTCCAGCAACTGTTCAATCTCCTGCATGCAAGAACCCTCTTCATATTTGAAGAAATAGATACATTCCTTCTACCATTATCCTTGCTGCCATGCATGCCTTGTATTTTAAAATCCAAGACTTTTGGACTTTGTTCGAGTTGCATTTGGATGATTTGAAAAATCCATTTCTTCCCTGTTTCTGTCATGATTTGTTTTTCTTTCACATTGGATTTGTCTTTCGTTGGGAGTTTGGAGTTTTATCTCATGAAATAAAATTTTAACCATTGAGCCTTAGGTTTGAAATAAAAATTTAGTTGTTGTGTAAATTATATAAAAAATGGAAGGTGACTGAACTGCTATCATTCGATAATTGCTACTTTGGAGACATATGGATCGGATCTGGCACTTCAGGTTGGGTAGATCTTCTTAGCTACGGATTTTCTTGTTTATGGAATTGGTAATGGTCATTTGAGGCATTAGTAGATATATCTTGAGAAGGAGCCTGAAACAGGGTTTCCAATGGGATTGTATCACAGTTTCAATCCTCTAACTAAGATCAAGAGACTTCTTATACGATTTAAACTACTAAACTGAATAGATTGGATTTCCCTGTATTTGGAATAAAGAGCTTGAGTGATTGATAAAAAAATTGTTATATTTCATAAAACCACGAATAAACTAGAATGTAATTGCATGAGGAAGGAAGAGAAACAATATTAGAATTAGCAAGATCAACACATCATCATTTTCTTTTCACAATTAATATATATATCTAATTTAAATTAACATCAATGGAGACAGTATGCATGATTGAAAGTAACATTAATGGAGCTACTATAATTCTTGTGTCTGGATCTTAAATTCTGTCAACATGCAAACACACTTTGTCATGCACAATTGTCTAACGAAATTATTGAAATCAAGTTAATGTCTGTTGAAAATGGTATAAATTAAGTAATTGATTGTTGAAATTAATGAGTTTTAGTTATTACTAAATTACTGTAGTAGTTGATAAGCTGAAAATTTAAATAACATTGTTCTGTATATGATAATATACTGTAAAATATTATTAAATTTTGGTTAAATTAAATAAAACTACAACAATCTAGTAGTATTCAGTAAATTTTGTATTAGTGTGAAATTAAATGCAATTGTTAAGTTGTTTTACAAATTTCAAATGTTCTGAAGTGCTTAAGAATATATAAAAAAATGTCTCATGTATAATACCAGTCAGTCTGCATCACAGACACGAATGATTAGAGGATACATGAATTAAGTTCAACTAAGGTAACATTACGAGAAACACACCTATTTCGTGGTCCAAGGTGGAAATGTCATGACCTTGGTTCCACAAAGTTCACTAGACTTAGGAATATAGGGTTTATTGGGATGATTGCCCTATATATATAAGTTACTTAAGACTTTATACTACTCTTAGAAAATTAATCACCACTTACCTTATGGGTTTGGTGTAAGTGGATCATTCCTGAAAATATTATTCCCTAATCCTTTAGGTTTAATAGTTAGATCTTTGAAGGCATTTGAAATCACACAAAGTTATTATGAAAGTCATCAATCTAATCTCACCTTATACATTCAGAGAAAACTGGTGAGATACTGTTACGAATCAAGTAAGTACCGACGATTAATGACGACTATTTGTTAATAGTGCCGGTCACAATGATCCCCACACCTGATCGTGCGAGAGCGCGGTGACTCTCAACTGGGCGGAGGAAAGGAAGCCCGGTTAGGGAAGCGGCCGCCAAGTGCGCGGGTCTAGGATCCCAATCCCTTTTCGATTTTTACGCGAGCTCGCAGTGTTTTTAGGCCTCGTTGGGATCCCGACTTAGACCAATCCGCTGACCCTTTGTTTTAGGATACCCAGGCGGGGGATCCTCGGGTTTAGTTTTCCGTACGAGCTCGGTTAACCGTTGCCGGTCGGGCCGTTTTCTAGAGCGACTTTTCCGGGAAGTCTCTCTCACCCGTCTTAGTGGCGTAGTTTTGGAGTAGATCTATCCCTCTATTGGACCGCACTTCCAATTAGAGGGCGAGACGGAAGAGCCATTTGTAGGCTTCCTCAGCGCTTTGAGTTTACTTCGCCAATAGACTTGGCGATTCTATATCTAGATCATCTAGATCTATATCTACATCATCTGGAATTATATTTGAAACAATTGAAGTTAAGAATTGGAGAAGTTACGATCAAAAGTTGTGATTTATAGGAAATGACTATTCACTAGATTTAAGAATCTAAATAAATCAAGAAATATTTACAATCTCAAACTTTTCCATTATCACTCACAAGCATGATCTCTGAAGAAAATGATATATATGCTTACACTCATATACTCATGAATATCCAACTACAATATAAATATGTCATATGTGGGGAATGTTGGGTTCTGGGGAAATCATTAGAGACGCATTACAAACAACTTGAAAACCTTTTTACTTACGCAAGTAGATGTAAATTGTGCTTGTTCCACCTTTCTACTTGCTCTCTTTTGCACATTATAAATTACTTGTTATTTATTTTAAAACTACGGGTTTGTATTCACGTTTGGAGTCAAATTCCTAAGTAGTACCTGGGATTAACTTAAATCCCCAGGTACTACGAAATGTTTTTTTTACTCAAAAACTACATAGGTGTCGCATGTTGAACATGCGACACTCTTGAAGTTTTTTTTACTCATAAACTACATATATGTCGCATGTTGGACATGCGTTATATGACAAAACACACGTCGCATGTTCGACATGCGACATATGAGAAAAACCCTGGAAAATGACTGGTCGTGCGTATCGGCCTTGACATTCCAAGAAATTTCTCGCATGTCGCATGTTGGACATGCGACATATGAGAAAAACCATGGAAAATGCATGGCCAGGTCTGGAACATATGTTTCCAGGCAATTTCTGACATGTGGTATGTTGGACATGCGACATATCAGAAAAACCCTGGAAAATGCATGGCCAGGTCTGGGACACATGAGGTTTTGAAGTTTTGGGTTTTGCGCTTAGTCATCTTACGACAAGAGACCAAATAAGAACAAAGTTGAACATCCTCTCATGAGTGACTGAGACCATGCATGTATTCAATATTATATGCTTGTTTCATGTCGATGGACACGCATTCAAGGATGTATAGACAATCACCAAAGCGGGCTATGGACACAAAGACATTCACAACAGAAAAATATTGTGATCCACAAAGACATTCCAAACATTATATATATATAGACTTCACCACGGATATACATTACATTTTTGTGTCACATTGAAAACTACAAGGTTTACAAGTCAACGCTTTTTCCCCCGCTGGTATGTAATCGTTGAATAAGGAGGATGGAAGGGTAACAGCAGGTTCACCTCGTCTATCATGTGGATTTGAGAGGGCCCAGCAACATCTTCCTCGAAGGTTGGCATCGTCGGCGGCGTAAACGTGCAATAAGTTGGTTGTGTTTCGCTGGCGTCCAATCCATGCCTCAACGGTGCCTGAGGTGTTGGCAAGTCGTCCCGTGGTCGCTCGGTGGCAGGTGTGAAGAAGTCTGTTGGCTCAAGGTTCTCATTTACCGCATCGGCTTCTTCATAGTCCATGGGTTCCGCCACTTGTTCACGCGCCCTTTCCCAACCTCTTCCTCTTCCTCTTGCCCTTGCCCTTCCTCGCCTTGCCTCCGCCCGAGCCACATCAGCATGGTCATCATGTATTGTGACGGCATCTACATATTAAAAGGACAACCACTCCGTCATCTCCGCCTTGGCTTGTGTTGCAATCTCGCGGCATTCATCATTTCCAATATCGTATACACGACTCCACTTGGCGAGCTGCATCCAAAAAAACACAGAGGTAAATTTCTAGCAGTATTCTTAAATAAATTTCCCAAAAAGTTTATCCGAGCACTTACGTTGCTTGCCAGAGTTGCACCTAATCGTCCGACAAATCTTCTGGTAATATTCCGATACCATTACTCGTATGCGGGCGTCGCGAATATACCATGGGACCGATCGATATCAGCGATACTACCTTCGCGCTCCTCACATTGGATAATGTACAACCAGTGTTTCTCCCTCTAATTGACATGGACCTTCCCCCTCAGATCGATTGCAAGTAGATCCTCAAATGTGAAGAAAGGTTGTGGAACGTCTTGAAGACCGCCAAATTGCCTCAAGAATCGGTCGGGGAAGTAATACTCCACAATGTGGAAGTATATCAACGGGACCTGCGCTCTCCAAATGCTCTCGCCTTCAAAACAGTTGGCGGGTAGACCTGCGCGGATTTCCTCGGTATACGGCGTCCACAATATCTGAATGGCAAAATTACAATTAGATTAGTAAATTTTATGCAAGAAGTTGAAACAAGTTGTGAATGTAAATTTTTCTGCTCTGGTGTCTGCATGTCAAAAGCGTCCCAGTATGGTCTAACCACGTGTGTAGGTTGTCGACGATGGGCAAACGCAGTTGCCCAGCGGACACCTAATGGGCGTCCGTGCCAATCTCTTCCTTCCCTCACAACTGGAGCAATGTGGGGGAAATGTTCCAATGCCCACAACTGAAGGAGTATGATCGAGCCTCCAATCTCTTCGATCACCATGTCCGCTGCTAAACAAAGGTGTCTATATAGATAAGCAAGAACGGCGGATCCCCAGCTCAAAGTCCCAGAGTACTCGAAATCCTGCAGATGTGATAGAGCAATAAGTGATATCAACGATCCTGACTTGTCCGTGAATAGGACTCCACCAAGCAACTGCAAGATGTATGCTCGTGCATATCTCTGTACGACCAACTCGTCTGCATCTTCTGGCAAGTCTGCAAAATGAGTGACTAGCCAAGTTGCTGACACCTTGCTGCCAACGATGTCTGCTGGAAGAGGCCTAACACCCAACAGTTCCTCGCAAGTATCCGCCCATGTTGCCCCAGGTGTTGTCTCCCCAGTAACCGCAGGTCCATCAATTCGCAGCCCCAGGATGAACGCGACATCCTGCAAGGTGATGGATATCTCCCCACTAGAAATGTGGAAAGTGTGCGTCTCCGGTCTCCAACGTTCAACCAACGCGGTCACCAAATGCCAATCTAAGGTAATGAACTCCAGCTCTGAAATGCATCCAAAGCCCGCTTGGGCTACATATAGCTGTAGTCGATCATCCAAAGGAACCCGACGTACATACGTCTCACGTCGTCGGCAACGTAACCATGAAGATTCCTACAAAAAAATTTTTTAGGAAAATAAAATGAAGTAAATAATTAAGATGGGGTGCAAAGATTTGAGGATCGGATTATTTTGCTAAAGTTGGTGCTTGAAGAAGAAATTCTGAATATCATCTCAGTTTATGCACCGCAAATTGGTTTAGATGAAAGGACTAAACAAGCTTTTTGGGAGGATCTGGATAAGATTTTACAAGGAATCCCACAAAGAGAGGTGGTTTGCATAGGTGGAGATCTTAATGGACATGTGGGAAAAGATGTTTCAGGGTATGCAAGTGTGCATGGAGGACATGATTTTGGGGATAGAAACGAAGAGGGAAAAGTCATTCTGGATTTTATAACGGCATATGATCTTTTCATAGCAAACACTCTTTTCAAGAAGAGGGAGGAGCATTTAATTACTTATAAGAGTGGCTCAACTAGAACACAGATAGATTACTTTGCGTTGAGGAGAAGAGATCGGTTGTGTTGCAAAGATTGCAAAGTAATCCCTGGAGAGAGTTTAACAACCCAACATCGCTTGTTAGTCTTGGATTTACAAATAAAAGGACTGGTAGAGAAAAGGAAGGTTCCTAAGATCACTAGAACTAGGTGGTGGAATCTTCCGCTGAAGCAATCAAGCTTCAGGGAGAAGGTTTTAGAAGACTTATCTTGGGATTGTAGCAGTAGTGCAAACGAGATGTGGGAGGCAGTAGCATCTTGTATTCGAAAGGTAGCTAAAGAGATGCTAGGCGAGTCAAAAGGAGGAGCTCCGGGTCAAAAGGAGGCTTGGTGGTGGAGTGAAGGGGTGCAAGAGAAGTTAAAAATTAAAAGAGCTTACTTTAAAGCTATGTCTAAGGATAGAACAGAGGAAACTGTCACAGACTGTAAAATAGCGAAGAAGGAAGCAAAGAAGGCTGTAAACGAAGCTAAGTCAAAAGCTTATGAGGTTTTGTATAAAAATCTCAACTCTAAGGAGGGCCAGAAAGATATATTCGGGTTGGCCAAAGCAAGAGAAAGAAAGACCAAAGACCTTTCTCAAGTGAGATGCATTAAGGACGAGGAAGGTCACGTGCTTGTTACTCAGAAGGATATAGAGACTAGATGGGAGCAGTACTTCCATAAACTTTTCATTGGAGAAGGAAGTAGAGAGATCACTTTGGGTGATCTAGCTAGTAGTGAAAGTTACTTGAATCGTGCATGCTATAGACGAATACAAAGAAAAGAAGTAAAGGAGGCTTTGAAGGTTATGAGACCTGGGAAAGGTGTTGGACCGGATGACATCCCTGTAGAAGTATGGAAAGTTTTAGGTGAGCGTAGTTTGACTTGGCTTACGAATCTATTCAATGTTATTTGGCGAAGCAAGAAAATGCCTGAAGATTGGAGGAGGAGTATCGTGGTGCCTCTTTATAAGAACAAAGGAGACATTCAAAATTGTTCAAATTACAGAGGTATCAAGCTGATGAGTCACACTATAAAAATTTGGGAACGTGTGATCGAAAGAAGGTTGAGGCAAGTTTCCCAAGTAAAAGAAAACCAATTCGGATTCATGCCTGGTCGCTCAACTATTGAAGCCATCCATTTGCTGAGGACAATGGAGATTTATAGAGCTAAAAGGAAGAATATCCATATGATCTCTATTGATTTGGAGAAGGCTTATGATTCCGTCCCACGAGAGATACTATGGAGAGTTTTGGAGAAAAGACAAATACCTGTCCTATACATTAATCTCATAAAGGATATGTATGATAGGGCTTTATCGTGTGTAAGGACCCCGACGGGGAAGACTGACTATTTTGATATCAACATTGGTTTACATCAAGGTTCAGCTTTGAGTCCATTTCTTTTTACTTTGATTATGGACGAGTTGACAAGTCACATTCAGGATGAGTTACCTTGGTGTATGTTATTTGCTGATGATATTGTGTTAATTGACGAGACTAGAGATGGAGTAAATGAGAAGCTTGAGGTTTGGAGACATGCATTGGAGACTAAAGGCTTTCGTATAAGTAGGGCTAAGACGGAATATATGGAATGCACCTTTGATGGAAGCAATGGTGAAGGAATCGAGGTGAAGATTGGTGACGATAACATCCAGAAGAGAGATTCTTTTAGATATCTGGGATCTATTTTGCAACATGATGGGGAAATTGATGGAGATGTTACTAATAGAATAAATGCAGGCTGGCTAAAGTGGAGAGGAGCCTCCGCTGTTCTTTGTGATAAGAAAATTCCTTTAAAAATTAAAGGAAAGTTTTACAAAGCAGCCGTGAGACCTGCTATGCTTTATGGTTCTGAATGTTGGCCTGTGAACCATAGACATGTGCAGAGAATGGCTGTAGCAGAAATGAAAATGCTAAGATGGATGTGTGGACATACACGTAAAGATCGGATTCGGAATGATGCAATTAGAAAGAAAGTTGGTGTAGCTCCGATCGAGGATAAGATGCGAGAAAACCGCTTAAGATGGTTTGGTCATTTGCAAAGAAGGTCAACTGATGCACCGGTTAGGAGATGTGAGTGTTGGGATGTTGAGCCGGCTAAGAGAGGGCGAGGACGGTCTAAGAAATGTTGGAAAAAGACTATACGAAGGGATCTTAGCTTTTTGGATATAAGTCCGAGATTGACCCAAGATAGATCTGAATGGAGGCGAAGAATCAATGTAGCCGACCCTACTTAATTGTGGGAAAAGGCTTTGTTGTTGTTGTTGTACTTACATCGCCAGCCTAGACACGACGAGAACGATGTCGCTCCTGAAGATACAAAACGGATGGGTCAATTGGGCCGGGATCCATCTGCAAATTTAAATATTCAATGTTAGATAATACAATGTAAAGAACAACAACATACAATAAGAGTAAATTTGCCACCACAATTACCACATACAATGAAAAATAATAATATACGAGGGAAGAAAGCACACTTACTCGAACTTGGACATTTACGTCTGTTGTGACCTATGCCACCACAATTACCACATTTATTCTTATTCCTTGTCGTCGTCGGCGCATTTGATGTGGATCCTTGAGAATCCCTTGCGGTTTTGTTGGGACATCCACGGTGTGTGTGACCCAATATCCCACAAAAGGAACAAGTATTTTGGCGAATCACATCTTTAACATCCATTTCATTATGAATTCTTGTTGTACGTGGACGACCTTTGCCGCGCTTACGCTTTGGGTCCGGACGTAACTCTGGATAATCCAAGGGAGCCCATGTTTCACGATCACTGATCGGAAAAAATTGCCCTCCATAAAGTTTCAGCTGGTGCTGCCAGGTGTACCACTCTCCAACATAGGAATCCACTTCAGTCCGATGCTTTGAAATGACTGCAATGGCGTGGAAACATAGGATACGAAATATTTGTCACTTACTACAAATGCATTTCGTTTGGAGCAAATTTACCGTGTACTGTTTGCGACCGCGAATACCACTAGACGTCCGTCGAGCCCTGCTAGACACCTCGAATAATATTTCCGGTTGTACTTGTACCTGAGTTACGGTGTGCCAATTCGCAGCTGCAGTCCAACGGGTCAACTCTGTGTATGCATAATGCGTGAATTTTCGACCAGCAGCAATGGCTGCGCTTGCTTCTTCAGCATGTTGAATGAAGTTTGACACACAATTATAAAAAGTCTTATCGATTAACGTAGAGATTGGCAAGCAACGTGCATCTTTAAGAACAGCATTATAGCTTTCACTAAGATTTGTAGTCATCTGACCAAACTTATAACCACCGTCATAAGCCAAGGTCCATTGCTCACGACGACAATCATGAGTCGAAAACCATCTACCTGCTGCATTATTCCACTCTTGTAATTTCCTCATGAAGTATGCGAACTTCCTACTTGTCGTTTGTAATGCAGCTGCCTGGACCAGGGCTTTCATGGAGCCATTTTTAAAGACGCTATTGAAGTTGCTCGCGACATGCCTTGTACAAAACCGTCAATATGCATAGGGTTCTAATAAGTCCACGTCAGCATCTTTCATAGCGGCTTTTATTCCAGCATTCCGGTCAGAGATGATAAATATTGGTCCAGCTCGCATGCCGATTACCCTGATGCGCACCAACGATAGAAACTACTTCCATGAAGGAGCGGATTCCTCGTCAACAATTCCGAATGCAAGGGGGACAATATGTCTATCCCCATCAATCCCGCAAGCAATGAGCAATTTCTGTCTGTACTTCCCATACAGGTGTGTCCCATCAATACTAATCAGAGGGCGACAATATTTGAATGCCTCAATTGAAGGCCCAAATGCCCAAAAGCACCGTTCAAATCTACGGCAAAGCGGTTTCCGAGGATCAGGATGGTCGTTGTATTCAATATCAATTTCAGTCCCAGGTATAGCAGCCTTCATTGCATGCAATAGATAAGGCATTTCAGCGTATGACTTCTTCCAGTCACCAAATACAATTCCGATGGCCTTCCTCCGAGCATCCCATGCCCTTTTCTTTGTAACCCAGTAGTTGTACATCTCATGGATGTGAGCTCTACAACTTGATACACGAATATTAGGGTCATCCCTAACAAGAGTTAGCAAAGATCTGGACATGAATTTGTAGTCCAACTGAGGGTGATCCTGATTAACTGTTGGGTTTATACAAGTCTGTGGCCCAACAACCTTGGAGATCACCCACAGTCCATCAAATTTTCTAACATGTCCTCGTAAATACCAAACACAGCCATTCGATCTCTGCGTACAAAAAACCGACCATATGAAGCTGGTGGATTCCTTGACAATGAAGTCATAATGTGACAGAATGTGGTACTTCTTCACAGCGTAAACCAAATCTTCCCTACATTTGAACGTTCTACCCTTGAGAATTTCGTCAGTGACACCATCAAGTCTAGACTTCCGTCGAATGCCGTCTTCATATGTTGAACGAGTATTTGATCCTCTAACCCCAAAAAAGGGTATACAAGGTGTAATAGTATGCGTTCTTTGTTCATCAGCTGGGATCTCCTCGTCTACCGCATCATCGTCGACATCTTCGCTACCTTCTTCCAGGTCATCATCGGTCCCCCAAGGGATGAAATCATCCAAAGCATGGTTAACCTCTCGCAGCAACGAGTCACTCATGCCCAAATCATGATCCGTGCATGGTTGCGTTACAGGCGCATCAGTGTCAAAGTAGGGTTCCATGCTTTAGTCATTTATTGGTTGAGTGCTGCGGACAACTGCTGGTTGTGTGCTCGGGACTACAGATGGTCCTTTGTTAGTCACAACATTGGGTACTTCGCTCACAGATACATCGTCCATAATAATGTCAGTAGGCATCGATCTCCCAATGGTCCGAGCATACACAAGAACTGCCTACACATCATCATCATCGATAATAGACGAAAATGACGGTTCCTCCCCTGGGCCTCGAGGGATGCGATGTAATAATCGGATTTTTTGACTATCGACATCCAGGTTGAACTTACGGTAAACCAAGTTCAACATCTCATTGAACGTCATATTAGGCATTAGCACAAACTCCCTTACGGTGGTCGACGATCCGCACATGAGTGTACCCCTCAAATGACACATACAATACAAGGGCTCCATTCTGACCTAATACGAGACACAACGTACAAGTACACTTAATATATTCATGAAATGAAGAATAATATGCATATGATACAAACAATCATCTAAAGAAAATTTTTTACCAAGTCTATGTGTTCGCAACAACGGCTTAGCCCTAGTGGGAGGCGGTGGCGGCTAGGACAGTGCCAAGCACTGGAACTACAGAAAAGGAGTGTTCCGCGGGGCTAGGAGTGAGCAAAATGGACGTTTTTGAGAGAGGAAGAGATCAAAATACGCGGGTGGAGCGATGGAGGGTCAACGGCGGCAGGGGTTCGGCTGTTGGAACGAGCGGGGAAATGGCAAGGCCGAGGCACACGTCCCTTATCTAGCCCCTATGTCGCATATTCAATCTGCGCTATCTACATCGCATACTGAACATGCGACATATATGCATTTTCCGAGTAAAAAAAACTTAAGGGGAGTCGCATGTTCAACATGCGACACCTTTGTAGTTTTCACGTAAAAAAAAAGATTTTGTAGTACCTGGGGATTTAAGTTAATCCCAGGTACTACTTAGGAATTTGACTCTTCACGTTTGTGATTCCGTTTCTTTCCTAACATGTTTTGGCAGGCAAACAACCTGCTGTTTAGTAGCTATTCATGCTTCCAGGAGACAAGGTATACAAAAGACGGTATGGTTTTTTGTGTATTCAGTTTTTGATTCAAATATTAATGTAAATGCTTTCCTTTCTCTTCTGTATCACATTTTGGGATATATGGTGTATACTGGAAGATCCTTGTACATGTTGTAAATTTATATGGAAATTAATGAAATAATATTTTGGTGGCATTTGTCTCTATCAACTTGTAGTTATGAATGTAAATGTGTATGTCAGATGCAAATGATTGCAATAAAAAAAATTTCCCATAAATTTATACTTTAATGCGATGTCAATCAATGGAATATTGTGAAATGTGTCGTAAACAGGTACTCGGATCCTAAGGGGTTCACATCCCATCTGACCAAGTGCACCGCAACCCCCCTTTGTTTTCCATCTGACCATAAGAATCTTCTCATCAAAGTCTCAATACTCTTGCAGATCCCAACAGGCATCAATCGAGTGGAGTAGAGAAAATCAGAATCGCCGAGAGCACGTGCTTCAGCAACACCAGCTTACCACCCTTGGACAACGTGGTCGCCTTCCAACCAGCTAGTCTCGTCTCCATTTTTATTAGCAGGCCATCTCAGTCTGACTTCCTCAATTTCCTGGCCACCAAAGGCAACCCCAGATACAAGATAGGAAGGTCCCCCAATGGGCAGTTGGTCCGGCCCGTAAGGACAGCACGCTCGGCGTCCGTCATGTCGAAGGTGATCAATGTGGACTTACGCGTATTGATCTCAAGGCCGGATAGCGCGCCAAAAAACTCCACCAAATGCACCACATTCAGATTCTGGTCCTCCGTACCACCCAACAGGAGGATCGTATCATCGACATACTGTCAGAGAGGGATGGAGATGTCCTCAGTCTTGTACCCTCCTCGCACCACCCGAAGCCAACCACCTGCGTAAGAAGCACACCGAGCACGTCGACCACAAGAACAAACAACATAGGAGCCAAAGGGCAGCCCTGTCTCAACCCACGCTGCGCTGAAAAAAGCCCCCCTCCGGTTTGCCGTTCACCAACACGGAGTAGGAGGAGGTGGTGATGCACCGCTTCATCCAGGGTACCCACAACTCCGGGAAACCTCTCCTCCTTAGCGACGTTCAGATAAATCTCCAATCGACATTGTCATATGCCTTCGCATAGTCCACCTTCCACAATGCCCCTCTCATCTTCGACCGCCTCCAGTCGAGGCATATCTCCGACGCCATGACAAGCCCATCCGCCATCTGTCTCCCTGGAATAAACGCTGACTGTCCCTATAGCACCACTGAGTCCAAAATCCCACTGAGCCTGTTTGCCAACACTTTAGCTATTATCAGCTAGATCGCATTGAAGAGCGCGATCGGCCTGTAGTCCTCGATTCTCGTAGGAGAATCCTTCTTTGGGAGCAAGAACAACAAAGCCCTGTTGATCTTCTCGAACCCTCCATTACCCTCCTTGAACTCCTCCATCACGGCCATAACCTCGTCCTTCAGAAGCTCCCAGAACTCACGGTAGAACATCACCGGGAAGCCGTCCGGACCCAGCGCCTCGTCCGGGTTCAAGTCCCACACCGCCTTCTTTACCTCCTCGACGGAGGAAGAGCATAGTAATCCTTCTACCTGATCCGATGCCAAGTTCCTCACCCCCTTCCCGTCCATCCCCAACCCTCCCCTCTTCTCCTCCGCGACGCCCTCACGAAGTGGCTCCTTAACGCCCCTCCCATCGTTGCCGTTCCCGACACTCGAACGCCATCTACCTCCATGTCTTGGAAGTAGTTCCTTCTCCTCCGATCGGAGGCCAAGGAGTAGAAAAACCTCATGTTAGCATCCCCCTCTTTTAGCCATTTCTACTTGGACCTCTGCCGCCACGCCACCTCCTCTTTTCTGTCTTCCAGCAGCAGCTCCTGCAGTAGACCTTTTCCCCTATCAATTTCTTCGGGGGCCAACCCTCTTTCATCGTCCAACCCATCCAGTGTGGAGACCTCTGCCTGTACCTACATTCTTATGCTTCTTCGCCTCGACCTCAATTCACGACCAAACGCGGTTAGGAACTTCCTCAAGGAGCTAAGCTTAGCCGCCAGCTTTGCCACCGTCGAGCCCTCCGCGCATACCTTCTCCATTCCGTCTCCACCGCCTCTTTGAACCCCTCCTCCAAAAGCCAGCTCCGCTCGAAGCGGAAGAAGAACCGGCTACCACCCACCGCCTCTGAGCTCCACAGGATCGATGTATGGTTCGAGTGCGACCTAGGGAGCGCCCACATCTGCGAGAGCGGAAACCGCTCCGTAGCCTCAGCAGAAAGAAGGAATCAGTCCAGTCTGGAGCGCGATCTAGCATTTCGCCACGTGTACGCACATCCGACAGCATCAAATATATGCAGGCCCAAAGCGTGTAGAACCTGCCTCAACTCCTCCGACCCAGGGTCACCGCCACTTGCTCCATGGGGGCGATCGTCGGGAAGCAGCGTAATGTTGAGGTCCCCGCCAATAAACCAGGCCCCCGCCGCGTCGTGATTGCCCAGCTGCTCAAAGTCCGTCGCCAGGGTCCCCCCAACAGCGCCCGTCGGGCCGTTAACATTGGTGAAGCGCATGGTGGCACCATCTGAACGATGCCGAAGAAGCACTGTGAGGCAGAAACGAGACCTCGAGACTTCCACCAACTCAAAAGCATATTTACTCCACCCGGTCGTCAGCCCCCCTGAGGCCCCCTGAGCCGCCAGCTCCACCAACTCAAACCTACCGCCTCCCTCTAACGCCCTCGTTACCTCACTACACCCACTCGAGAGCTTCGTCTCCTGCAGGAAGAATATCGTTGCCTGTGCCTCCGAGATAAGCTCACCAACCCTCAGCCGCTTCTCCGCTCGGCCTAAGCCCCGCACATTCCAAGAGAGAATCTTTAAAGACATGGACCAGACGGGTTCTTCTTAGGTGGTATGAGGCCAAGATTTTCAACCACCATTTGATCCATGGCATGGAACCGATTCACCAGCACTTGTGGAGCTAAAGACGGCCCCTGGGAACCCCTAGCCCCCTCCAACGATTCCAACACAGCCGCACGCCGAGCCCTCCGCCTCTCCTTTCCTGCCAATTTCGTCTCATAGCATGTCCCGAATCTGATCAGACCCTCCAGCTGGGACGCGGGTCGAGTCTACCCGAGGGGCGAGTTCTGCCCGGGATGGACCATGACATCGCACCCCATAAGACGCTCGATCTCTTCCGAAGCCCGGCTTCCGGCCTCCAGAGGCGCCTTCTTGTCTCCATTCGGTCCTCCTTCACCTATTTTGTGCCCCATGTCACCAGTAGTCCCGATCTTTGTCCCTTCTTCGACGGCCGCCTCTAACTGCGAGGCCCTATCCCCCACCTCCGCTTGCTCCACTACTGGAGAGGTCTCCATCGTGTGCCCAGGTGCACTCGGCGCTGGCTCCAGGGCATGGCACCCCCGAGCACCTGTTATGCTCGCCGAAACAAAGACGCCCCCCTTCATCGTTCGAGTGCTAAGTGAGACCTCTGGTTGGCCCAACGGGTCCAGATCGCGGCCCATCGGAGGGTCCGCATATGCGCGCGGGTCCCGGCATTCCGTAGCACGTCCAGATCGGGTAATAGGAAACTTGACATGGTCCTCACCGCATTAGATACGTGACCCGTCCAAATGAAGTGTTCCTGGCGAACCCGATCAACGTTCACACTTCCGAAGCGCAGACGTGGTAGACGAGGAGTCACCTTATCCCAAGGCGTCTCCCCAGCTTCCTCGGACCGCCGCATCCTTCCGAGGGGGTTCCCAAACGTCGGTGACGCCTCCGCCCCCGCCGCCACTGCACCTTTGGACTCTGACATCACCTTCTTATCGACCCGACCTCCATCACCATCGTGACCTCTAGCCTTCTGCTCCACCGACGCGATCTCGACGTGAATCGCCCTTCTGGCGAGCCCGAGCTACCTCCCACCCAAGTTCGCAGACGTGAAGTTCCGCACCCTGAGGACAGGTTCTGGCGGCTCCCCCGGACGACTGCCATAGCTTTCCACCTCGACGATTTCCACTGCCTTCTGCAGTAGCTTTCGCATGCACTCATGTCACGCGCCACAAACAGAACCCCTTTAACACGAACTCGAGCCATCGATTCCGCCTGACCAACCCCATCCGAGGCGATCAGTCGGCGCCACCGCAGCTTCAACTATCCCTCCTTCGACCATCGTAGCAACTCGCGCACCTCCATCTCCTGCAGGCCCTAGCGAGTACTTTACCAGATGCTAGGAGCATAATATCTCCGCCGAACTGGGCCGTTGAGATCAGACCCACATCTGAAGATCCCAAGAAAAGCGCATCCGCTCCACCTTCCCCTACCAGCACCGCCACATTCCCCTCCGACCTGCCACCCGAGGTCTGTCCCCTCAGGGGGCATGCACCACTTCTAGAAGAAAATCGGTGGCAACAAAAGCATCGGATAGGATCGCGGCATTGCCTAACCCAATGGCCCAAGCGACATCGCATCCTTCGATCAAGTTTTATCGGGAGGCCCGCGCGATTGGGTTCTGCGAAGTAAGCAGCATCCACGGTGACAGCCGGGTTCTGCAAGTAAGCAGCATCCACCCCTCTGACTAGAGCCTTTATGAAAACATCTATTGTTTGTTCCCCTGAGTTGATGTGAGAAGTAGAGATGAAGCCCTTCTGAATTGTGTCACGTGTATAGTGACAATCTATTTCAATGTGTTTGGTCCCCTCATTGAAGGCATGTTGTTGGTGTAGAGATATATGTTATTCTCTTTTTGTACCTTTTCATATTTTCTTTTTCCCGTTGGACTCTTTATGTATTTTACCCATAGGCTACTCTCCTATATAAGAGAGCCTAGGGTGTATGGAATAAACAAGTCTCTCATTTTTCTCAACATGGTATTAGAGCGACGGTCCTAGACCGGAGTTCTCAAACCAAACCCCAACCCTAGCCTCCACCTTCGAGCCCTCCGCGCACGCGTTCCCGCCTAACGCCGCCCCCGCCCCCGCCTTCGGCCCCACTCGGTCTTGCGCGCGCAACTCGCACAAGAGAGTGGCGCCCCTGCGCACCAGTCTCCTTTGCGCCGCACCTATGCGTGCCCCGGTGCGCTTGTACGCGTTCCTGCACGCGCCCCTTATGCGCCAGCCCCCGTGTTGCTGTGCGCTCCCCTGTGCGTGCTCCTGTGCGCACATCTGTGCGCGTGAAGCTCCTGATTTTCGTGTGCGTGCAGCCCTAGGTCAACACGCGTGCGACTCCAGCACTCGCTCCGCGCGCGCGTTTCCAAATTAATTGGTTTGGTTGCTTGAGTCTACACATGCAACTAAACCCGTTAATGTCCGTATAGACGATCATATCTTCAGTCTACTACCCTAGTCTTCCATTATCATAATGTCAGAAAGCAAGGCAGACATCCCATCTAAAGGCGCCTTCAGAGGTCCAACGCCTATTGTGAAGATGGATGGTTCAAATTACGAACTGTGGGCAATGCAGTTCATGAGTATGATGAAGTCAACCGGTAAGAAGCACATTCTTACCGAAGAAGAGCCTGCTGAGAAGACTGGGGTCAATGCCTCATGGGAGGCAGATGATGCATATACCAAGGTTTGGCTATCAGAAACCCTGGCAATTGAGATTGCCAATGATATTCTCCATCAGCCCACTGCAAAAGCAATGTGGGATATTCTGGCTGCTACATATTCCCAGGCAAAGAATGAGACGAAGATTCTGCAACTCCAGCATGACATTTTTACTATCAAGCAGAATGGACGACCTCTACACACATTGTACACATCTTTACGAGGAATGTTTGAGAAGCTTTACAGCTTCATGCCTCTCACAACCACTCCTGAGCAACAGAAGACCTATCGGAATGCCATAATGGTTGGTGTATTTCTGGCGGCTCTAGATCTAGAGTACGAGGCTGCACGCTCCCAAATCTTGGCGGACTCCACCATTCCTCCGATGGAGGAAGCATTTCTCAGACTGAGCCGTATTATTGTTCCTTCATGCATTGCAAATCAAACCGCCTCAGCCATGGCAGCGAATCGAGTTCGTGGAGGTCATCATCAGTCTCGTGGTCATGGACCTCGGGGTAGAGGGGGTCGTGTTCGGCCATCATGCACTTTTTGCCACCGTTCTGGGCATACTGAAGACACATGCTACTCCAAACATGAATTTCCTGCTTCTGTACTAGTAGATGAACAGATTGAGCCTCCATCTGCTTCATCTCTAGATCAGCGCTTTGATAACCTTGTAGCCCATCTGAGGGGCATTATTCCTCCATCTGGCCTAGTTGCATCAGTACCTGCTTCTGATAGTCACCCCGATGTTGCTGCTTCTGCATCCACCAGTACCTCATGTAGCACTTATGCATTTACTAGCAGTAGTGGATCATATACTTTAGAGTGGATTATGGACTCTGGTGCCACGCATCATCTGTGTGATGATCAAGGTCTACTTACTGCCTACCAACAGGTCCCTCCAGGCTGTACTATGGTTATTGCAAATGGGACGCATTCTACTATCACTGGTCAGGGGGAGATTAGCCTGATACCTTCTATGCACCTCAAGAATGTGCTGCATGCACGCGATTTCTCTATGAATTTATTGTCCATTAGCCAACTTACAAAGGATTTACATTGTCGAGCAATTTTTGATCCATCTTCTCTCATTTTTCAGGACATCTTTACGGGCAACGTGATTGGGCGTGGCTATGAGCAAGGTGGCCTATATCGTCTCAGTCGGACCCCTTATGCCGGAGCCTCCTCTCTACCCGCTGGATCTATCTCCCCATTACTGTGGCACTTATGCTTTGGACATCTACCGCTTCAGAAACTGTGTCATGTGTTGCCCCAGGTTTCACCTCACACGTCCATCCAATGTGAGGCTTGTCAGTTGGGAAAGCACCATCGGGCTACCTTTCCCAGTCGTCAGTGTCGGAGTAGTACCTCCAAGTTTGAGTTGTTTCATGTCGATATCTGAGATCCTAGTCGTGTTCTTGATCATCAGGGATACAGGTTTTATATGGTTATTGTGGATGATTTCTCTCGTGTGTCTTGGATCTTTTTGTTCAAGAATAAATCTAAAGCGGGGAATATTATCATAAAGTTTATCAATAAAGTTCGTAATGTTTTTTCTGCATCTGTAAAGATTGTGAGAAGTGATTGTAACATCCGAAATCCGCCCAAACCCGAACTCGTCCGATTTTGGGTCCAATGAACCCAATAACGTTGTCGGTCAATACTAAACAACCTAAAACGACCAATTGATTATAAATCAAAAGTCGTTCGGACGAAATCGACCAAAAATCGGTCCCTTCGTAATGCGTGCCATGAAAAGCCGCGACGCAAATTCGGAAACCGCAAAACAAACCGAGATCGTCACTAGATCCGATTCGACGATACAAGACCAACGGAATTGACCGTTCGTCAATCGGAGGTCGTTTGATATTTTTAATTCGTAAAATTTAACCTTAAACAAAAATCGTATCCGAAAATATCGGGTATTCAAAAACCAACCGAAAGTATAACAATACTATACTCATATTGATCGTTGTTCAGAGACGATCAATTTGAGATAATTCGCGTCGAAATCCGAGGCCCGTAGCATAAACACGGTCAATTTTAAGGTTTTCTCAAATAAAGAAAGAGTTGTAAAAAAAAATAAAAAAAAATAAAATCAACCTGGCCACAGTCCGTACGTTAAAAAAAAATTAAGATTTTGACATCAGCAGGCTGATGTCAGCCTGCTGATGTCATGCATAGGGTCATCTTAAAGCCACAATTGGCAATTACTTCTTCCACGTGGTTCTTCCTTCTTTCCACTATTATTCCTTCAAATTTCTATAACCGAAACTGCTGGAAATACCCCTTTTCTTCCCCCGTTTCTTTTCTGCTACTTATCTCCCCTTCGTTTTCCAACAAAAAGGAATTCCCAACACTTCCTTGCTACTTCCTTCTTCAATCAAGTCATGTTGCCAAAGATTGGCAGCATCGGTTGCTGATATTCTAGAGCTACATCCTTCAATTGCAGCTGGCAAGGCCTGTTACAATTAGATTTTTGAATCCTCAACAGCAGGAGTGTTGTACCTTGTTGTTGTGCATGCAAGATCATCTCCTTCATACAACTTTAAAGCAATTTAAGGTACAATCCTTAGCCCATTTCTTTGCTGCCATGCATGTGTATTTCCCTTAATTATATGTACAATCCTCTTCCCTCTCATTGTTTCCCTGCATGCACATCTCCAACCCTCATATTGTCACCTTGTGTACAATTCAAATCCCTAATAGCCGTTATGCAAAAACAATACACCGATCTATTTTTTTTTGTTATTGAAAATATTGCCATAATTTTAATGAATTGAGAGGGCTTATTGTTCCTGGACTCTTGAATTATGCAGTATGCAAGACACTGTATACAAACTTGATATTGCTGAAAATGTTATTAAAAATTTTAGGGATTTAAATGAGTTATTGTTCCTGATCATGGATTTAGAAGTACACAGCTCAAGTTTACATTCATAAATTTATATAAAAATTTTTGATGGATTCCCTGAACTTGAACACTTGAACAGTATCCTTACATATTACACTTTTCTCTTTATAGTGCCAATTGCATGTTAAATATATCCATGTTTCTTGCTAAGATCATCTAAGTAAATTGCACTATTCCTAAGAATTCTATAAGGTGATCTTAAGTACTTTTTTTATAAATGTATGTGCGTACATTGCATGAATAGTTCGGCTGGAATTGTTAAATATAGCAAATAGTTTAGTTTATGAGTATAATAGGGGGGAGTTATATACATAATATGGTAACAAGTTGAGCTTACAGAGATGAATTCTGTCTACTATGATAATAGAATGATTTTTTTTATAACTATCCATTTAGTTGTTAAAACATACACCACCCTTAAATCTCAATTTGATAAAAGGATTATGTTTCAAGAAAAATGCATGGGTAACAACTAATTAAAATCCTAACGGGGGGTGAAGCCAGGAATAGGTGCCGATGTGGAGGTGAATGTTTACTGGACTTTACAACAATTAGTTTCAGAGTTTGCTTAAAGTTAATGCCTTGTAGTTATTATGTTCAAATGATTATTCCATAATCAAGGACATATACATCTTAAGGGCCTTTACACTAATATAAAAATCTAGATGTACTCTTAATGTGAATCAAAATAGTGGACCAGTGATTTAGAGTTATAAGGATCTATTTTATATTTACGGATTAGGTATGAAGTATTCTCCTATGTGGATTATGTTGTTTAACCTTCACACACACATATATATATATAAATGACATATAAATATAGACCAAAATGAGGGAGTAGTTCACAGAAGGGTGCAAAAGGGTGAATGAGCAGGATAATTGCCACAACCACGTCTAGTTATTCTATTTTTTTTAAAGGCAAATTTGATAGGATGCCTCAAGTTTCGGTGTTTGGGCGTTGAGATTTACATCTTTTGAAATTTTACAAAAAAGATTCAAATTAAGAAGGGCACTTGAATATTTTTGATACAAAACTGTGTATAGGTAAATATTGCTGGAAAATCACTTCAAATTTTCATCCTTTTATCATATGGAAAGGAATCTGTGTAACCACACCTAGAAGAGAGTCGAGTGATGGACTTGAAGTTCTAAATGATATAATATCAAGGAGTTATACTTAATAATTATAAGTATACATAAGATTTTCTTAAGTGGGTATAAGCTTAAAGGGAAAATTATTTGAAAAAAAAAAGGTTAGATAGAAAGGCTAAGATCTTATGAATAGCAATCTTCAATCAATTGATCCTTGAGTATAACTTACCTATATACATAGAGATAAGTTGTGACAAATACCAAGATCAGTGAAGTCAATCATAGAAGAAATTGGGAAAGTATTGAGCGGGTAAATAAGTAAGTTGATATTGAATCAGTGATAATAAATATTGCCGGTCAGGGTGACCCTAACATGTGAAAATCCGTCATCTGGAATTGTGTCACTGTTATCTCAGATAATATGTTCTCAGAGTGAATTACAATTAATAGTGCCGATCATGGTGATCTTTACCATGATCGTGCGAGGGCGCGGTGACTCTCACCTTGGCGGAGGAAAGGAAGCCCAGTTGGGGCAGCGGCCGCTTAATGCGCGGGTCTAGGATCCCAGTCCCTTTTCGGTTTTTACGCGAGCTCGCAATGTTTTTACGCCTCGTTGGGATCCCGACTTTAGACCATTCCGCTGACCCTCTGTTTTAGGATACCCAGGCGGGGGATCCTTGGTTTTCAGTTTTACGTACGAGCTCGGTTGCCCGTTATCGGTCGGGCTGTTTTTCTAGAGTGACTTTTCCGGGAAGTTCCTCTCACCCGTCTCAGTGGCGTAGTTGGGGAGTAGACCTATCCCTCTATTGGACCGTCCTTCCAACTAGAGGGCGAGACGGAAGAGCCTTTTGTAGGCTTCTTCACCGCTTGAGTTTACCTTCGCCAAACAGACTTGGCGATTCTACATCCAGATCATCCATATCTACATCTATATCTACATCTAAATCATCAAGAGTTGCATCTGAGAGAGTTAGAGTGAAGGTTTGGAGGAAATTACAATTAAAATTGAGTTGATTGGAGGTGACTTTAATCTGATTCGAAATCCCTATAAGTTAGTGGACGTGTTGGGAACTTAGTTAGGATGCATTACACAACACCGCATGCCTACGGAGGCCCCCAACCCTAAGGTAGTTTAATACCTTAGAGTCATAGTGTGAGGCTACACACAGACCAAGACCACGGACTATCCACTAACTTAAAAGGAGTAAATAGAATTAAGGATCAAATCAGTCATCATTATATCAGTCCATCATCGGAAACCATGACATGATCTCAATGACAAGAAAGTGGCATTTACATGTGCCATCAAGTTCTGCAACATGATCTCCAAGACCCAAAATCATGATCTTAAAACACAGGAAATCATTATATGTTAGGGTTTGTCATCTAAACTTTATATAAATATATATATATATATGGGATGAATGGGAAAAAGGGGAGAACAAATGAACTTAGTACCAAACAGTTGAAAACCTTTTTTATGCAAGTAGATGTAAATAGTGCTTATTCCACCTTTCTACTTGCTCTCTTTTGCACATTAAATTACTTGTTATTTATTTTAAACTACGGGTTTGTATTCACGTTTGTGACTCCTTTTCTTCCTTGCACGCATGGCAGGAAAGGAGTCTATTGTTCAGTAGCTATACAGGGTTCCAGAAGACAAGGTCTATACTAGACGGTATGTTATTCTTTTTGTCTCAGTTTTTGTTCGGTTGTTAATGTTATATGCTTCTTTTCTCTTCAGTCAGATTTTGGGATATACTGTATATACTTTCAGACATTGTACAGGTTGAAAATGAAATGAAAGTTAATGAAATAAATTCTTGGTGACATTTATCTTTATTATCTTGTGGTTGTGAATGTGAATGTCGAATGTCACTTGCAAATATATTCATTGCGAAAAATTTTCCCGGACTTTCAGTTACTTAATGCAATATTAATGAATGTGGAAATGTGAATGTGTCGTAAACGGGCACCCGGATCCTAGGGGGTCGACAGTGATAATGCCTTGGAATTTTGTACTCGTATTCTCTCCAATTGTTTTTCAACTCAAGGGATTATCCACCAAACATCCTGTGCCTATACTTCCCAACAAAATGGGGTTGCAGAAAGGAAACATCGTCATTTACTTGATGTCACCAGGTCGCTTCTCATACAGAGTCATGCCCCTCATTCTTTCTAGGGCGATGCTGTTCTAACGGCATGTTATCTCATTAATCGCATGCCATCGTCTGTCTTAGGTGAGAAGATTCCTTTCTCCCTTGTTTTTCCAGACAAAGAATTATTCTCCCTCACTCCTCGTGTGTTTGGTTCGGTTGCCTTTGTCCACCAGTTGTCTCCAGGAATTGACAAGCTCTCTCCTAGGACTGTCAAGTGTGTTTTCGTCGGGTACTCCAGAACGTATAAGGGGTACAAGTGTTATGATCCATTGCACAAGAGATATCTCGTTAGTGCTGATGTTACCTTTTTCGAGCCTGTTACGTACTTCTCTTCTACAGGTGATCAGTTGGTATCCTCTGGCACTACTGAAGCTATATACATGCCACCACCATCACCACCTCCACCACTACCATCACCATCTCCACCACTACCATCCCCTACACCTCATGTTACCATTTCTGTTTCCCCATTGCCATTCCACTATACCAATAAGCCTGCTTCTGCTTATGGTCAACGCTCATCATCTAGCTCGCATGAGGTATGTTCTGAGTATATTATCAATATTGATCGATCTGACGATATCCCTGAGCAGGATGTGTTACAGAGGCCAAATGAGGAGGCAGGTGATTTGGATCTACCTATTGCACTTTGGAAGCAAAAGCGCAGCTGCGCGTCATATCCAATAGCAGCTATTGTGTCTTTTGATCGCTTAACTCGAGATTTCAGGAGCTTTGTCATTGCACTATCGGTGGTGGATATTCCACGGAATTACCAAGATGCATTGAAGGATAGTCGATGGCGTTTAGCCATGGAAGAAGAAATGGTTGCTCTTCAGTCAAGAGGTACCTGGAGCCTTGTTACTGCACCTACTGATGTGTCTACAGTGAGCTGCAAGTGGGTCTTTACAGTTAAGCAGAATGCAGATGGCAGCATTGACAAATACAAGGCACGCCTGGTTGCTCGTGGCTTTACACAGACATATGGGGTGGATTATCTTGATACACTCGTCGATTGCTCGCCATTCCACCCTAGGGATCCTCCTCTCTGTTGCGGTTACTCGTGATTGGCCACTATACCAATTAGATGTCAAGAATGCATCCTTATATGGTGACTTGCAGGAGGAAGTCTACATGCAACAACCACCTGATTTTGCTATTGAGGGGGAGTGTTCTAAGGTGTGTAGACTTCATAATGCTATCTATGGCCTTAAGCAGAGCCCCAGAGCTTGGTTCCAGAAGCTCTCAGACCTGTTTGAAAAACAGGGTACAAACGTTCCAATGCAGATCATTCCTTGTTCGTACAGAAGACACCTAGAGGTATTATTGCAATTATGGTGTATGTAGATGATATCTTGATTACTGGTGATGATAAACATGGAACTCAGAGGGCGAAAGAAATGTTGGGTCGTGAATTTGTCACCAAGGACCTTGAAGTTCTTAGATATTTTCTGGGACTGGAATTCGCCAGAAATCCTCATGGGCTGGTAATGACCCAGAGGAAATATGTCACTGACCTGTTGAGTGAAACAGGAATGCTTGGTTGCCGACCTGCCACTACACCCATGGATCCCAGTATGAAATTATATGATGACGACACTGATGAGGTGGATAGGAGAAGATACAGAGAATTGGTGGGCAAGCTTCTCTATGTTATTATTACCAGAGCCGATATCTCCTTTGTTGTGAGTCGGGTGAGCCAGTTCATAGAGCAACCACGTCAGGTACATATGGATGCTATACATATGATACTCAGGTACCTTAAGTCATCTCCAAATGCAGGTCTGCTGTTTAAGAAAGACAAGGAGATTACTATCTCAGCATGTGCAGATGCAGATTACGCATGATGTCCTAAGGATAGGAAGTCCACTGGATTTGCTGTGTATGTCGGAGACTCTCTGGTCTCATGGAGAAGCAAGAAGCAAACGGTTGTAGCAAGATCCAGTGTTGAGTCTGAATATAGGGCTATGGCCCAGATCAGTACAGAAATAATGTGGGTGAAGGCTGTGCTTACAGATCTATATATAAAAGTCCCTCTTCCTATGGCTCTGGAATGTGACAATCAAGCTGCTCTATTCAATGCAAATAATCCAGCATTTCATGAACGAACCAAGCACATTGAGGTTGATTGTCACTTTATACGAGATATGATTCAGAAGGGGTTTATTTCTACATCCCATGTTAGCTCAGGGGACCAAACTGCAGACATCTTTACCAAGGCGTTACTTCGAGGGCCGTTCCAGAAGTGTTCGTCCAAGCTGAGCATGATTGACATCGATGCTCCACCTTGAGGGGGAGTGTAGAGATATATGTTATTCTCTTTTTGTACTTTTTCGTATTTTCTTTTTCCCGTTGGACTCTATGTATTTTACCCATAGGCTACTCTCCTATATAAGAGAGCCTAGGGTGTAGGGAATAAACAAGTCTCTCATTTTTTCCAACAGTTGGCGATGGAAAGAGCTGCATGATTGTCACATTATAGATGCAACGGAAGAGGCACGTCAATAGCTAAGTTAATCAGAACGAATCTGACCTATATCACCTCAGTGCACCCTTAAGCCATGGCTCTGTATTCTATTCAACACTAGATCTGGCAACCATAATCTGCTTCTTTCTCTTTATGACACTAGAGAGCTCCCTATGAACACTGGCATATTTCCCGTCTTTAGGGAATCCGACATAGTCTACATACTGCACATGTCATGATGACAAAGGCCAAAGGGTGTCCCTATGCTAAAGAGCAATCTAGTACATGAAGAGGACTTCAGATACCTCAGAATCATGTAAAACGCATCCATATGTATCTGTCTCGGCTGCTCCATAAACTGGCTAACTTTGCTCACAACAAAGGAAATGCTTGGCCTAATAATGGTCACATAGAGGAGCGTCCCAACGAGCTCTCAGTATCTCCTCTTGTCCACCTCCTATGTATCATTATCGTATCACTTCTTGTTGGGACCCATGAGAGTAGTGGCAGGTCTACAGTCTACCATACTTGTCTCCGAGAGGAGATCCGTAACATACTTCCTTTGGGTCAACACAAAACTCTGCTAGTTCCCGAGGAACTCAAGTCCTAGGAAGTATCGTAAATCACCAAGGTCCTTGGTGACAAACTACAGTCCAAGGAACTTCTTGGTCATACTAATACCATGCGCATTATCCCCTGTGACAATAATATGATCACCATATACCAATATAATAATGATACCCTTTTGAGTCTTCTAAACAAACAATGAATGATCTTCAGTTAATCTCATGAAGCCGTGCCACCATATTAAGTCTAAGAGTTTCTAGAACCACGCTCTAGGATTCTTCTTAAGGCCTTAGATAGACTTATGAAGTCTGTAAACCTCTTGACACTCCCTCTTAGCAGTAACATAAGTGGTTGTTGCATGTAGATTTCCTCCTGCAGATCGCCATATAGAAAAGCATTTTTCACATAAAGCTTTGATAGGAACCCGTCTCGAACCACTGCAACAGAGAGAAAAATTAGAAGGGTAGAATGACGCGCCACAAGAGATAATGTATGATGATAGCCCACCCCATACGTATGGGTGAACCCACTAGCCACAAACCTAAACTTGTAGTGATCAACCGTGCCATCTATACGGTGTTTCATTTTATACATCCATTTGCAGCCAACCACAGAAGCCCCTATAGAAGCAGTGACCAAGCTCCATGTGTCGCACAACTATAACGCGACAATCTCCTCATCCATATCATGATGCCATTGACTGTCTCACATAGCCTCTTGATATGTATGGTGGGATCTTCACAACTGATAGACCCGTGACAAGCCTTCTGAAAGATGCCCAAAAACACGAGCAATGGGAGGATATGCGGCACATGTACGTCTTTGTTTTCCGAGAGCAATGGGCACATCAAGGTCATCTATACCGTATGTGGCTTGTAAAGTAGCCTCCAGAAGAGGCGCCGGTTCGTCCTATAAAGTAGCATGTTGTATAAACAAATCACCAGTTCCTTGAGCAGAAAAAAGTACTCAGAACATACTTGGAGCGTGTTAGATGAAGGGGAAGGCCCATGATCAAGGGGTACACAAGGTGGGATGCGAATGCAAAAATGTGGTGAAAATTAAGCCAAACTACTAGGACGCCTGGGCGGAGGCGCAACCATAGTAGGAAGTGGTGGAGGTGGTAGGTATATATCTATCTGCTATGTACTTGGTGTTTTTAAAGGGTTTTTAATTATTTAATTTTTATGGTTTTTTTAATTATTTTAGTTTATAATTTTTATTTTCTTTTTATAATTTTCCGATTTTTAAATTTTTTCATTTAATATATAATAAGTGTGTATATATCACTATATGTAATAATATATATAATACAAGATACGTATATGTAATATATAATAAGTATAAAAATTTAATAAATACGAATAAAAAACAACCCTATTTATTTTTTAAAGGGTTTAAAATATATTTATAGTTTTTATAATAATTAATAATAATATTAAGTATATAATTATATATATGTATATAAATATTAGAGTAAATTACAAAAAGTTCCTGAACTATACACCTGATTTCATTGTTATACCTGAACTTTAAAAAGTAACAATGTGGTACCGAATTTTCAAATTTGTCTCAATGTGGTCCCTGACTATTGAAATTTAGGGTTAAAAAGACGAAATAATCAACTAAATTTCAATGGTGAAGGACCACATTGACACAAATTTGAAAGTTTCGGGTACCACATTGTTACTTTTTAAAGTTCATGTATGACATTGAAATCAGGTGTATAGTTCATGGACTTTTTTGTAATTTACTCTAAATATTATATAGGATATTCTATTTATAAATATATCTATAAATAGTCAAAAAGATATAAATAAAAAATATTTTTTGTATTTTTTTATAATTTCTTCTATTTTGTGAATTTTAGTGATTTTTGCTAATGTTTTAGGTAATTATAAAGTCCAAAATAGTCCAAAATAAGGAATAATTAAATAGGTCAAATTGTTTTGGGATTTAAAAATATATAATAAGTCTAAAATTTGTCAAAACTATTTTTAATATACAGTAATATGCATATATAAAATTATTAAATAGAGAACTATTTTTTTGGAATTTTGTATGGAGCCACAAATGGAGGTGGTGGTGACGTAGGAGGCATGTAGACCTCTTCTTCATAGTCGGATGAAGTCGACATGTCACCTGTAGGAGAAAATGCATAATAGACTCAAAGAAAGTGACATCAGCACTGACGTAATACTTTCACCGAACATGATCAAAGCATCGATACCCCTTTTGGGCCTTTAGAAATAGCACACAAAGATATACTAGATAACTCTGGCGGACGGTCCATGCAGGAGGGGATCTTCATCTAGGTTCTGGAAAGGGGTTTGCTCGATCCTGCCGGATCTGATGGAGCACATGCGCCCGTTGCTTGGGGATGGTTGTAGTTTTCGCTTCTGGAGAGACAATTGGACGGATGGAGGTGCTCTTTGCGACCTTTATCCAAGGTTATTCACGTTGGCGACGAATAAGGAGAGCAGCGTGGCAGAGTTGTGGACGAATGGCTCATGGTCGCCTACCTTTGTTGCCGAGTTATCAGATCAGAGGGCGGATGATTTTCTGAGTCTATCGGATCGATTGTGCAATCGAGCAGGGCCAACGAAGGGGCGTGATTCGTGGGTACGGCGGGATGGCCACTTTTTCGGTCCGGAAGGCATATGGTTTGTAGGTGGCCCATCCCTCCAATGTGGAGTCCTTGGTCTCTAGGGACTGCGCAATGATCTGGTCCTGGAGGATCTCGTCGAGGATAAAGGTTTTTCTATGGCTTCTGAGAAGGGAGCGGGTGTTGAAGGCGACGAGAAGAGCGAGGCTCTTCTTCGGGAATGTGGATCTGTGCAGTAGGTGTGGGGTATCTCAGGAAGATGTGGATCATTTATTTTTTGAGTGCCCTGGCTCGGTTGAAGTTTGGCAAATGATGTTGGCTTCTGGCCTTGATTACGCTAACAAAGGCAGGTTTTGGGATTCGTGCAGGAGGTGGGTGGGCTCAGAGGAGGGAAGGCAGAAGATTTGCGCGAAGGTCCGGTGCATTTGGTTGAATAGAAACGGTGTGATTTTTAAGGGGTCGAGATTCTATCCTGATAATGTACTTGGGCATGCCGGGGCCCTCCTTCATTCCTAGCGGGTGTAGTTATTTATTTTATTATTAATATATTTTTTGAATGGTCCTCTCAAGGAGGTCCATCCCACCGTTACTCAAAAAATACTCTGGCTAAGAGCTTGTCAAGACCAGGCTTTAGATGATGAAGGAACGCCACATAACCAAAAACATGAGGTGTAGGAGAGAAGGATCCTTCTCGAGAAATGCAACTAAGAAAGGATTCCTCTCTCCTAACACGGAGGATGTCATACAATTCATCAGGTAACAAGCAGTGAGGATCGTATTCCCCCAGAAAGAGTGGGGAGCATGGATTTGAATAAGGAGAGTTCTAATCACATCAAGTAAATGACAGTGTTTGGTTCAACAATACAATATTGTTCTGTTGGGAAGTATACACACAAGAAGTCTGGTGTATAATGCCAAGGGACCTGCAGAACTGAGAATTATGTAAAGTGCATAACTCCAAGGAATCGTCAGAGCGGACATACTTGACAATAGCAGAAAAAATATTCTTTATTTCCTTAAAAAAGATTGAATAATATACCCAACCTTAGACTTGTTTTTCAAAGAAAGAACGCACAAACTTCACAGTAGAAGAAAAATATTCTTTATTTCATTTAAAAAAGATTGAATAACATACCCAACCTTAGACTTGTTTTTCAAAGAAAACCCCATGATAGTCTAGAAAAATAATCAACTACAACAAGATAGAACGGTGCCCCTAATGGTCAGGAACCCGATTGGGACCTCAAATATCAAAATGAACCAACTCAAATAAGCTATTGCTACTACGACTCTGACGATGAGGAAAAGTAGACCGGTGATGCTTCGAAGATGGCAAGCCTCGTACTGAAAAGTGGACCGAGAGTATATATGTGGGAGGATATGACAACTTCTACAGACGAACGTGATCAAACTGAAAATGCCATATGTATGGAGAGATTTATCCCCTAGGAATTAAAGAAGCATCAACATATGGAGACTAGACCGGTCTTTAGAGACTCCCTTGCTTACAGTCACATTCAATCACATTGCATGTGAATGTCCTCAAACACAAGAGAAGAGGGATAAAAAATGACACGATAATGTAAATCCTTAGTGATCTGATTAATAGATAATAAGTTCATCAAAAAATCTAGGGAATGAAGCATATTCTGCAAACGGATAGACTGCGTTAAACAGAATTCCCCATGTCTTGCAATAAGAGAATGTGTCCCATTTGCAATGACAGCTGATATGTTTGGAGGAACATATCTGTACAATGAGAGCTGAGCCATGTCTCAACACAAATGATGAGATGCACCAGAATCCATGATCTACTTGGTCATATCTTCACTATGTCAACTGGTAAGGGCATAGGATATACCTAAGGTGCTAGAATAGGCTCTAGTGGTAGCAACCATGCAGAAAGGACCTGCAGGAGCACTAGTAGTGGTGACAACATGAGTCATGATCTCCCTTGGATGGGAGAACATATCATCCAACTTCTGATCAGTAGTAGGCACAAAAGTGGTTGTAAGCTCAATCTGCTCGACCACATGATCAGATGCAAGGTAGCCATGCTTCATGTGGCAGGTCTCCTTTGGATGACCAGGCTGATGACAGTAGGTGCAGGACCAGCCTGACGTTTACTTCCTCTACTATGGCACCACACTCTTTGAACTAAGATATACCTCCTCTATCACGAAATGTGATCGTCGTTATGGAGGTCTGAGTGGGTGGGAGATGGGACCGTAATCATATGCTAAGACAACGGTAAACCTCCTCCATCGAAGGTATGGATGCACATGTGAGGAGCTGGGTGTGTGCCGCATTATACTAGGGTCAAGAGCTGCCATAAAAACTCCAATCATCCTAGTGTTTTGTACGTCATCTGTTGCTCTTTAGTTGTGGTCACAAGCATGAAGATCTGTACCTTCTCAAACATGCCCCATAGAGTAGGAGTGCAGAAGGACGACCACTCTGTCTAGCCGTGAAAGTGTCATATTGCAATTTGCAACAACATAATCTTGGTTTCTTTCTTCGCCTAGCCATAGGTCGTGCCAACGATATTTCACATTACCTTAGCAGTGCGTTGGTGCAAAATATCACTGACTATCTCTGTGGTAAGAATCCCAAAGAGCCATATACACATATAAGCATTATCCTGCTTCCGTGAAGCATTCATCCCAGCCTTGTCTACGATTCTGGCTTTATCAAAACTATGCTCCATATTATTGCATTGCATTCGGGTCATAAATTGCATGAACAATAACTCGTAACGATAATGCGGAAGCGTATAAGAGATAAAGAATAAATAACAATAGAAGAACACCTGAATTTTGCATGGAGCCCTGCTCCATAAGGAGGGGATGAAACCACAGGAGAAGGCCTCTCAACATGTTGAATCTTATGTATTGAATCTCTCTCTTAACTAATACAATGGATGTGGGGCTTCTTATATAACTCCACAGATAGACCGGAGTCCCACTAACAGTAGATGTGGGACTAAACCTATGGATGTAGTCATTTGTAACATCCGGATTCAAATAAACTGAAGCTCCTGTCAAGAAGAGGTTGTTGCATGCAAGTTTGGATATATCTCGAAATTGGAGATATATCCGAAGGTACAAATCCCTCTCCTCTATGCTCTCATTAAAGTCAATGTTGGAGTCTCTAATTCAGTTTTTCCACTTTTTATGTTGTTTTCCAACAGATATTTTAGCCGGTGTTGCATGTTAAATGAAGCCACAAATATCCTCCAAACTTAGATGAATAAAGGTACAATCTTCCCTTCCTCTTGCTGTAATCCATGTCTTTGGCACTTTGCACAATCTGGAAACCCCTCTCTTGTTGCTTTCTATGGATTTGTTTTTCTCTTCACAAGTGAGCTCTTGAATTTTCTACCTTTATGGTGCACTGAATGATTGGGAAATTCATGCTAAAAAAACGACTTGCTTATTATCTTAGTCTTGCTTGACAAAAAGGATCCCTTTCATATACAAATTATACACTTTTGAAATACCAGGTGGAATGAAAAATGTTAAGATACAATATTAGCAGGCATCCATAACAGACACAATACCATAAATCGATTTATTCTAATCAAATAAACAAGAATACTTGAAGACCAAATAATTATCCATTAATAGTATTCCAGATACAGTATAAGGAAACATCTATTATATCACTATGAACAAGTACATAGTAATCATTATAAGGATGTTATTATCGATTCCAATCTGAAAGTAGTACAACTAACACCAGCCTTTATACTTTATAGTAATTGCTATGACTGTCATTAAAATGCTCTATACCAATAGTATTGATATCTAGGCATCGAACTCTTAATAAATGGAAGCCTTATCATTGTAAAGCGAGGTATGCTTTTGTTAATGTATTTATTAGTTTCTGTGCGTCTCTCTGTTATTTTTATTTTCAGTTGTATGCCTTTTGTAATTTACCCATAGGCTACTTTCATATATAAGAGAGCCTAGGGCTTATGGGATAAACAACTGGTTCATTTTTCCCAACATGGTATCAGAGCGAGGTCCTAGACCGGAGTTCTCGAAACCCTAACCCTATCCCTACCCCACCCGCCGGCCTCTCTTTCTCTCTCTCTCTCATCGACGCCGCCGGGGCACACCGTACTCGTCGCGCCCCTCTGTCGCGCGAGTGCGCAGCCGCACCAGCGCCCCTGCGCGCCTTTGCTGCCGCTCTTGCGCACCTGCACGAGTGCGCCAGCGCCCCTGCGCGTCTGCGCGAGTGCGCCAGCGCCGTAGCCCTCCACGCGCCGTAGACCTACGCGCGCCGCCCCATCTGCGCACCGTAGCCCTCTGTGCGCCTTCACCTGTGCACTAGTCCTCCGTGCGCCGCGCCCTTTGCGCGCTCATCCCTGCACGCCTCTGCGCAGCATCTGCGCGCGACTGCGTGCTATCAGCCGCGCTGCGCAACTGAGCGTGATCCAGCAGCGTGCGCTCGTGAATCAGCCCTAGGTGTGCGTTCGTGAATCAGCCCTAGAGAGCACACCTTCATCCAAATGGGTTTAGTTGCTTGAGGTCTATACATGCAACTAAACCCGTCTATGTCATTGTAGACAAATCTCATCTTCAGTCAATCGCTCCAGTCTTCAGTTTCCAGTATGTCAGAAAGCAAGGAGGATATCCCATCCATTGGCGCCTTTCGTGGTCCAGCGCCTATTGTCAAGATGGACGGTACAAACTATGAACTGTGGGCGATGCAGTTCGTGAGCATGATGAAGTCAACAGGTAAGAAGCATATTCTTACTGAACCTGAGCCTGCTGAGAAGACTGGAGCCAATGCCTCTTGGGAGGCCGATGACGCATACGCCAAAGTTTGGCTATCTGGTACGTTGGCGATTGAGATTGCCAATGACATTCTACATCAACCCACGGCCAAGGATATGTGGGACATTCTGGCGGCAACATATTCATAGGCGAAGAATGAGACAAAGATTCTGCAACTCCAGCATAATATATTCACTATAAAGCAGAATGGTCATCCTCTACATTCACTCTACACATCCCTGAGAGGGATGTTCGAGAAGCCCTACAACTTCATGCCTCTGACAGCCACGCCAGAACAACAGAAGACATATCGGAATGCGACTATGGTGGGCGTGTTCCTTGCAGCACTTGATCCAGAGTATGAGGCAGCACGATCCCAGATCTTGGCCGATTCTACCATTCCTCCCATGGAGGAAGCCTTCCATAGACTGAGTCGGATCATCGTTCCTTCCACGGCCACGAATCAGAATACTTCAGCCATGGCGACCAACAGGGGTCGAGGATTTCATCATCAGACCCGTGGACGTGGACCTCGTCGCAGAGGAGGCCGCACTCGGCCAACATGTACTTACTGTCATCGCGTTGGACACAATGAAGACACATGCTGCTCGAAGCATGGATTTCCTGCATCTGCACAAGTTGCTGAGCAGATAGAGCCTCCATCTGCTGCTACTTTGGATCAGCGGTTCGATGATCTAGTTGCCCGTCTAAAGGGCGTTATTCCACCAGCCGGCCCAGCACCTACTACTGAGAGTCAATCTGATGCTGATGCTTCTGCCTCTGCGTCTACTAGTGCTTCAGGTAGCATACTTGCATTTACCAGTAGTACATCAGATACATTACCATGGATTATGGACTCGGGCGCTACACATCATCTATGTGGCGATCAGAGTCTACTTACAGGATATTCTCAGATTCCTCCAGGCCGGACAGTGGTTATTGCCAATGGTACACATTCTCACATCACTGGTTAGGGGGAGATTAGACTGACATCTTCTATGCATCTCAAGAATGTGATACATGCACCTGATTTTTCAATGAATTTGTTATCAATCAGTCAGATTACGAAGGATTTACAATGTCGGGCAATTTCTGATCCATCTTCTATTATTTTTCAGGACATCCGTACGAGCAACGTGATTGGTCGTGGCTATGAGCAAGGAGGCCTCTACCGCCTAAATCAGACTCCATTCGCTGGAACCTCATCCCTTCCCACTGGACCAGTATCTCCTTTGTTGTGGCATCTGCGCTTTGGGCATCTAACGCTTCAGAAGTTGCGTCGTGTGTTACCCCAGGGTCTTCCTCACACATCTATCCAATATGAGGCGTGTCAGTTGGGAAAGCATCACTGGTCTACCTTTCCCAGTCGTCCAGGTCGGAGTAGTACCTTCAAGTTTGAATTATTTCATATTGATATCTGGGGTCCTAGTCGTGTACCTGATCATCAGGGACACACATTTTATATAGTTATTGTGGATGACTTTTCTCGTGTGTCATGGGTTTTCTTGATGAAAAATAAATCTGAAGCAGACAATATTATTATTCATTTTCTGAATGAAATTCAAAATATTTTCTCCACATCTGTGAAATTTGTGAGAAGTGATAATGCCCTAGAACTGTGCACTCATGTCCTAGCCAACTACTACTCAACAAAAGGGATTATCCATCAAACATCCTGTGCTTATACCGCTCAACAAAATTGGATCGCTGAAAGGAAACATCGCCACCTACTCGATGTCACAAGATCACTCCTGATACAGAGTCATGTTCCTTATTCTTACTGGGGTGACGCGGTTCTCACAGCATGTTACCTAATTAATCGTATGCCGTCCTCTGTCTTGGATGACCAGATACCTTTTTCCCTTCTCTATCCTGGGAAGGATCTGTTTTCCCTTACTCCTCGGGTGTTTGGTTCAGTTGCCTTTGTCCACCAGTTGTCTCCTGGTACTGACAAGCTCTCTCCTAGGGCTGTCAAGTGTGTGTTTGTTGGGTACTCCAGAACTCAAAAGGGGTACAAGTGTTTTGATCCTTTGCGTAGGCGGTATATGGTCAGTGCAGATGTTACATTTTTTGAATCCGTAATGTATTTTTCATCCTCAGGTGACCAGCAACTACCTCCACTGACTACCAACGCCATATATATGACTCCACCTCAACCACCGTCACCACCACCTCCACCACCATCACCACCACCACCACCACCAGCTCCACGTACTATCCCCGTTTCACCACTACCATTCCATTATACCAGCAGGCCGCCTCCAGCTCATGGTCATGACTCATCTCCTAGCTCGCCCACGGTATGTACTGAAGATACTTCTCTTGATGGATCTAATGATATTTCTGAGCAGGATATGTTGCAGGGGCCAGATGAGGACACAGCAGATTTGGATGTTCCTATTGCTATACGCAAATCGAAGAGGAGCTGTGTTACATATCCATTGTCAGCTTCTGTGTCATTTGAGCGACTATCTGGGGATTTCAGGAACTTTGTGGCGGCCTTGTCAGCTGTAGATATTCCACGGAATTATCAGGATGATCTGCAGGATAGTAGATGGCGTCTAGCAATGGAGGAAAAGATGGCAACACTACAATCTAGGGGAACTTGGAGTCTAGTTCCTATACCTTCAGATGTGTCCCCGGTGAGCTGCAAGTAGGTATTTACGGTGAAGCAAAATGCCGATGGCAGTATTGACAGATACAAGGCCCGCCTTGTTGCAAATGGATTTACACAGACATACGGGGTGGATTACCTTGATACATTCTCGCCAGTAGCCCGTCATTCCACTCTACAGATCTTGTTGTCAGTTGCAGTCAATCGAGAGTGGCCGCTATATCAGTTAGATGTGAAGAACGCGTTCTTATATGGAGACCTACAAGAGGAAGTCTATATGCAACAGCCACCCGGTTTTGTTGTTGAGGGGGAGTGTTCCAAGGTGTGCAGACTTCATAAGGCTATCTATGGCCTTAAGCAGAGCCTCAGAGCATGGTTTCAGAAGCTCTCAGACCTCTTTGAAAAACAGGGATACAAACGCTCTAATGCTGACCATTCCTTGTTTGTACAGAAGACTTCAAGAGGTATTATTGCAATTATGGTTTACGTAGATGACATCTTGACTACAGGAGATGATGAGCAAGGCATAAAGCAGGCGAAAGAGAAGCTGGGGAGCGAATTTGTCAGTAAGGATCTTGGAGTCCTTAGATATTTTCTGGGATTGGAATTCGCTAGAAATCTGTATGGGTTAGTAATGTCGCAGAGGAAATATGTTACGGACCTGTTGAGTGAAACAGGTATGCTTGGGTGTCGGCCCGCTACGACACCAATGGACCCCAGCATGAAGCTATATGATGATGACACGGAGGAGGTGGACAGAAGAAGATACAGAGAACTGGTAGGCAAATTGTTGTATGTCACGATCACTAGGCCCGATATATCATTTGCAGTGAGTCGTGTGAGCCAGTTCATGGAGCAACAACGTCAGGTTCATATGGATGCCATACATATGATACTTAGATACCTTAAATCATATCCAGGTGCAGGTTTGCTATTCAAGAAGGGAAAAGGGATTTACATCTCAGCATGTGCGGATGCAGACTATGCAGGTTGTCCCAAGGACAGGAAGTCCACCTTGGGGTTTGCAGTCTACGTTGGAGATTCTCTAATCTCATGGAGGAGCGAGAAACAGACGATGGTAGCCAGATCTAGTGCTGAATCTGAATATAGGGCTATGGCCCAGGCCAGCACAGAGATGATGTGGGTAAAGGCTGTGCTTACGGATCTATGTCTAGATGTACCACTTCCTATGAACTTAGAATGTGACAATCAGGCAGCATTGTTCATTGCAAACAACCCAGCATTCCATGAGCGGACCAAGCATATTGAGGTTGACTGCCACTTCATACATGACATGATTCAGAAGGGGTTCATTGCTACATCTCATGTTACCTCAGAAAATCAAACTGTCGATATATTCACCAAGGCATTACTACGAGGCCCATTCCAGAAGTGTGCGTCCAAGCTGAGCATGATTGATATCTATGCTCCATCTTGAGGGGGAGTGTTAATGTATTTATTAGTTTCAGTGCGTCTCTCTGTTATTTTTATTTTCAACTGTATGCCTTTTGTAATTTACCCATAGGCTACTCTCCTATATAAGAGAGCCTAGGGCTTATGGAATAAACAACTGGTTCATTTTTCCCAACAGCTTTTAATAGTATAACACTGGTAAGCATATGGTGATTTTCATTGGTGAAAGTTAGTTAGACAGATTATCGTTAACAAACTATACAATTGTCAGAACCCTTGCCTTTACAAGGTTTTAGCATTTCAAGTTGATTAAGGCACCTGCAAAAAATGTAAACCTCTCTTTCGAAGTTTCTTAATTGTTGACTTTGAAGTTAGGATGTAATGATGATCATGGCAACCTAGTCACCTGGATTTGTTTAGTGATACAAGAAAAATACCTGGAGGATGAAGAAGAAGCAGGATCTTGAGTTGAAGATGAAGGACGTTTTCCTTGTCATACCGCAAACAAGGTAAGGGAGGAGAGAATTAAGGACCAAACTAATATGTATAACTCTGTCAAATAGATGTCCTTCTCCGAATATATATATATAGATGTATATATAACTGGAGATATTAGGTACTCCCCTGATCTTACCATGTTTGCATATCTCAATCTCCCAATACCCCATGCTTTTCTCATTTCATTGCTTGGTGTTATATCTTATGCTGGGCATACTCCATAAATTGAGGAACGTATTAGAATGATATTTTCCCAACCTCACACGGACTTTGTTTTAATGTACCTTAGTGTATTGAAGAAATGATCTGCAAATTGGGGGCTAGAAATGTAAGAGATGGAGAAGTGTTGGAATAGAAGAGTACACGAGAGTAGGTGGTTGAATGATCTAATTATACATCTTTGTTGTGTCAACAATTTCAATAATTTTAGTTGATCATTATAGTGGCATTGTTGATCCGCATAAGTTCATTATTTCATCTAAGAACTCACCTTGATTTGAATATTCTAAGACATGAAATTGGTAAACTCTCAATTAAATTGATTTTCCACGGGAAATCTTAAGGATTATGCGTGAAACCTAGGTTGCCCTTATTTTTGCCTGATTTGGATTTATGGTCTGATTTAGGACTAATTTACCAGACACATGTTGGAATCTAAATTATGATTCCGTAATGACTTTTAGGGGTTAGTGGTAAATCACAGACTTTCAACACACTCGAATTTGTGTGAGGCTAATGTAATGCTTAGCCATAATCCAAAATCTAATGAGTGACTCTTAATCCCTTCATTTAAATAAGAAAAAAATGGGAATCTAGCATGATCTAAATTTGAATCCAGATCAATTGAACATCTAATCTCATGATTTGAAAAATGAGATTTATCGAGGTATTTTCATACAAGTGACTTAGAAAATCTAGATCAATAAGCATACCGCCAAATTATGAAATAATCTATGATAAAAAACTGAAAATCTTCGTGATAGATCATTTAAGTATGAATCAATAATTATGGATCACTATTAAATAAGATTATCAATAAGATGCCTAGACCTGTAAAGTTAACTACAACGGAAAGGATTAAGAAAGGATGTTGAATCAAGTCAACATTGGTGATTCAGTGATGACTGATAAATATTGAGTGCCAGACACGGTGAATTTACACCTGTCTGCGCGAGGGTGCGATGACCCTCAGCTGGGCGGAAGATAGGAAGCCCAATTAGGGCAGCGGCCGCTTAGTACGCGGGTCTCAGATCCTGATTTTTTCTCGGTTTTTCGCGAGCGCTTGCAGTTTTTACGCCTATTTGGGATCCACATGTTTTCTTTTAAAGACCAGATCCGCTGACCTTTGTTCTTTAGGGTACCTAAGCCGGAGGGCCTCGGTTTTGATTTTTCGAGCTCGTTTGCCCATACCGGTCGGGTCGGTTTTTCTAGAGTGACTTCTCCGGAGAGTTTCTCTCACCCGTCTCAGTGGCGTAGTTTTGGAGTAGACATATCCCTCTACTGGATCGCACTTCCACTTAGAGGGCGAGACGGAAGGGTCTCTTAGGAGACTACCTCACCGCTTGAGTTTTTGGTTACCATTCCGCCAATAGACTTGACGATGGCTACATCTGGATCCTCTATGGCTACATCTAAATCAGTTATAGTTGAATTTGGAAAAATTATAATTGAGCTTGGAATGAGCCATAAATAAGTTGGATTTGAGTTGAAATGAATTGCAGTTGAGATTGAGATCGGCTACAGTTAGGTTGGTTACAATGAAGCTTGATTTCAATTGAGTTGAGTACATTTAAATTTAGTTACATTGAGCATGTTTTCAGTTGAGTTAGTTACTGTTCCGCCAGTAGTTCTTGGAAAAAAGACCATATTATGAAAATTATCATTATTAGACTACGAGTTACTACTATGATTGTTAGACAAAGCTAGTGGACGTGTTGGGAACTTAGTTAGGATGCATTTTACTCTACCGCATGCCTACGGAGGCACCCCAACCATAAGGCTTCCTTACTGCCTTAGAGTCATAGTGCGAGGTCTTACCCAGACCAAGACCACAAACTATCCACTAAGCTTGAGAAATTGAACAAGAAAAGAATCAAAACACCAGATCCATCATATATACTTATTAATATCCATCCACATAATTCATAAATATCGGAAAGAAATCTGGATCACCTCAGTCATAATAAGTATATAATGAATCAAAGAATTAATGAATCCTTGAGACTTGAAAAGGGATAAGGAAGACTAGAAATCGTAAACGGTTGTATATGATTTGACAAAGACAACGATTAGATAAGAGACTCATCATCCATATTATTAAGATCCATCAAACATGATTTATAATTAAAAAAATCATCGCTTAAATATGGATCATATAATCTATATATAAAAGTGTTAAAGTTGGGTAATTGGGGTAGGATGGGTAACTCTGGTGATTCATATATCAAACAACTTGAAAACTTGTTTCAATGCATGTAGCTCTAAATTTTAATTATCAAGCCCTATTTACTTGCTTTCTTTTGAAGCCACTAAATTCCAGTTATTGCTAATTAATTAGATTTACTCAACATTTGTTGATGTTCTGTTCTTCCTAATGCATGGACTGCAGGAAGACACCTGCATTGTGATATTGGGAGAGCTGAACGTAAGTTCTCGCGGTAAAACATATCAGGTATGCGTGTTATAGTTTTTATTCAAGATATTATAAATGTTTTTCTTTCTCTACTGCTAAAATTGGGATACATGTACATGATGCAGTTTCTTTTGTTACATGTTAATGCTGTGAAAATTTATGCAATATAATTGGTGACATTATAGTTATGTGGCTTGTTAGTTAAATGTGAATGTCATTTAAAAACTAAATGCGAAAATTTCCATGAATATTAATAACTTAATGTGATCTTTAGCGAACGTGATACTACGAGTGATGTGTACACGGGTATCCCAGATCCGCGGTGCGGGCGGGCTTCACAGTTCACATAATTGGACCCTAGAGGGATCCAATTACATTTATACATGCAACACATACTCTTATATACAAGAAATTACCCATCAAGTCAAAGCATGCAATGCTCAGCTTGGACAAATAAAAAGAAATCGCTCGCTCACATTACAAGACATTACGGACAATATCAACTCAACTTTAGCATGTTGGCTGCCTGCTAAGGGCGTTGCTTCCCATGTCGTGCTGGTGAGGACGAATCGGTGGGTTGGAGTGTGAACTGAACTGGGTCTCCTTGTGGGAGAGCATGCGCTCTATATTGCATCTGTTAGAGTCACTGAAATTGGAATGAGTCCGCCTGTAGAATTCTGGCCAATAAACTCCATCTCTCTGAAGGGCCACAATAGAAAAAACCGTGGAAACATCCTCATCGGAGTCGATGGTCGCTAGAGAATGGACTCTGAGAATCTCCTCATTGGAGAACTAGGTCTTTCCCATACCCGCTCAATGAATGAGATATCTACTCTGGAGTTCCTGTGAAACTACATGAAACTCGCAACCCATAATGGCTCAGAGAATGAGATCTCTACTGTGGAGACCCTATGGATCACATGAAAATCCTGAGATGACCAGATCAAGTATGAGAACCTCTTAAACAATGAATACACACATGTGCACCATGAATTGTATACTATAAACCAATATGTAGAGTCTGAATCTGGTAATCTGCAGAGTCTGAAATCTAACATGTACAACTCTATAGAACACTCTATTTATCTCCAACACTAGTCATATCGGAATAGATGACGTGTACCAAGTTGGGAGAATAACTCAATATGGGAAAACAAAAAAAAACAAACCAAGCCTTCTCATTTTTCGGCTCTTTTCTTTTTAAAACATTTTTCTTTTGCGTACGATTCTTCTTTGTATGCTTTCCTTTTACCAAAAAAATCTTTTTTCAACACAACCTAAATAGGACCCAAATAAGCAACACTCCTTTTTTTTCTGAAACACGGCCCAAAAATGGCCCAAACTCATGTTGCACCCCCCTTTTTACAGACAATCATCTTTTTAAAAAAAAGAATCTCATGGCCTGAATAGGGCCCAAAACCTGTCTCCTTTTTTTAAAGGGCTATTTAGAGCCCCAAATAGACCTACCCAACTTTTATACGAATGATTAGGGTTCCCATCGGGGAACCCTTCTCTCAAATCATGCCACCCCGATGGGGTTCTTCTACCCGACTCGTCACTGCCTTGGATCGAAGAAGGATGCGACTCGAGGGATGTACTATCGTGTGAGGATGGCTCACTAGATTTGAAGGGCTCGAGAAGAGGTGGTGGAACCCACCACCTGGAAGATGCCCCATGCTGAAGTCATGTGTAGGTTGTCATCGCACGAGGGGGCTTGGAATCGCTGACGGGTATGGATGAAGGGGTGCTCCAAGTTGGGTTTGGTGGGCATGGTGCCTGGAGCATCGCTTGTATATGATATTGCCTGGATATGGGGTGTCGCCTTGTGCTGCGAGATGAAAGAACCCATCATCGGATGTACTTGCAGAGGAGAGCGCCACCTCAAGTTTCACGCATAAGGGCGATAATTGGAAGATGCTTGCCCTGATATGTTGTGGTGACAGCCACGATATGTCGGAACAGGGTTCTAGGAACAAAATCTTGAATGTACGAGGCTTGATCTGCAAATCTGGAGGCTTGGATGTGCTTATGCGCAAAATTTAGGGTTCTAACAGAACCCTAGTTGCTTGGAGTTCAATGACGACATACTCTTCAGAAGAATCAGAACTTGCACATATGCGCAGAACAAATAGTGAACAAATAAATACTGGAGGTGGCAATGAATGGAGAAGATGTTGATTGGAGTCAATAAGGCTCGAGCCTGTCGTTGGAGGGTCTAGACCTTGGGTTTTGTGAACTGAACAACCCCTAGTCGTCATGCTTAATTAGGGTTTCAATAGAATTTCAATTACTCTCAGATTTGAATAAATCGTGAACATAAACATATGAACAAATCCATGATCACAATATTGAATCTTTAAGCATGGAAAACTTAGAATTGAAACCACTCTAATAGTTGTTAGCGTCGGCACAGAATTAGAGTTTCAAAAGAAACCCTAGAATCTTGATCTTGAATGAATCACGAGCATGAGTAATAACAATGTTCAATCCAAAATCCTACCAACTTCGAATCTTCAAGAATGCTCAAAATCATAGTTGCTCCGATATCATGTAGAAAATGATAATATGGAAACATATCAGAGATAAAGAATAAGAACAGTGGAAGAATACCGAGTTTTACGTGGAACCCTACTTCATAAGGAGAGGAATAAAAGTTAAAACCACGAGAGAAGGCCTCTCAACGTGCCGGATCTTATGCATTGAAACTCTCTCTCTCAACATATACAATGGATGTAAGGCTTCTTATATAGCCCCACAGACAGACCGAAGTCTCACTTACAACTGATGTGGGACTAAACATGTAGATATGGTAAATGAACCCTCGAAGGATACAATTACCCATCTATACATGTGACACATACTGCAACAGTAATTGGTCATGCCCATCTTCATGATGGGCGGCGGGATCTTGAAGGCAACGGGCGAGAAGAAGTCACTCTTGATTTCTGACATGATGATAAAGAGGTCGTGATAGAATTCGACTGGAGATGGAGACCGAAACAAATGTGTCTACACGAACATACAAGGAATCAGTGGTGTTTAAAGACTCATGCCACAATCGTTCCATCAACCAAGGTCATGCTTTAAGGCACGTAGATGAACCTAGTCTTCTGATTTCACCAGAAACTATCCAAAATTAGGCTGTTGGGAGACCTTTTGGGGTGCAACGGTGAAAGCTGATGCCTTAGACGGTGAGAACGAGCCCTCTATGCGAGACCGCTCAAGAGGCAACATGTGGCTCACGATGGGGTTGCGACACATTAAGAACCCATGAGCAGGATTGTTGGGCGGCAAGGGGCCTAGGAGATGCCGTGAGGCGATGGTGGTGAGGGGCCATGGATGGTCTCTTGACGACAATGGCTAGGGTAGAGGCAGACGAGAGGAGGAAGGGGGCTAGGGCACATGGCTCTGGTGTAGGACCGTTGCTCCGATACTAATATGGGCAGAGACTACTGAATTGATTATTCATGAGGCCCTAGGGTTCTCTGACATAGAGAGGAGATACCTTGTTGGGCAAATTAGGGAAAGTTTTTTTTTAGACCATAAAATAGGGAAAGATAAATATATTTTTCAACAATGCCCAAGCGAAGGCTAGTTTCAAACATTCATTCAACGTAGGGTTTGATTCGGATTTAATTAATTAGGAGAGGGGTGTAGATACGCCAAATAAAAAAATAGGGTTGTGGTGGTTGGGCCGGGGGGGGGGGTGTTGGAGTCAATCACAAACTTGAGTGTTCTTGCATGTTAACAAAGGATTTTTTGAGTAAAAAATAACTGTCAGTTAAACTAAACCATTAAACAGTGTTCAACAAAATAATTTAGCAACCTGATCCTACCTTCACATCTCCTTAACAGTGTATTTGGATGGAAATCTTGAGGAAGTGGTTAAACTAGTCGGACTCTCATTTTCTGATAGGTAATCTGCACACATTTTCTATCTTTTTTGTACCTTACAACCATGAGGAAAATCGAGGGAAATTCCTAAGTAGTACATCAGATTTACTTAAATCCCTAGGTACTACGATATATTTTTATATTTGGATGCTACAGTGGTGTCGTGTGTCGAACATGTGACACCATCTAATGTTTTTTTATCCAGGTACTACAGGGGAAACACATCTTCGATATGCGACTCCGGTATCGCACATCTAAAATGTGATACCTTTGAAGATCCATGTTAAACCCAGCTTCGTCTTGCAAACCCTCACACGTCTCCTTCGACCCCATCGCCTCCTGCAACCCCATCGCCCCTTCGACCTCCTGCTCAACCGCCGCTTCCTCCCGCTCTGCCGCCTCGTCCTCCCGCTCTGCCAACTCCTCCAAGGTCCTCCTCAGCCTCCTCCTCCTGCGCCATCGCCGCCCCTCCCATGTCCTCTGTTATATCTCCAAAGCTTAGGTAAAATCCCTGATTTTTTTGTTGTTAGGATTATGATATATAATACAAGTATTTCTCTTCCTTTCATGATCGTATAATATTGAGTTGTATGTTGCCTCACGTATTAGGCCGAAATGAAGTCGATATATTGCATGTTTCATTTGAAGGGTGCGATTATTGGTTCTTCGACGTCCAATGTGCGTGGTTTTGGGTTAATGCCGAGTATGACATTCGATGAGATGTTGAACCTAGTCTACGGCAAGTTCAACCTGGATGTGAATAATAAAAAAATCCAACTATTACATCGCATCCCTAGAGGCGCAGGGAAAGAGCCAACATTTTCGTCTGTCGTCGATGATGATGATGTATAAGGAGTTTTCGTGTATGCTCGGACCATTAGGGAATCGACGCCTACTGACATTATTATTGAAACTCTATCGGTAGGTGAAGTCCCGAATGTTGTTGATGTGGACGATCTCCTTGTTTCTGAAACCTCCGTTGTCCCTAGAACCAATGTGCCCAAAACACAGCCATCTACAGATCACGAATGGCGCTTGAGTGACACCCTGCTGAGAGATGTTAATCATGCCTTGGATGACTTCATCCCTTGGGGAACTGGCAATGATTTGGAAGAGGATAGTGATCAAGATGTTGAAGATAATGTCGTAAACGAGGAGATGCAAGCCGATGAACAAATCACGCAACCGATTGTTTCCTGTTTACCTTTTTTAGGGGTGAGAGGATCTGATACTCATTCAACCTATGAGGATGACATTCGAATGAAGTCTGGACATGACGGTATAGTTAATGAAATACGCAAGGGCAGAACCTTCGAATGTAGAGATGATTTGATTTATGTTATAAAAAAATATCACATCCTGGCATACTACGACTTCATGGTTAAAGAATCCACCAGTTTGCTCTGCTCTGTTTTTTGCACCTACCGATCAAAAGGATGTGTTTGGTATTTACGTGGTCATTACAAAAAATTCGATGGTTTGTGGATGATCTCTAAGATTGTTGGCCCGCACACTTGTATAAACCCTACAGTTAATCATGATCATCCTTAATTTAACTACAAATTCATGTCTATATCACTTTATCTCTAGTGAGGGATGACCCTAATGTTCCGGTGTCGAGTTGTAGAGCTCACATCCACGAGATGTACAATTATTGGGTTACCAAAAAAAAGGGCATGGGATGCTCGGTGGAAAGCAATCGAAATAATATTCGGTGATTAGAAGAAGTCTTATGCTAAGATGCCTTATCTATTGCATGCAATGAAGGTTGCCATACCGGGGACTGAAATAGATATCGAACATAGCAAACATCCAGATCCTCGGAAACAAGACAGTGGCATGACCGTCCGTTAGGAGTTCGTTGGGCTACGGCATTCGCCGCATCGTCGACAGTCAACCCACGTCGTGAGACCATACCGCGACGCTTTCGATATGCAATCACCAGAGCAGGTAAATAAGCAGTAACACAATCCTTCAATTTTCTGCAAAAAAAACCACTAAATTACATATCAATTTTAGTGCAGGTGTTGTAGACGCCATATAATGATGACATACTTGCACATCTACCTGCCTATTGTCTCGAGGGAAAAAAATTTGGAGGGCAAGGATACCGTTGATATACTTCCACATTTTTTTGACGCTAAAAAAAGGGGGAGACACTCAACGGTGTTCACCCCAAAATATATATACTTCCACATTGTGGAATATTATTTTCCGGATCGCTTTCTTCGTCAATTTGGCGGTCGTCAAGAAATTCCTGAGTCATGCTTTACATTCCAGGACCTCCACGCCATCGACTTGAGGGGAAATGTACATATTGATTGGAGGTCAAAACATTGGGTCTACATACATGAGTGTAATGATCGAGCGGATAGAGTTGTTGCCCTCAACCAATCGAATGGTATCATTGCGACTCTAGGCTATATGGATTGGTACAGAATGATTGCGAGGAGATTTGTAGGTCGGTTAGGGGCTACTTTGGCAAGTAACGTAAGAACACTCACCAAATATGTTGTCAGTTTTACCAGGACGTTTTTGTAAGATTAACCATTATATGTATTCAATTTTTTGATGCAGATGTTCAGGTAGGATCACATACACGATACCGGACACCAGGAGTGTCGGGAGATTGCAGTCCAAGCAAAGGCTAAAATGGAGCAATAGTTGACATTCAAATTTGCATATGCGGTCACAATATACGAAGAGCATGCTGACCAGGCTCAGGCAGAGGCTAGACGAGGAAGGGCTAGAGGGAGAGGAAGAGGCAAGGGCAGAGCGCATGAACCATCCGCCATACCAGCGGACGTGGAGGAAGACGCGGGGGCAGATGCAGATGTTCCATCCCCAGAATTAGAGAGCCAGTTCGTCACATCAGTTGTCGAGCGACCGAGTGAAGACATGCCAACACCGCAGGCACCGATGAGGCTGGATGTGGACGTTAGGGATACTCAACCCATTTACAGCACGCTGACACTACCACCAATGCCAACATTTGAGGACGACGGTGCAGGATCTTCCCAAATAACGATGATAGATGATGGCAGTCGTTTATTACCCTTTGATCCGCATGATATAACGAGGACATATCAACGTAATTTGTAAAATTCTAAGTTGTTCTAAATATGATGTTGTTTATGGAAACACATTTTGTAAAATTCAAGTTAATGAAAATTTTATGTTTTTGAAAGTTTGGGAGTCAATATGTGAATGTTTGTGTGCATTTTTTATACCAATATCAATGTGGATAATTTGATATATTATGAACCTGTGCATTTAGTTTATTCAAATTTCAATGTGAAAATCAAGATCAACTATAAATGAATGGCTTTATTCTCCAAAATTCCCTGGAAATGTCGCGTATCCAGGAAGTTCCTTTAATATCGCATACTCAACATGCAATATAAGAGAAACTTCCTAGAAATTTTGCGAATCCAGGGTGTTTCTCTAATATCGCATTCCCAACATGCGATATAGGAGAAACCCCCTGGAATTGCATCATTTCCAGGAAGTTCTTTCTCTATCGCAAGTTAGGAATGCCATATTAAAAGAAAGTACCTCGAATAGCACATCCAGGAGTTTTTAGGGATAACGCATATCGAAGATGTGTTTCCCCCGTATTACCTGGGTAAAAAAACATTAAATGGTTTCGCATGTTCAACATGCGACGCCACTGTAGCATCCTGATAAAAAAATTATGTCGTATTACCTAGGGATTTAAGTAAATTCGAGGTACTAAGGAATTTCCCTCGAGGAAAATCTACTTAAATTCTGTATATGACTTCCTGTAAGTCCTTTCTAGCAGAATTTGTCATTATGACGCAGTTAGTACTATGTTTCATAAATGAGAGAAACTGAATCACCTGTCTTCTATCAAATAGTGCAGATAGATTCAGCCCCTGAGACAGCGTAATCATTTCAAAGGCATTCATCATAAGAGGTCCCCCATCCTGATCCCTTAGTTGTTCCGACACATGCTGATCCTGCAACCATAGAGATCTTACCTTTGTACCATTAAGTAACCATACTTTTTCAAGAAATTAAACTGAAAATGAAACATTATGATAATATTTCTGCAATACACACAGAACATGTAGTTCCTACTGACCACGATATCATCAAAAACAGCACGGATATCATCTAAATTGACATCTTCCTCTTCACCACATCGAATAGAAATATAGTGTTCCATGAACCATTCATCCTTTTTTATTCCTTGAATTTGAATACGCTGCATGTTGAAACCAATATAACAATAAAAAAACAAGACATGACATTATACGATTCGATAGTTAACAAGTCTGATAAGATGCTCATAAACGAATTTGTAGCTTAATTCATGCCCTTGGTCGTGTGCATTTGGTTGCATAACACTATTTTTCAGGACCCTTTCATTGAGAAATGTTTTTTTTTGAAAGCTCAAAAAAGGGGGAGACACGCGATGGTGTTCACCCCAGTATAATATATTTAAAAAAGAACGAGATACTTACAGCGTGAGTGGGGGAAGAAGGGAAGAAGAGGGAGAGACCAAAGCAAAAACAAGGAATGCGACAATCGGCCCCGAGGCCCAACTATCTAGACCAATCAGCAATTAGGATGGTAGCCGCGGAAGTCACATTCTCCTCGTAGAAGCGCGCGCCCGAGAAGATGGAGTCGTTGCGAGCCCTCCAGATCGACCAAAGGCGCGCCAAGGGGCCCAGCAGATGCGAACGGGGTCTCCTTCTGTTGGCCCAAAGGATATTGCAGAAGTCTTCCGTATCGGCCGCACGAGCCCAAGCAACCTCGTCCCAAATCCGAGACACCGACGCACAAAGGAAGAACAGGTGGTCAGCCGATTCATCAGACACCCCACAGAGCTGGCACAGGATGCTGGGAGTGTGAAGGAAGGAGGCACACCAGTCACGAGTCATCAGCCTCCTATGCCGAAAAACCCATAAGAAGAAGGTGATCCTAGCGGGCAAGCGGAGCCCCCAAAAGAGAGCACAGTCACGAACCAAGGAAGCATCCAGGGGGGGTGGAGGCGGAAGCAAGGCATAGAAGGCCATGCGAGAGGAGAACGGAGCATCCCTCCAAGCCCAGTGATCCCTCCCGCCAGAAGGGGAGGTGGAAGAGGAAAGAGCCTCCAGCAGGGAGGCCAGGTCGTTGGCGCGCTGGTCCGAAAGGATCCCCGAGAAAGCGGGGCACCAGCCGTCGTTGAGCCAGTAGTCGGCGATGGTGGCCAGGCGGTTAGACGCCAAGGAGAAAAGCCGCGGGAAGCGAGTCCGGAATGCGCCACTCCCCGTCCAGTCGTCTAGCCAGAATTTGAAGACAGTACCCGATCCCAGCACCGGAGTGAACAATGAGCAGTTCTTTTGATAAATATCAAAGATGTAGCGCCAAAAAGGGGAAGAGTGAACAGGGCAACTCCCGCGCATGAAGGAGTTCCAGTCCTCACCCAAAATCGCACGCAGCACGTTGCCAAAGAAAGAATCATCCTTGCCACATATCTTAAGCACCCATTTCAAAAGCAGGGCCTCATTGACCCGATCCAAGGAGCGAATGCCAAGGTCGCCCAATCTCTTGGGCCGAGTAACCACATCCCAAGCAACCAAATGAATCCCTCGGCCGCTGCCGTCCGCCCGCCCCCACAAAAATCTTCGCATGCACTTTTCCAAACGTACCCGAACACCCACCGGCAACTTTCGAACCGAAAGGAAGTAGATGGGAATTGCAGAGAGAACCGACTTCAGAAGAACGAGACGACCGCCCCGGGAAAGCAAGGAGGCCTTCCATCCCGCCAAGCGCGAGTCCACCCGCTCCAAGATCATCCTCCAGTCATTACGGCGGTTCCGGCCAATCGAAAGAGGAACACCGAGGTAAGGGAGAGGGAGCTCCCCAATCCGCGAGCTGAGGATACGGCTGCAGTCGGCCTCCTCCGGCGCCGACAAACCAAAAGGCACCATACAGCATTTGTCAAGATTAATCGTCATTCCCGAAAGATCACCGAATAGGGAGATCGTATGCGCCATCCCAGCCACCGCGTCGGAGTCCCCTTCAATGAAGCAAATGGTGTCGTCCGCGAATTGAATAATAGGCACACATAATCCTCCCTTCCGAAATCCCGTAGTGAGGCCAGCATCAATGACGCCTTGCACCATCCGAGGCAAGACATCCGAGGCAAGAACAAAGAGCATAGGGGCTAAGGGGCAGCCCTGACGCACCCCCCTACGAGGCTGGTAGAGACCGCCAACCGGCCGGCCGTTGACAAGCACGGAAAGAGAGACCGTGGAGATACATCTGCGCATCCAAGAGATCCATGCATTTGGGAAGCCCCGCCGATGAAGTACAGACCATAAGAATCGCCAGTCAATCGAATCGTACGCTTTGGAGAAGTCGATCTTCCAAAGGATTCCTTTCTTTTTCTCTCTCTTCCAATCAGCCACAATTTCCGAGGCCACAAGGATACAATCCGCAATATGTCGACCCTTAATAAACGCACCTTGAACCGGCGAGATGAGGCCGTGCAGTATCGGCGATAAACGGTTGGCCAACGTTTTAGCGACAATGAGATAGATAGCGTTGGAGACGGCGATAGGGCGGAAATCGTCGAGGTGAAGAGCGGGAGATTTCTTCGGAATAAGTACGATGTGAGCCCTGTTGATATGATCAAAACCATGGTTACCCGAGCAGAAATCAGAAGCCACCGCGAGGACGTCCCCCGAGACCACCTCCCAAAAATCCTTGTAGAAAGAAACGGGAAAGCCATCCGGTCCCGGGGAAGAATCCCCATTCAGGCTCCACACAGCGGACTTAAGCTCAGCCAAGGAAATAGGCCGAGTGAGAAGAGAGCAGTCAGTGTCCGAGACCCGGGGGACCCCCTCCCCGAGCCAACGCCATCGCCGAGGGGGAAGGGCAGAAGAAGAACGGCGGAATTGCTCAGTGATGGCATTACCCATCGCACGATCATCCGAGAGAACTTGCTCATTGATGGAGATATTCCGGATAAAATTTAGACGACGCCGGTTGCTAGCCGCCCGATGAAAGAAAGAAGTGTTGGCGTCGCCCTCCTTGAGCCATTTAACCTTAGACCTTTGGCGCCATTCAATACAACGCTTTTTGTCCTCAGCCTGAACCCGAGCAATAGCATTCGAGCGGTCAAGAAGCTCGCCCATAGAAAGGTCACGATCGTTCTCCAAGGAGTCCAGGTGCACGATAATATTCTCAGCCTCGGAACGAATAGCCTTGCGCGAATGCCTAATGGTAGCTTTGAAATCAACAAGCACCCGACGGAGGGAGGAGAGCTTCTGAGATAAAATTGCCGCCGCCGATCCCGAGGCCGGGAAGTGGTTCCAGTGGTTCGTAACAATGTCTTTAAATGATGGTTCCAAAAGCCAGCTTTTTTCATATCGAAAGAGGCCACGAGGAGCAAGGCCAGATCCGTCATCCCATAAAATAGGAGAATGGTCCGAGAAGGCACGTGGACGAGAGCCAACAGAGCAGAGAGGGAACGAGTCCATAGCCACACCATTACCAAGAAAACGGTCAATCCTGGACCTAGAGGAATTGTTCCGCCACGTGTAGGAGATATCATTCGGAACCAAATTAGTAAGCGCCAAATCATGAATTAGATCCCGAAATGCTTGAGAGTCCGGATCACGACCACCCCGACCACGAGGACGATCAGAGGTGTCAATGGTAACGTTGAAGTCCCCGCCAATAATCCAGGGTATCCTAGAGAAAGCTTCGTCCGCAGTACGAAGGTCATCCCAAACTTCCCGTCGCAGAAAGTGGCACGAAGGAGCGTAGACACAGGTAGGGTTGAGCATTGGGCCGGGCCAGCCCGACCCGGTCCGAAACCCGGCCCATGTAGCCCGGCCCGAACCCGAGCCCGCAAAGAATTGGGCCGGGCTTTGGGCCTTAATTCAAGCCCAAATGTATATTCGGGCCGGGTTCGGGCCTGATAGGGCCCAAACCCGAAAGCCCGATAACCCGGTCCAATAGCTAGGCCCGTTTCAAGGGCCCAAACTGTCCGGCCCATTAGCTTGACCCATTACTTATGCATATGCGTGATAATAGAATTTAGATGGATATTAAATTCTAAACATATTAATTTAATAAAGTTAACAACCATCATTGTTATATATACCATCATGATAATAATTTACCATGTTAACAAAAATATATTATAAACAATTATATTACATTGGTAATATATTTGTCATGTTTAGAGCATGTTGTTGCACATAGCCAATTCGTATCATGGATATGATTCCTTAATATTATCAATGTGTAAAACATATTTGCATGTGTAAAGAATACTCATTTTTGTTGGGGATGGGTGGTGTACTTGTAAGATAGAAACAAGCTCAATATGTCCCGGAGTTTCAATTTGGGCCGGCCCGGCCCGAACCCGACCCATAATGTTTGGGCCGGGCTTGGGCTTGGGCCTAGATTTTGAAAAATAAAACGGGCCTAGGCCCGGCCCGTTAGCCCGTATACTAAAATGGGCTTGGGCCGGGCCAAGCCGAACCCGGCCCGGACCCGACCCATGCTCAACCCTAGACACAGGAGATAGCGAGAGGGGATCCCGAACGGACGTTTTCCAGCACAACCGAGAGAACATGACGTCCTGCGAGCATGGATCTAAAAGAGAACAAACGAGGCTGCCACGTAATCAACAAACCTCCCGCAGCACCTACCGCATTAATCGCACGGTATTCAGAGAAGGAGCCAGCACCAAAGGAACGCCAAGAATAATCGTCAAGAGTTGCGAGCTTAGTTTCTTGAATACATGCAACATCACACTCCCATTCCAAGAGCCGGGAGCCCAGAGTTCGTCGTTTTACCACGTCACCAAAGCCACGAACATTCCAAGACAGGAGCTTCATTAAAAAAACAAGTAGAACGGCCCGAGAAAGAAGACGCCACGCGCAGACCACCAACGTCAATCGGAAGCAACCGACCCCGGAGGAGTCGCCCCCTGCACCTGTTCGTCCGAAGAATCCGCGCCAGCCGGAATGGCACGCACGCCCGCAGCGTCCGCCACAGCCTGGCGAAGGGTCGCGCAAGAAGGAACCAACGCGGGCAAGTTGGAGGAGTAGCATCGCCTGGAGTACGTGGACCCGTATCGCCTGAAGGAGGAGGCCGTCCCTGCACCTGTAGGAAGAGCTCCCGATACCTGAGGAGAGAGAGCCAGAGAGGGGATAGGGGGGGGGGCGAGGCGGAGTCGAGGTCAACACCGTGGAGCAAGCATGCAACCGAAGGGGCTCAATATGAAACACCAAAGGGGCTTGGCGGGGCAAGCGAGACCCCGAACCCGACAACTGCGGCCACGATCCGCGCAAGGACGAGTTGTCGCTCCGAAACCGAGAAAGATCCGCGATGGGGTCCGAACAACCGACCCGTACCACAGGCGACGAACCGAATCTAATAAAAAAAGAAGGCGAATCGTTCTCGACCCCCTCCCTCCCCGCAGAATACGAAGATTCGCGTGTCAGACGAGAAAACCGAAGGGGCGTCTCGGAACAGGCACCAACATCATTAGAGGGCGGCGTCTACACGGAGAGAAACGGCTGCGTATCCACGTGGCAACCAGAAGATGAAGCGTCACGTGCCACGTGGAACGGAGGAGACGAAGCATCGACGGGTTCCGGCAGGACGACGTCCGCCGCGGGAGGCGGAAGGAGGTCGTCATGCAGCGACGGAGCATCCGAGTCCGACGAAGGAGGCGGAAGGACAGTGAGGACCGGACGAAAGCTCCAGGAGCCAATCTCGAGAGAGCCAAAGACGGAGCGCTCGTTGGACTCGCGGAGAAAGGCCGGAGAGCACTCGAATAACACCTTCACCGACTGCCAGTCGGCTCCGGGGGAGAGGCCGTCGTCGAAGATGGAGAGAATCGACCCCCACCGGTGGAAAGCCTTGTTGAGCACAGGAATGGATCTTGAGAGAAACGGAACCCCCGAGATGGAGGCCATACACACCTCGATCGAGAGCGAAACACCATCAGCCACCCGCGGAGGACGCCAGGAGACCGCATCATTAGAGCCATGCGAGAGCATGAAATCCCGAAGCTGCGGCGAGAGACCACGAAGGCAACAGTGGGAGGCGTCCAACAAGCAGAAGTCCCCAAGGAAGGAGTTGCCAAGCACGCGCAGAACCATCTCCTTCACCGCCTCCCAGCCAACAACCGGGTGGCGAGCGACCCCGATAAGAACAGAGGAGGGCCCACCGCCCGAGGCCGCCGCCGAGCAATCACCGACAACATTTGGCGCACCATCCAAGAGGCCAGAAGTCTCCGCCGTCACCCCGAGAGGGAGTGGAGGCGGAGAAGGAGCCACCACCTGAGCGAACGACCGCCCACGGATGGAGGGACGGGTAGGAGGATCCACCACCGCACGCACCGAGAAGGAAGGTCTCCCCGACCTAAAGATACCGCGCTGACGAAGCCACCCACAAGAAGCACGACGATGACCAGGATCCCTGCATGCAAAACAACGAGGTGGTTGAGGGCAAGCAGAGGCAATATGACCTCGCTCCCCGCACCTGAAGCACCACTTCCCAGCCTTCCGATGAGTAACCGTCCTCCATCCCGCCGCCGACGAGGCTGCATGGGTGGAGACAACGTCCACGCCCAACGAAGCGTCAGCCGCACCCTCCGAACTGCTGGTCGCCACCCTCGCACCATTGACATGAACCTCCGAGCCGACATGCACCGCCCTCGACCCATCTGAAGAAGCCTTCGAGAGACTCGCACGAGCACCGCCCTCCAGAGACCCGCACCCACTCGCTCCCATCGCTCCCCGACCACCCAAGGGTTTTTCACCTTCATTGAGAAATGTTAATAATATTTGCCAATATACCCATATCAAAGAATTAACAAATTCCATTATAATACTCATTTAACCGTATACCCTCGTAATAAATCTCCAATAAATATCCCCCACCATATATTTTGTTAAAGGCAGTACATAGATACCTCATAATTCTTTTTACGTTACGTGTACTCCACAATTCGTGGAAATTATGTTCATGCAACCACAATCTTCCTTAATTTTACACATTAGATCACATTGTTACTTATAGCCTTAACGATTGCAACTTCCCGTTTTCTTAATATAGAATAGGGAGATCTATTTAAATTCCCAAAAGCTTGCTCCTCATTTTCACCATCTCCCTCTCACATATATCCCACCTCAGAGGCAAGCACCAGAGGAGGATCACCTTGGAGGAGGACTGAGCAGGATACACTATAAGGAAGTAACCGGTGCCGGGCTTGCCAAGGGGAATGATCAATATTTCTAGCCTTTGCCAAGGAGAGCCCTCATCCACCATCTATCATTCTCTCCATATCTCGCATTCTCAACTAAGAGGAGTAGGCAACATACATCTTTCTTCTTTTTCGAGTCGTCAGAGTAGTCAGTCGTTTGAGTTGGTTCATTTTGATATCTGGATCCTAGTCGTGTTCCCGATCATCAGTGACATCGGTTCAATATGGTTGCCGTTGAGGTAAAAGAATGGAACGCATTATGAGAGACCCTAAGGTTCTCTTATATAGGAGAGGAACCTATTGGGCAAATTACAAGAAGAAGAAGAAAGAGATAGAAAACAAGAAAAAGATAATAAAGATAACTAATATCTCAACATTCCCCCTCAAGCTGGAGCGTAGATATCGATCAGACTCAGCTTGGAACAACATCTCTGATAAGGTCCTCTAGCTAGGGCCTCTGTAAGTGCATCTGTTGTCTGGTTTCCAGAGCTGACATGTGTAGTGGCGATAAGACCCTTCCGAATCATGTCACGAGTGTAGTGACAGTCCACCCCTATGGGTTTCGTCCTCTCATGAAAAGCTGGGTTGTTGTCAATGAAAAGAGCAGCCTGATTATCACAATGGAGGTGCATGGGAAGAGGCACCTCTATAATCAGGTCAGTAAGTACAAATCTGACCCACACCATCTCTGTGTTAGTCTGTGCCATCCAGTGTTGCAATAGTCGGTCGACTATCCCGAATAGTCGGTCCGACTATGCGGTGCGGGGAGGTCCCCGACTGAACAGGCCTCCAGTCGATCAATAGTCGGCCTGACCGAATAGTCGGCCGACTATTCGGCTGACTGGCCTGACTATTAGGCCGACTGGAGTTTGACTTTTGATATTTTTATTTTTTATTTTCGATTTTCAGTTTTTATGGGTTACATTTTACCACGGTATCGCAAAAAAAAAACAAAATCTATATATCTATTATATTAATTGGTACTTTTATCTTGAATTCTTGTTAAATAATGACCATATATGTATAAAAACATAAGAATATATGTATTATAAATAATTTTTATATTAAAAAATACAAAATCGAATAATTCCGAATATTCGCCCGAATACCGATTATTTTCTATTTAGTGACCCTCCGACTGAATACTGAATACCATCTTCTGCAACACTGGTGCCATCGCCCTGTATTCCGATTCAGCACTTGATCTGGCAACCACAGTCTGCTTCTTACTCTTCCATGAAACAAGAGAATTCCCTATGAACACAGCAAAGCCTGGTGTAGACTTTCTATCCTTTGGGCCTTTGGGCACAAGGCATAATTTGCATTTGCACATGTTGTAACTGAGAGATGTGCATCTGCTGAAAAGAAGTCTCGTACCAAGTGAAGTCTTCAGGTATCTCAAAATCATATGGATTGCATCCATATGTGCATGTCTGGGCTGCTCCAAACTGACTCACTTTGCTCACGGCAAAGGATATGTCAAACCTGGTAATAGTCACATATAGTAGCTTGCCAACAAGCTCTCTATACCTCCTCTTGTCGACCTCCTCAGTATCATCATCATAGAGATTCATACTCAAGTCAATAGGAGTAGTGGCAGGTCTGCAATCTGTCATGCCTGTCTTTGAAAGAAGATCTGTAACTACTTCCTCTGAGTCATCACAAGACCTCGCTGGTTCCTGGCAAACTCCAATCCAAGAAAGTAATGTAAATGTCCAAAATCCTTGGTCACAAACTACTGACCTAGGAAGTCCTTGGCACCCTGAATGCCCTGCTCATCATCCCCCGTAACAATAATGTCGTCAACTTAAACAAGAATGACAATAGTACCTCTCTGTGTCCTCTGCACAAACAAGGATTGATCGACAGTCGATCTCACAAAACCCTGCTGCTCTATCAACTCTGAGAGCTTCTGTAACCATGCTCTTGGACCATGCTTAAGGCCATAGATAGCCTTGTGTAGCCTGCAAACCTTCTGACACTCCCCCTCATCAGCAAACCCAGGTGGCTAGTGCATGTAGACCGCCTCCTGTAGATCACAATAGAGGAAGGCATTCTTCACATCAAGCTGATAAAGGGTCAATCTTGAGTCACATCAACAGAAAGTAGAATACACATAGTAGAATGTCTGGCAACTAGAGAGAACGTCTCCTAATAGTCCACCCCATATGTCTGGGTGAACCCACGTGCCACAAGTCTCGCCTTATAACGATCCACTCTGCCATATGCATGGTGTTTCATAGTGAACAACCATTTGCATCCCACAACAGATGCATCAATTGGAGTAGAAACAAGACTTCACGTACCACGTGACTAAAGCACAACCATCTCCTCCTCCATGGACAACCTCCACTGACTGTCCGTTAGAGCCTGTGGTATCTCCACGGATGATACTGCCAAGGTAAATCTCCTAAAATCCTCTGACAGCCTGCTCAAGAAAACCTGGGCTGCAAGAGGATAAGTAGCACACTTACGTCTCGGCTTACGTAGAGCAATCGACACATCAAGATCATCTGCCAACTCAGTAGCCTGTGAGTTACCCTCTTGAGAGGGCACCTGCTCATCATGTGTAGAATCCTGCTGCACAGACAACTCAATAATGCCATCAATAAAAATAATGTGCTCATTACAAACCTGAGACGTGCTGGATGACGGGCAAGACCTGTGAGTAGGGGGACCGAGCGAGACCTACAGGTAAAAACAAGTGGCAAAAAGTGAGTCACAGGAGCAGGTGTAAAAGCAAGTGTAGGTGTAGGTGGTGGTCGTGGTGGCTGAGGAGGTGGTGGTAGAGCAAGAGTAGATGGAGGTGGAGGAACGACAATAGGAGGTGGAGGCATGTAGATCTCATCGTCGGAGTCAGATGGGACTAGTCTATCACCTGTAGGAGAAAATTACATTACATACCCAAAGAAAGTAACATCAGCAATGACAAAGTAATTCCGCCTTAGCGGATCAAAGCAACGATACCCCTTCTGAGTACGAGAGTAGCCAACAAACACATGCTTGACAGCTCTAGGAGAGAGCTTGTCAGGACCTAGAGAGACATCATTAACAAAAGCTGTTAGAAAATAGGAATGTGGAAGCGTATCAGAATAAAATAATAAGAAATATGAAGAACATGATTTTACGTGGAACCCTACTCCCTAAGGAGCGGGATGAAACCATGGGAGAACACCACAAAGGGCCGATGCTAATATTGCTTTTCTCTCTGAATACAATGGGTGTGGGGGTCTATATATAGCTTCCACTGAGTCATCCTACATAAGGTAAATGTGATACTAAACTCTGGATAGGTAAATGCATCCTGGAGGGATCCATTTACCCATCTCCCACATAAGTGACACATATAAACAAATACTTCAAACACTCCCCCTCAAGCTGGAGCATGCAATGCTCAGCTTGGACAAACAGAAGAAAATCTCAACTCACAATACAGGACACTACAGACAATATCAACTCAACGCGCACAACTGTCGGTTGTTATCGAGGACGTTGCTTCTCATACCGTGCAGGTGAGAAGGACGAACATGCTGGAGTGTGAGTCAACTGAATATCCTCATCGGAGAGCATGTCCTCTGTACTACGCCTGTCAGAGTCACTGCAACTGAAATGAGTCTCTACATGGAGAACTCTGGCCCACCACAACATGTGGACAACACCTTCATCCCTGAAAAGGGCTGAAAAGAGTATCGCTAATTATCCATAAATAGATCTTTGAAGATGGGTCTCTCTCATAGGGACCTCGAAATGGGCTCCCTAACGTAAGAACCTCAGAAGGATCTCGTACAAGAGTTTACGATCGCTGGAGAATGGAGTCTGAAAAGTCTCCTCGTCGGAGAACTGGGTCTCTCTCATCTGGCTCAGAGAATGACAATCTACTCTGGAGTCCCTATTAGAAAATCGGAAGCGGAAGCGTAAACATGGAAAAGATAATAAAGAACAAGAACGCGGGATTTTACGTGGAACCCTACTCCGTGAGGAGCGGGATGAAACCACGGGAGAAGCCCTCAACAGGGCATGCTATGCATTACTTTTTCTCAATGAGTACAGGAGGTCTGGGGCTCCTTATATAGCCTCTCTAGAGCCTCCAAGTCCCACCACTGGACAATGTGGGACTAAACACTGGATGGGGTAAATGGATCTCCTCCAGGATCCATTTACCCTGCTACAACTCAATATGGCGCATTACCAAATACTTTAACACTCCCCCTCAAGCTGGAGCATGCAATGCTCAGCTTGGACAAACAGAAAGAAACTCAACTCAACGCTACAAGACACTACGGACAATATCAACCCAACGCGCACATTGCTGCAGTCGAGGACGTTGCTTCTCATGCCATGCAGGTGAGGAGGATGAACGGGCTGGAGTGTGAGTCAACTGAAGACTCGGAATCTGACCATCGAATCTGAAACTGCGCCTGGAGTCTCCTCGTCGGAGAACTGGGTCTCTCCCATCTGGCTCAGAGAATGGTGCACTGCTCTGGTGTACCTATGATACCACATGAAAACCCTTGCCAACATATGGCATAAGGAATGGTCCTCTGCTCTGGAGTCCCTATGGCTCACATGAAAACTCTGACCGAACAACAACAAGAATGATGGGGACCACGAACTGATGGCAACATATGCTCATCTGAAAAAGACCGCACACTCGTGCGTGTCTGAAACTGAGGACTCGGAAGACAATCGTCGAGTCTGAAACCGAATTGTAGAGTCTGATCATCTGGCTGATCTGGAGACTAATATCTGAATCTGGATTCTTGATCTAGACCTGTAACTCTACAAATATACTCCCCCTTTCTCCCATACTTGTCGGAACATGAACATCGACAAAGTTGGGAGAAGACAAGATAAATAGGGGGTAAACAACAAGAACATGAAACTTGCGGCTTTCCATTTTTTTAAGTCGTCTTTTTTTTTGAAATATTTTTTTTAAGCCGTTGACATTTTTTTCAGGCTTTTCATCCTCTCTTTTTTTTTCACAATTTGCGTACGGCTTTTGAGATGTACGCGCCTTTTCTTTTTCTTTATCTCTTTTTTTTAAACAAAATAATACATCAGCCCATCTGGGCTTTACAGAACATCTCCCCTTTCCATTTTTTTATACGCCCCCTTGGGCATTAATCAGCAACCATTTTATCTACGGCCATCTTTTATTTTTATGGCTTTGGGCATCGGGCCCAAACATTTCCGCAGCCCTCCTCACTTTTTTTTAGTGACACGGCTAGCTTATGGGCCCGTAATGAGATTTTTTTAATACTCCCGTAGGGTTCCCACGATGGAGAACCCATTTCTCGACAGCCGCTAGGGTTCCCCATCGGGGAAACCCAGCCAATGAGGCCGCCTGGTAGCGGTGGAAGGGGCGCCGCCTGGGAAGGAGGGAGGGCGAGGGCTCGCCACCAGTGAGGCTGCGAGGCGCGCGAGCCTTGCGCGCCGGCAATGGGCCCTGGAGATGGGCCCTGGAGTGTGCACGACGAGTGTTGAGCGGCGCCGTTTACGTGAGGCGAGGATGCGTCGCCTTGGAGCCCCCTTTGCTCCGCCTGAGCATGGATATGGGTATGCGTACGATCCAGAGGATGGAGGATGGCGTTCGCTGCCTGGATGTCGTGCAAGGAGCCATGAGGGCTCGCGGTTTCACGGCGCACATGGGCGAGTTGCATCGTAGGTGGGGCTTCACGCCGTAGATGGATGCAGACGCTCTGAAACTTCAAGATGCTGCGCCGTCAACACCCTGCCGCACCACGCCATGTGCGGAAGGGGCTGCCCCGCCTGGGCGCGATGTGCGGCTAGCGCTGATGATGGTGTCGCTGGGTTAGGGCTGGGGCTTGGCGGCACCTTAGGGCACAAATGGGAGGAGGAGGGTGCCGCCACATGCTCCTGGAACACCCCTGTCTGGGCAGTGCGTGCAGCACAGATCTAGGGTTCGAAAGAACCCTCAAAAAAAATTCTCGAACAGAATATGAACAATAATCTTCAATATCAACCTCGAATCTCGAAAACTAAAAATTATGAAAACCTCGAGAATCGAACCCGCTCTGATACCATGTTAGAAAATCGGAAGCGGAAGCGTAAACATGGAAAAGATAATAAAGAACAAGAACGCGGGATTTTACGTGGAATCCTACTCCGTGAGGAGCGGGATGAAACCACGGGAGAAGCCCTCAACGGGGCATGCTATGCATTACTTTTTCTCAATGAGTACAGGAGGTCTGGGGCTCCTTATATAGCCTCTCCAGAGCCTCCAAGTCCCACCACTGGACAATGTGGGACTAAACACTGGATGGGGTAAATGGATCTCCTCCAGGATCTATTTACTCTGCTGCAACTCAATATGGCGCACTACCAAATACTCTAACAGATACCACATGAAAACCCTTGCCCACATGGTATAGGGAATGGTCCTCTACTATGGAGTCTCTATGGATCACATTAAAATACTGGTTGAAAACAAGAATGATGGGGACCACAGCAAATAATGGCATACATGTGCGCATCTAAAAAGACCGCATACGTATGCGTGTCTGACATTAAAGACTCAGAATCTGACGTCGAATATGAAATTGCGTTGTAGAGCCTGGAAATCTGGCTGGTCTGGAATCAAACATCTGAATCTGGAACAGACATGTGACTCTACACAATACTCCCCCTTTGTCCCATACTTGTCGGAAAATGACATCGACAATGTTGGGACAAGACAAGATAATTGGGAGAACAAAACCAAATAAGACGGCCACATTTTCTTCAGCTTTTCTTGCAAAAAATTTTTCGGCTATTTCCAATTTGTTTAGTAGCCGTCACCCTTTTTTTAAGCCATTCACATTTTTTTACGGCTTTCCTCGCATTTTTATATGTTTTTTGTGTGGTATCTTCTTTTTTAAAACAAAAATCTCCTCTCCTCTTTTTCTTCACATTTTTTTAATCTTTCCACCCACTTAGGTGTAATAGGCTGCAACCCCGACAGGGCTTTTACGATGGAGAAATTTTTTTAATCACCAGCCTCGGGGTTTTATTTAGGGTTCGCCGGGAACCCTTTCTCGCGAAAGGCCTCCTCCCCCGTAGGGGATCTTCGCCCTCGCGCGTCGCTGGAGATTCAGGGGTTTGAGGCCGGCTAGGGAGCCTGACGTGCATCGCCTGCACCGTTGAAGATGCGTAAGGAGAGATAGGAGGAGCACGCCTGGGAGAAAGCGCGGCCTGGAGCTCGCCGTTGATGGAGATCGGGAGAAAGAGGCTCACGAGGGAGGAGGAGCTCCTTCTCTGGGAGCACAGGAGCGTCGTCTGCGCCTCGGAAGAGCGGGACTCGCCGCTCGAACTCGGATGGCCGCTTGGAGTGCAACCATCAGGGGGAGAGGGTGAGGACTCGGAATCTGGATCGGGCTCTACCCCTGTAGAGGGATTCTGCGCAAGGAGTTTCATGGGCTTTTTTCTTTCGAGAGACAACGTAGGTGCGGCTTCGGAAAGAGAGACCTCCGCCTGTGATGCAGCCTCCATGAGAGATGGAGCTCCACCTGGGAGCCATATGCAGCTAGGGCGCCTGGAGGATGTGCCATGATGGCGTGATGTGGCCTGGATCTGGAGAGGGTCGTCGCCGCTGGGGCGTGAGTGCCTGGGAAGAAGGAAGCCAGGACACCGTCGCCAAGCCTAGAGGACTTGTTGCTTGAAGATACGGTGGTTGCCTGGCGCGTTGAGTTGTAGATGCGCCTCATTCCAGGATCTGGAGCAGCGCCTCCTTCAAACACCACTGCTCTGAATGATGCTCCTCATTGATTTGGAGCAGCGCCTGTTGCTTACGCGTCGATCTAGACAGAAGCATCGTGGAATCCGTGGAGAAATAGGGTTTCAGAATGAAACCCTAGATTTGAATCAAACAAAACTTCAATATCTCCAAGAACAAATCCACAAATAATAAATGAATCGAAACTCGATCAAATCAAAAAAATGCAAAATGATTCCTCGAGAATCGAACCCGCTCTGATACTATGTTAAAAATATGAATGCAGAAGCATATCAGAATAAAATAATAAGAAATATGAAGAACGAGATTTTAAGTGGAACCCTACTCCCTAAGGAGCAGGATGAAACCACGGGAGAACGCCACAAAGGGCTGATGCTTCTATTGCTTTTTTCTCTGAATGCATTGGGTGTGGGGGTCTATATATAGGCCCCATTGAGTCTCCACATCCCATAGATAGTAGATGTGGGACTAAATTCTGGATGGGATAAATGGATCATGGAGGGATGCATTTAACCATCTCCCACATAAGTGACGCATATAAACAAATACTCCAACAAAAGCAACAAATCCAAACATACGAGGTGTAGAAAAGATCCTTCTCAGGAAACACAATGGAGAAAGGCATCTTCTCTCCCAACACAGATGAGGGCATGCAGTTCACCAAATAGCATGCATTAAGGACAGTATCGCCCCGGTAAGAGTGAGGAGCACGACTCTGTATCAACAAGGTTCTGGTCACATCAAGTAAGTGACAATGTTTGCGCTCGACAACACCATTCTGCCGAGAAGTATAGTCACATGAGGTATGGTGAACAATGCCAAGAGATCTGAAAAACTCAGAAAGCTGTAAGGTGCAGAATTCTTAGGTATTATTAGTGTAAAGATATTCGACATTAGCAGAAAAAATATTTTTTACTTTATTAATACAATATTTGATCACAGATATAGCCTCAGACTTATTCTTTAAAAGAAAGATCCAGGAAAGTCTAGAAAAATCAACAATAGCAACAAGATAAAAACGATGTCTCTGATGATCAGGAACATGACTCGGGCCCCAGATATCTAAACGAAGGAGCTCAAACAACTGAGAACCGCTCCGTCTCTGACGAGATGGAAAGGAGGAACGATGATGCTTCCCAAGCTGGCATGCTTCATACTGAAAGGAGGATCTCATGGAAATATGAGGGAGAACATGACATAGCTTCTGCAGAGGAAGGTGGCCAAAACAAAGGTGCCACATATATGGAGAGACCGGTCTAGTAGGTATAGCGGAGACACCAACATGAGGAGGTTGGACTAGTCTGTAGAGTCCCCGCTGCTCACGGCCACATCCAATCACCCTGCCCGTAAGTATGTCCTAAAACACAAGAGACGATGGATCAAAGATGGCACGACAATGCAGATCCTTAGTAATCTGACTAATGGAAAGTAAATTCATCTGAAGGTCAGGAGCATATAAAACATTTGGAAGACATATAGATGACGTTAGATGCACCTCCCGATGTCCTGTAATTGGTAAGTGGTCGCCATTGGCAAATGACAACCCATCTACCAGGTGGTATGGTCCTGTAAGACCTCAGTTGTGTGCTGTCTCCACAAAGATGATGAGAAGCAATAGAGTCCATAATTCACTCTGTCAAGCGATACCTGAGGAACTCGAAGAGGCTCTGGCTGCAGCTGCAGTACCAATAGTGGTGGTGTCAGCAGTAGGAGTCATGATCTCTCGAATACAAGAGACAATATCATCCATGTGAGGATCAGTCTGGGAACCGAAGTCTCTGAAGACACAGTCTGCTCGGCTACTCGACCAAAAATAGGATATCCATGCTTCTAATAACATTAATCCTCTGCATGTCCAGGCTTGTGACGGTAGGTGCAAGGACCACGCTGGCGACCACCACCTCTACCTCGAGGAGTGCATCCTCTGGAATGGATAGCCCCTCCTCGACCATGAGAAGCGGCCATCACTGAAGAAGGCAAAGAAGTGGCTATCGAAGGCATGATGATCCGGCTGAGACGGATATAGGCATCTCTATGGGAGGTATGGTAGCTCTAGTAAGAAGCTGAGTACGCGCAACATCATACTATGTATCAAGTCCAGCCATGAAGGCTCCAACCATCGTGGAGTTCTTGTACGCCTTCTGTTGCTCAGTAGATGTCATAATAGGCATGTAGCTATGAAGCTTCTCAAACATGCCACGAAGCAAATAGTAGTAAACATGTAGGGGGCGACCATTCTGCTTGGCATTGTAGATATCAAACTGTAACCGAGGAATCTTGGCCTCATTCTTCGCTTGAGCATAGGTCGATGCCAAAGTATTCCCACATCGCCGTGGCGGTGGGCTGAGTCATAATAGCATTGGCTATTTCTATGATGAGGGCCCCACAAAGCCAAACAAGCGCATATGTGTCATCTTGCTTGCAAGAAGCATTTGCTCCAATCTTATCCGTTGGTTGTGGATCTATCAGGTTGTGCTCTTTATTGTTGCAATGCATGAGGGTGAGAAACTGCATGGACCACAACTCATAGTTGGTCCCATCCATTTTAATGATGGGAGCCGGGTCTCTGAAGGCTCCGGACTAAAAAATGGCACCCTTGTTCTCTTCCATGATGATAACGACCAAAGAACGGAACTCAACAGGGGAGTAGATTGATACAAACGAGTCTACACAGTCATACGAAGGATTGGTTGTACGTGTAGACTCATACAACCATCCTTAGTAATCTTTGTTGCTTGCTGGGGTCGGAAAACGTGATTTATAGATCTGAAATCATACTTTCTGGTCAAGATCAGACCGGTGCAGACCTCAGAATATCTTGCAAGGGTGCGTAGAGGCACATGAGGGTCGAAGACAACCTCAAAGGTCGGTGTTGCGGCATGGAAGTGCCCAAGGACGACCTAGACGTCGCGGCTGCAGGCTGGCAGCGGCTTGGGTCCGAGGTTGCGTCTTGGAATTGCCCAGGTCACGGCCTAGATGTCGCGGCTGCGGCCTGGAAAGGCCCAGGCAAGGGCTTGGGGAGTCGCCAGAGGGAGAGCCCGCACCGGGGGGACTTGGGGAGTCGCCGGAGGGAGAGGCGGCACTGGAGTGGGGTTGGGCGACACCGAGTAATGAGTAGCGGTGGCCTAGCGTGTGTGGGAAGGTTGGGGCGGGGCAGGCGGGTAAGGTTAGGGTTGGGGTTACGGTAACTTTGGTCTAGGATCGTCGCTCCGATACCATGTTGAGGTGAAAGAATGGAATGCATTATGAGAGGCCCTAGGGTTCTTTTATATAGGAGGGGAATCTATTGGACAAATTACAAGAAGAAGAAGAAAGAAATAGAAAATAAGAAAACAATAATAAAGATAACTAATATCTCAACAGTTGTTGTGGATGATTTCTCTTTCTCTATATTATCTTGGGTTTTCTTATTAAAGAATAATTCTGAAGCTGATCATGTCATTAAATCTTTTCTTATTGAGATTAAGAACATTTTTTCTGCTAATGTCAAGTTCATCCATACTGACAATGCCTTGGAGTTTTCTACTTTACAGTTTTCTGACTTTCTCAGATCTCTTAAGATTGTTCATCAGACTTCGTATGCTTACACTTTGCAACAGAACGGTGTTGTTGAACGCAAACACCGTCACCTTTTTGATGTCACGAGGACTCTTTTGATTCAGAGTCGACCTCCTCATTCATTCTGGGGTAATGCAGTTCTCACTGCTTATTACTTGGTGAACCGCATGCCTTCCACTATCCTAGGAAAAAAAGGTTCCTTTCTTGATTGTGTTTCAAGAAGGACCTATTTTCCCTTACTCCCAGAGTCTTTGGGTCTGTAGCATTTTTCTACAATTTTACTCCTGGTCGTGACAAGCTCTCTCCTAAAGCTGTCAAATCTGTGTTCGTTGGTTATTCTCGTACCCAAAAAGGGTATAGGTGTTTTGATCCTGTAAGGAGAAAATATTATATGAGTGCTGATGTCACATTTTTTGAGTCTAATGTGTATTTTTCTCCCACAGGTGACGGGTTGTCTAATGCTGACTCTGTGAGGATATCTTTGTTCCACCACCTCTGTTATCTCCACCAACAAGTCCCCATGTTAAGTCTCAGTCACCTCCACCTCCGACTACACTGACACAGTTCCTACCACGATTTTACATTCATAGGTCCTCTACTCGCCCCTCTGTTCAGGCGTCCTCCCCGTCATCCAGCACGCCTCAGGTATTCCATGAACACATTGTTTCTACTGATGGCACTGGTGATATGCTTATTCCATAGGATACTATACAGGAGGAGCTGATATCTTAGGATAGAGAGGTTGATGACCTCGATGTACCTATTGTCTTAAGGAAGCCGCGTCGTAATTGTGCCACTTATCCTCTTGCTGCGCATGTTTCCTTGGACCATCTTTCAGAGAAGTACATGAGGTTTGTTGTGGGCCTCTCAGCTGTTACTATCCCACGAACATATCAGGAGGCCATACAAGATAGCAGCTGGCGACTTGCCATTGAAGAGGAGATGGTTGCCTTGCAGTCTCGTGATACCTGAAGTGTTGTTACAACTCCTCCAAGTGCCTTTGTTGTGGGGTGCAAATGGATCTTAATGGTAAAGCAGCGGGCAAATGGCAGTGTGGATCGCTACAAGGCAAAGCTTGAAACACATGGGTTCACCCAGACTTATGGGGTGGACTATCAGGATACCTTCTCTCCAGTGGATTGTGCATTCTATCAGTTGGTTCACGGGACTGGCCCCTTTACCAACTTGATGTGAAGAATGCATTTCTATATGGAGATCTACAGGAGGAGGTTTATATGCAGCATCCATCAGGCTTTGCTGTTGAGGAGGAGTCTCAAAAGGTGTATAGCCTCCACAAGGCGATTTATGGCATGAAGTAGAGTCCGAGAGCTTGGTACCAAAAGCTTTCAGAGTTGATAGAGCATTAGGGGTTTGCACGGTCCATTGTGGATCACTCGCTTTTTATTCAGAGGACACAGAGAGGTATTGTAGCTATTCTTGTCTATGTCAATGATATTATTGTCATGGGTGATAATGAGCAGGGCATTCAGGCGGCCAAGCAGTTCCTAGGTCAACAGTTTGTGATCAAGGACCTTGGTAATCTTCGATACTTCCTTCGATTAGAGTTCGCCAGGAACCCATGCGGTCTTGTGATGATCCAGAGGAAGTTTGTGACTTATTTTCTACTAGAGACTGGTATGACAGGTTGCAAGCATGCTACTACCCCGATGGATCCAAGCATGAGATTATATGATGATGACACTGAGGAGGTAGATAAGAGGAGATACATGGAGCTTGTTGGGAAGCTCCTATATGCTACCATCACCAGGCCAGACATCTTTTGATGTGAGCAAGGTGAGCCAATTTATGGAGCAGCCCAGGAAGGTTCATATAGATACAGACTATATGATTTTGAGATATTTAAAGAATTCACCTGGTACTGGTCTTATATTCAGCAGAGGTACATCTCTTGAGGTGACAGCATGTGCAGATGCAGATTATGCATGAAGCCCTAGAGATAAGACGTCCACGTCTGGCTTTGCTATTTTTGTTGGGAGTTCTCTCGTGCCATGGAAAAGCAAGAAGATGTAGAATCTGAGTACAGGGTCATGGCACAGGGGAGTACAGAGATGATGTGGGTTAGATCGGTCTTGAATGATCTTGCTGTTGAGGTTCCTCTTCCTATGCAACTTCTGTGTGACAATCAAGCAACTCTTTTTATTGCAAATAATCATGCATTTCATAAACGAACCAAGCATATAGAGGTCGATTGCCACTACACCAGAGATATGATCCAGAAGGGTCTCATATCCCATGTTCCTACTGGAGATCAGACAACTAATATTTTCACCAAGGCCCTTGCTAAAGGCATTTTTCAGAGATGTTGTTCCAAGCTGAGCATGATAGACATATATGCTCCAGCTTGAGGGCAAGTATTGAGATATTTTATCTCTTTATATTTATTTTGTATTTATATTTCTTTCATGTACCTCTCATGTAATTTACCCAAGGTTTTTCTCCTATACAAGAGAGCCATAGGGTCTCAATAATAATCAAGTTCTATTCTTTTCTCCAACAGTATCATAACGGGTTCAATTCACGAGGATTTATTTTATGTTCATGATTTGTTTGAGATTTAAGATTCAGTTCTAGGGTTTCTTGAAACCTTAATTCTACACTGTCATCGACAACACTAGTGTAATTGACTTGGTTCTGCAATTCAATTTTGATTTTTCTAGCACATTTATTATTGGTTCAAATTCAAGATCAGTTCTAGAAAAAATATTAGGGTTTCTTTCTGAAACCCTAATTCTTCCAAGCAGATCCGTCACGGGAGCTTCTATACGCTTCTTTTCCAGGCGACGTCGCCACCCTATCTCTAGGAACCTAGCCTTCATTCGAGTCTGCAAAGAAGAGGGTTCATCAGGTAACCTCTACACCAGCACGCGAGCCACAATACTAGCCTAGGCGGCACCTAGGTCACCTCCAACCACCCACACCTTCAAGCTGCATGAGATGCGACTCCAATTAATTAAAACCCTAGGGGACTCAGAAAAAGAGGGATGGAGATCGATGCCTTCTTGCACCGCCCATCGATCCAGACCTCCTTACCGCCAACTTCCCTCCAAATTGCCAAAGGCCTACTTCCTTGCACACATCGCCTGCAGGCGGTGCCCCACACGAGCCAATCTCCTCTCTGCCACACTAATCTCTAATACGTATTGATTCCCCAGGCGACGTATATCATCCTCCGAGCACCACTCCCAGTGCGACGACCTCCAACGCATGAACGGACTCCTCATTAGCAGTGGCGGCAACACTAAATTCTAAGTTGGGTTCCTTTAGAGCCCTAATTTCTGATGTGAAGAAGACATAAGGGAGAGAAGGGGTCGAGCCCAGGGCTCCCCCATCTCCGCTATCTCTTTCCAGGTCGAAGGGTCCATCCTTGCTTTTGTTTAAAAAAGGTGAGGTGAGATTATTTGTGGTGGGCCATTTATAAAAAAGGTGAGATTGAAAGCCTGATTTGGGCTGCCACTGCAACATTTTAAAAAATGGCCAGAAAAAAGAGGGGGAATAAGCCACGACTCCTGCTCTATCAAAAAAAGAGAGATGAAAGTCGAAAAAAATGAAACAACTTATAAAAAAGAGGGAAAAGAAATAAAGATTTTAAAAAGTCCAAAACGGATTTATTTTTATCTTCCCCATCTTTACGTCTTCTCCCAACTTTGTCGATGTCATCTTTCGACAAGTATGGGAGAAAAGGGAAGCATTATGTAGTGTTTTACAGTCAGATTCAGAATCTACATTCAGATTATTTCAGAGTCCACATTTTAATGCGCACATATGTGCGATCATTATTTGAGAGATCTCCATCTTGATTTGGACTCAGGTTTTCATGTAATCCATATGGACTCCAAAGTAGAGATCACATTCTTTGAGGGTCTTAGGTTTCTCATGTGGATTCATAAGGACCCAAGAGTAGGGATTCCATTCACTGAGCCAGTACGGGAGAGACCCAGTTCTCTGGCGAGAAGACTTTCAGACTCCATTTTCCAATGACCGTAGATTCTGACAAAGATGTTTTCACGACTTTTCCCAATTTGGTCCTTTAAAGAGATGGAGCAGTTATGGGCCAGAGTTCTCCATGTGGAGACTCGTTCCATTTTCAGTGACTCTGGACAGTACAGATCACAAGCTCTAAGGAGATTGATTCCAGTTTCAATGACTCTGACAAATGAAGTACATAGTACACATTCTCCGACGAGGAGACCTAGTTCAATTCCACTCCAACCCTTCAATTCCTCCTCACCAGCACGACATGAGAAGCAACATCCTCAACATGTAGCCAGTAGTATGCATAGAGTTAATATTGTCTTGTATTATGGAGTCAAATTCCTAAGTAGTACCTGGGAATTACTTAAATACCCAGGTACTACGTAATGTTTTTTTTTACTCAAAAAATACAGAGGTGTCGCATGTTCAACATGCGACACCTCTTATGTTTTTTTTTTACCCAGAAACTGCGCTGGTGTCGCATGTTGGATGTGCGCTATACATAACGCATATCCAACATGCGATATCGACCCTAATTAAGGCCCGCGCCCAGCGGCCTTCTCATTTCCCCGACCTTCTTCGTTTCCAGCAAACCGAGCCGCCCCCGACGCCCTTGCCCGCGGTCTCCGTTTTTGGACTCCTCCCCTCTCAACAACACCATTTTTTGTCACTCCTAGCCCCGCGGAACAATCCGTTTTCGTGTTTTCAGTGATTGGTACCGTCCTAGCCGTCCCCGCTTCTCGTTAGGGCTAATCACTTGGTAAAACGTTTTCTTTAATTTTTTTTGTATCATATGCATGTTTTTTCATTTCTCGAATGTATGACGGTTGCTTGAGTAGTACACTCATGTCCGGATCTGTTGTGTCACGTATTAGGTTGGAATGGAGCAGTTGTTTTGTATGTGCCATTTGAGTAGTACACTCATGTCCGGATCGTCAACCAACGTGAGGGGGTTTGTGTTGACTCCTAATATGACGTTCGATGAGATGTTGAACTTGGTATACCGTAAGTTCAACTTGGATATTGACTGTCAAAGCATCCGATTATTACATCGCATCCCTCGAGGCCCAGGGGAGGAACCGTCATTTTCATCTATTATCGATGATGATGATGTGCAGGCAGTTGTGGTGTACGCTCGGACCATTGGGAAATCAATGCCGACCGATATTTATGTTGAAGATGTATCTGTGAGCGAAGTCCCAACTGTTATGACTAACAAGGGACCGTCTGGAGTCCCGAGCACACAAGCAGCAGTTGTCCGCAGCACGCCACCAAGAATTGTCCCAACCATGGGACCCTCCTTTGATACGGATGCGCCTGTAACGCAGCCAAGCACGGTTCAGGATTTGGGCTTGAGTGAGCCGTTGCTGCGAGAGGTTAACCGGATGGATCAGGATTTCATCCCTTGGGGGACCGATGATGACCTGGAAGAAGGTAGCGAAGATGTGGAAGATGATCTGATGGACGAGGAACTCCCAACTGATGAACAAACCGCGCATACTATTACACCCCGTATACCCTTTTTTGGGGTTAGAGGGTCTATTATCTGGTGACGGCTTTAGTAGAGCGGTGGAGACCGGAGACGCACACCTTCCACATGCCTAGTGGGGAGATTACTATCACCTTGCAGGATGTGGCATTCATTTTGGGGCTGCGAATTGATGGGCCCACGGTTACCGGAGAGATAACACCTGGAGCTACATGGGCAGATACATGCGAGGAATTGTTGGGCGTTAGGCCCTTGCCCGCGGACATAGTTGGCAGCAGGGTTTCAGCAAGCTGGCTGTCCACGAATTTTTCAGAGTTGGCTGAGGATGCAGACGAGTTAGTCGTACAGAGACACGCTCGAGCGTACATTTTGCAGTTGCTGGGTGGAGTACTTTTCACGGACAAGTCTGGGTCCTTGGTTTCACTTATAGCTCTACCACATCTACAGGATTTTGAGTTCTCTGGGACATTGAGCTGGGGATCAGCCGTACTTGCTTATCTTTACAGGCACCTATGTTTGGCAGCGGACATGGCGACCGAGGAGATTGGAGGCTCGGTCATACTACTTCAGCTCTGGGCTTGGGAGCATTTTCCCCACATTGCTCCAGTTGTTAGGGACTGCAGAGAATGGTACGGGCACCCGCTAGGAGTCCGCTGGGCAACGGCGTTTGCCCATCGTAGGCAGCCCACACACGTGGTGAGACCCTACAGGGATGCTTTTGACATGCAATCACCCGACCAGGTAATTTTACATTTACAAATTTTCCCTATATCAACAAAAGAAATACTAATCGTAATACAATTTTTGCATTCAGGTATTTTGGACTCCCTATACGGATGAGATCCGCGCCCATCTCCCAGCCAACTCTCTTGAAGGCCAACACATTTGGATAGCTGAAGTGCCTTTGATATACTTCCACATTGTGGAGTATTACTACCCAGATCGGTTCAAGAGACAATTTGGGGGTCTTCAGGATATCCCAAGTCATTGCTCCACCTTTGCAGAACTCCACGCTATTGATTTGAGGGGGAAAGTACATGTGGATTGGAGGGCGAAACACAGCGTTCATATTGCCCGCTGGGAGGAGCGGGAAGTTAGAATTATTCGCATCGATCGGTCCAGAGGGGTATTCGCAACGCCCGCATACGAGCAATGGTATCGGACCATTACTCGAAGATTTGTCGGACGTTTGGGTGCAACTCTGGCAAGCAACGTAAGTACTCGAACTATATTTTTTTTGGTAAAATTATTAACCAAAATGTTTTAAATTTACATCTACGTCTTTTCCTTGGATGCAGCTCGCTCTGTGGAGCCGTGTCTACGACATTGGACACGAGGAATGCCGCGAGATTGCGGCACAAGCAAAGGCGGAAATGACGGAGTGGCTGTCATTACAATTTGCAGATGCAGTCACGTTACATGACGAGCGTGCAGATATGGCTATGGAGGAGGCAAGGCGAGGAAGGGCAAGAGGACGGGGATGAGGAAGAGGTCGAGGTAGGGCGCGTGAACAAGTCGCGGAACCCATGGACTTTGAAGAAGCCGCTGCGGATGATGATAACATGGCGCAAGCAGACTACTTCACACCTGCCACCGAGCGACCAAGAGAAGAATTGCCAACGCCTCAAGCACCGTTAAGGCATGGATTGGACCCCAGCCAGACACGACCTACTTACTGCACACTAACGCCGCCGTCTATGCCAACATTCGAGGAAGATGCCCCAGGACCCTCTCAAATCAACATGATAGACGAAGCGAACCGTCTATTACCGTTCAATCCTCCAGATTCTACGATTACATACCATCGAAGGAAGAAACGTTGAATTGTAATCAATGTAATTTTTAATATGATGCAAAAATTGTAATGTGTATTCATGAACAAGTCTATTTGGAATGTGTATACATAACATTCGATGATGACGCATATTGAAATGTCTTCTTTGATGTTTGGAATGTCTACAATGTTTGCAATGTCTGGATGTTTACAAAAATATGTCTATTTACATTAAAAACATGGGATTGGCATGCCTTTTCAATGGTTTTTAAAAACTTGAAATTCCAAAGCCCCCACTTGGACTGCCATTTTCTCCAAAAAATTACTGTAAAGATGACGCATTTTGAACATGCGTCATATGTTCAACTTTCAAAGCCCACACCTGCCCCAGCCATTTCGAGGAAAATTTCATGTAAGGGTAACGCATATTTAACATGCGTTATATCCCAATGTCGCATATACAACATGCGATATCTTTACAGAACATTTCGAGACCTCATGCCTGTACAGAACATTTCGAGAGCAATTCCCTGGATATATGTCGCATGTTGGATATGCGTTATGTATAGCGCACTTCTAACATGCGTCACCAGCGCAGTTCCTGGGTAAAAAAAAACATAAGGGGTGTCGCATGTTCAACATGCGACACCTCTGTAGTTTTCAAGTAAAAAAAAAACATTACGTAATACCTGGGTATTTAAGTAATTCCCAGGTACTACTTAGGAATTTGACTCTGTATTATGTGAGTGACAGATTTCTTTCTATTTGTTCAAGCTGAGCATTAACCTCATAAAAGATATGTATGATATGGCTTCATCTTGTGTAAGGATATAGTCTGGAAAGACTAACTATTTTGACATCAACATTAGTTTGCATCAAGGTTCAGCTTTGAGTCCATTCATTTTTACTTTGATTATGGATGAATTGACAAGTCACATTCAGGATGAGATACCTTGATATATGTTATTCACTGATGATATTGTGTTGGTTGATGAGATTAGAGATGTAGTAAATGAGAGGCTTGAGGTCTGAAGGCATGCATTGAAGACTAAAAGATTTCGTATAAGTAGGGCTAAGACTGAATATATGGAGTGTACTTTTGATGGAAGCAATGGTGAAGGAACTGAGATGAAGATTGGTGATGATAACATTCAAAAGAGAGATTCTTTTAGATACTTGGGATATATTTGGCAACATGATGGGGAAATTGATAGGGATGTTACTAATAGAATAAATGCGGGTTGGCTAAAGTGGAGAGGAGCTTCTAGTGTTCTCTGTGATAAGGGAAAATTTTACAAAGCAGCCGTGAGACATGTTATACTCTATGGATCTGAATGTTGGCATGTGAACAACAGATATGTGCAGAGATTGACAGTAGCAGAAATGAAAATGCTAAGGTAGATGTGTGAACAAACACGTAAAGATTGGATTCGGAATGGTGCAATCAAAAGGAAAGTTGGTGTAGCTCCGACCCAGGATAAGATGTGAGAAGTCGCTTAAAGTGGTTTGGCCATTTACAAATGCGCTCAACTGATTTACCGGTGAGGAGATGCGAGTTTTGGGATGTTGAGCCAGCTAAGAGAGGGCGATAAAGATCCAAGAGGTGTTGGAATGAGACTATACGAAGGGATCTTAATTTTTTTGGATCTAATCTCGATAATGAGCAAGATAAATCTGAATGGAGGCAAATAATCAATGTAGCCGACCCTACTTAATATGGGAAAAGGCTTTGTTGTTGTCAAAGATGAGCATTGCATGCTCCAGCTTGAGAGGAAGTGTTAGAGTATGTGTCACATGTATAGATGGGTAATTGGATCCCTCTATGCTCCAATTACTACATCCACAGGTTTAGTCCCACATCTATTATGAGTGGGATTTGATCTTATTGGTGGGGCTATATAAGAAGCCCTACACCACATGTAACTAATGGGAGAGCAATAAAGAATACCCGGCCCTTGAGATGCCTTCTCTCGTGGTCTCATCCTGCTACTTACATAATAGGGTCCCACGTAAAATCCTAATGTTCTTCCTTATCTATATTTCTTTATCTCTTATACTCTTCCGTACTATTATTTTCTACATTGTACATAGAGAATGAACCTATGAATAATGATGGCCCTTTAGAGGATGTGTGTGAAGCCACACAACACAGAGTATAATCGGCAACAAGAGATACGAAACACAACCCACATGGATGGAAGATTATCATTTCTATGGATGCGAGACGTCATGTTACACTGTAGATGAGGATGTAGTGTAATGTACAGATCATATATAGTTTGACAAAGCAATGGCTCCGAATGAGTCGGAATCATGGACGGTCGTCATGAGAGATGAGTTGTACTCGATTGAGCGAAACGGTGTATAGGAGTTATGTGATTTGTTATAAGGCAGGCAATCCATATGATGTAAGTGGGTATTAAAAAAAGTACCTAGTTGATGGTATTGTTGATAAAAACAAAGCAAGATTAGTTGCCAAAAGCTATACTCAGTAAGTTGGAATAGGCTTATAGGAAACCTGATCTCTGGTTGCTAAATTGGAATCAAAATACAAATGATGTAAGTTGTAGTCAGATATATGGATTTGGAATTATTCAAAATGGATGTAAAGGCAGCTTTCATTGATGGAGAACGAAGAGAGGAAATATAGATGTGTCAATTTGATGGTTTTCTGGTATAATGGCAGGAGAAAATGGTTTATAAGTTAAGAAAGTCATTATATGATTTAAAACAGTCTTTACAACAATGATATCTCAAATTTAATGAGAAAGTTATCCAATTTGGATTTGTTGCAAATAAGCTAGATAATTGTGCATATGTCATGAAGAGTGGGAGCAAGTTTACTATCATGTCATCGTATGTGGACGACATTCTACTCGCAGGTAATGACATAGGAATGCTTGATGAAATTATTAAAAATTAAGCAATGAATTTGAGATGGACATGAATGAAGCATCCTATGTTCTAAGAATTCAAAATACAAAGGACAGAGATTCAAGGACATTGAGTCTTAGTCAAGAAAAATATTTGTATATTGTATTAAAGAGATTTAGAATGCATAACAACACTACATCTCCTACACCACTTGTGATTGAAAAGAGATTTAATAAGAGTCAATGTCATGGAAAGGAGCAAAAACTTTTAGGACTTAAATATGCATAAGTGGTGGGAAGTATGATGTATTCAATGATGTGCACTCGATCTGACTTGGCATATCCAATTAACCTAGTTTGCAGATATCAAAGTAAACCCAGACTAGCACATTGGGAAGCTATAAAGAGGATTTTCCAATATCTGAAAGGAATTGTATATCTGAAACTACTATATCAAGCTGAATCACTTAAGTTAGTAGGATACTCCGATGCAGATTTCGGAGTGGATGCAGATGATAAAATAACTACATCATGTTATATTTTCATGTTTGGTGGAGTATCCATTTTTGGGTAGTAAGAAACAAGGATGTCTATCTATACATACACAAGAAGCATAATACATTGCATGTAGCATGCCCACTACTCATGCGGTTTGGATTAAACGCTTTCTGGAAACTTAAACATGACATTGGTCAAAGTACCAATTGAAATGTATTATGACAACCAAGATGCATTAAGCTTGATCAATATTAGGGCTAATAGTTCTAAAGGAAAACACATTGAGATCCAATATCACTATATACAAGATATACTTGCGAACAAGAAATTACAATAACATATATACCTACAATTGACATGTTTGTTGGTTCTCTAACTAAGGGAACAATAGCATGTATATACATCAAACATGTTGGTTTGATGGGAATCAATAGTGCATGAGACAATGAAGAGGTTTTCATGAATAATGAACCTCACCAAAGACATCTTCGTGTGCATACTAAACGAATAGTAGGAGTGTAGAATTTTCTAATCACTTCAGTCAAGTAGGAGATGTTTAAATATGTCAAAGTATGTCCCCGCGCTCAAACCACCATTGGCAGTTGTGCGAGTCCGCGATTGCGTGAAGGTCGAGTCTCCCACAAGACCTGCGCGACTCGGGAGTGGGAGGTAAGTGGACGACTACGTGAGGTGCTTCACGCCTATAAGTGGACCTCCATCGGGATGGGAACAATCACCGATTAAGGGGAGCCCTCACCCACCATCGTGTTCTCTCCATCTCTCACATGCTCAATCTAAGAGGAGTCGATGACATACCTTGATTTGTAACAACTCCTACGCTGCACCACTAGAGACCCCCTTCACCTTGTTATGGTGCCTTCGCGAGCCATGCACTTAGTTTTGCGGTGACCCAGGGCCCAGCACCGAAAATACACCACTACACTGGAGCACACCTTTGCAAATGACCATCCACCCACACTGGAAGCACTATGTAAGGCACCCTAATAGTTGGCTTTGTCGATAGCCGATCGTGTGATGCCTTGCCTACGCCCAAAAAATGTCACATGAGCACTCTATTAAATGTTAAAAGGGAAAGTAGATGATCAATTTAGTACTCAGTTTGTGTGTAATCATCAATCATATTTCATGAGAATTTTATGTGCATGAGGTGTTCAGGGCATACTTATGGGACCTGATAGCTTTAATATGAAACTACCACACACAAAATCAGTGTTGTCTCTTATTTAGGTGAGTAGGTTCACTTAAATTTGAAATAACATGTATTTTGGTGTTTCTTCTAGTTGTTCTATTATATTTCTTTCTATTGGGCAGAGCATGTTTTTATTTAATTAGTTTCGAACAAGGTTCGAGATATCGATATTATATCGATAAATTCGAAAAGAATATATCGGGATATATCGACAATATCAACGAAAATCTCATAATTGGCTCAAAAAAGTGTTTTTCTAGCAAATAAAGATAATCTTATTTCTTAAAACAATATTTTTTTAAGCAAAAAGAGGGGGAAATACGCTAAGGTGTCCGCCCTCGATATATTTTAAACAATAAATAACATACAGGTACACACTTATGTTCAACAATGAGGTGTATTTAGCACATTAGCATTGTGTTACATCGCATACGTATAATCAAAATGCTAATCTATATCAAAAATCGATTTTATAGGATTAGAGAATATCATTCATAATAATCATACATTTGAACAAAAGACGATGTAAAATAGATTAAAAAATAAACTTTCTACTGATAAACAAAATTAAGACCAACTGGTGTATATCATGGATCGATGGTTCTATATTAGTAGAATATTAATACTTACTAAATATCAACAACTAATCAGTTTTTGAGTTATTTCATCTCCAATCTCCATCGATACCTGTTTGAAAATAGGAAGCGGAAGCGTATCAGAGTAAAGAAATAAAATATTTAGAGAACAGCGGGAATATACGTGGAACCCTACTCCCTAAGGAGCGGGATGAAACCACGGGAGAAGCCCTCAAAGGGGCATATGCTTCATTGCTTTTTCTCAATGGATACAGGAGGTATGGGGTCCCTTATATAGCCTCCACAGAACCTCCAAGTCCCACCACTGGTAGATGTGGGACTAAACATGTAGATGGGGTAAATGGATCTTGGAGAGATCCATTTACCCTCCTACAACTCATATGGCGCACAACCAAATACTCCAACAATACCGATATAATGTAATATTTCGAACCATGATTTATGATGAGAGATATATTTATTTTGCCATGTTTTGTGTATTTTTCTATTTCCTCTATCTCTAGTATGTAATTTGCCTACAAGGGTTATTCCTCTCTATATAAGAGAACCCTAGGGCCTCATTAATAAGAAAGTCATCATTTTCTTTCCACGTGGTATCAGAACGATAGTCCTAGACGGAAGCCATGTACGCTAATCTCCTCCCGCACTCTTCTCCGCTTGTGAACACGAGCAACCGCCCCCATTCCCCCGCCCCGCAGCCAACGGCCTTGCGAGGCTCCTTTGCGTTGCCGCCAGTGGCACCAAAGCCCCAAGCGGGTCTACGTAGCGCTTCACCACTGTTTAGGGCACCCGACAGGCTTATCATCATCACATATGGTCCCTTCGCTCATCGTCGGGACTCTAGTGGCATTCACCATTGTTGCCTAGGGTTCCATGGAACACTTACCTACTCACCTCAGCACCTTTTCAGAGCGCGATAATTGTTTGGGATCTTGGAAAATGGTGATTTCAGACCAATAAATTACCCATCCGGCCTTTGCACAGACCCAGATTTGAGGAGGATGGTTGTGATATGAGTCAGCACCCACAACCTATTCTCATGTGATTGTTTAGACACCTTCAAATCGGTCTACAGTTCCAATCGAGTTCTATCCCGACTTGTGTATCGTAAATCGTAATATCGGAAATCAAGAGTGACTTCTCCTCGTCTAGTGCCTTCAAAGGCTTGACACCCATCGTGAAGATAGATGGGACCAACTACGAGTTGTGGTCCATGCAATTTATGGCATCGATGCGGTATAACAACAAGGAGCACATTCTAGAACGAAATCAAAGCTAACAGACAAGATTGTGATGAATGCTTCATGGAAGCAAGATGACACATACACACGTGTATGGCTCTCTGGGACTCTTTCCATACCAGTAATATTTTTCATCAACCCACTGCCAAGATAATAACATTGAAGTGTTGGAATGAGACTATCCGAAGGGTCTTAGTTTTTGGATCTAATCCCGAGAATAGCCCAAGATAGATCTGAACGGAGGCAAAGAATCCATGTAGTCGAACCTACTTGATGTGGGAAAAGGCTTTCTGGTTGTTGTTGCCACTGCCAAGGCAGTGTGGGATATCCTTGCAACCACCAATTGTCAAGCAAAGAATGAAATCAAGACTCTCCAGCTACATTATGATATCTTCACGACTAGATAGAATGGTTGTCCTTTGCACTCCTTTTACTCTTTGCTTCAAGGCACGTTTGAGAAGTTGTACAGCTTCATGCACGTGACCACACCTACAGAGCAACATATGACGTACATGAGCGCCACAATAGTTGGAGTTTTTCTGGCGGCTCTTGACCCTGAGTATGATGCAGCATGCATCCAGCTCCTCACGGATGCATCTATAGCTCCGACGGAGGAGGCTTACAACTATCTTAGCAGGATCACGGTTTCATCCACTGCCATTACTCAGACCTCCTCAGCGATGGACGCATCTAGTAGTAGAGGAGGTACATCTCAATTCATAGGGACCATGTACTTATTATCACTAACTTGGTCATCCATAGGAGACATGCTACCTGAAGCATGGCTATCCTACATCCGCTCATGTGGCTGAATAGGTTCAGCTTACTAACACTTTTATGTTTACTACTAATTAGAAGTTGGATGATATTATATCCCATCCGAGGGAGATCATGACACATGCTACCACCACTATTAGTGCTCCTACAAGTCCTTCCAACATCGATGCTACAAACAGAGTCTCCTCTAGCACCTCAGATATAAAATATGCCTTACCGGTTATTGCAAGGCAGACATAACATGGTAGATCATGGATTCGGGTGTACCCATCATTTGTACGGCGACAACCTAGTTCACATCTTACATATTTGTACCTCCAGATAGATCAATGGTCATTATAAATGGGATTCATTCCCCTATTACATGATGAGGAGATATGTTTGATGTCATCTATGCATATGCAAAATGTGTTGATTTGCATTGTTGTGACATATTTGACCACCCTTCTCCTGTGTTTCAAGACATACTTACGAGCAGGGTGATTGGATGTGGTCGTGAGCAAGAGAGTCTCTACCGACTAGTCCAGACTCCATATGCTCGTGCTTCTTTCATTTCATTCCTACTAGATCAGCCTCTCGGTAGCTGTAGCAACTTCGGTTTGACCACCTTCCTCTACAGATTTTGTGTCATGTCTTCCCATAGATCTCTTCTCGATCCACCTTATAGTGCAAGGTGTGCCAACTTGGGAAGAGTTTTCTTGTTCGTCACAGTTGTAGTAGAGGTACATTATTTGAGCTTGTCCGTTTTGATATTGAGGTCCCCATAGATCTCTTCTCGATCCACCTTATAGCGGGGCTTCACAAGATCGATTGCACATCATTCACTATTTGTTCAGAGGACTCAGATAGATATCATTGTTATACTGGTCTATGTTGATGATATCATTCTTACAGGAGACGGTGTGCACATTAGTGCGACTAAGGAGTTCCTTGGACAGTAGTTTTTCATCAAGGACCTTGGCAATTTACGATACTTCCTAGGGCTTGAGTTCATCAGGAACCAACGAGGTTTTGTAATGACCCAGTGGAAGTATGCATCTATAATCCTCTCAGAGACAGACATGACTGATTGCAGACCTGCCACTAACTCCATGGATCCCAACATGAAGCTATATGATGATTGATACAAAGGAGGTGGACAGGAAGAGATACATGAAGCTTATTGGAAAGCTCTTTTATTTGATCACTACCAGACCAGACATCTCCTTTGTGGTGAGCAAAGTTAGCCAGTTTCAACTTTCAGGAGCAGTCGAGATGTGCACATATAGATGTAGACCATGCAGTTCCATATCATTTGAGGTATCTGAAGTCCAATCTATGCACGGGATTGCTCTTTAGTAGAGGGGAATCCCTTGCCATCATGGCATGTGCAGATCTAGACTATGCAGAATGCCCCAAGGACATGAAATCTACCTCCAGCTTTGCAGTATTCATAGGGAGCTCTTTGGTCAGATCTACTGATGATTCAGAGTACAGAGCCATGACACAAGGGAGCACTGAGATGATGTGGGGCAGATCAGTTCTGATTGACCTAACTATCGACGTGCCTCTTTTAATACATACACAATGCACTCTTTTCATTGCCAACAACCATGCCTTTCATGAGAGGACTAAGCACATTGAGGATCATTATACACGTGACATGTTTTAGAAGGGTTTTATCTCTACTTCCCACGTCATCTCAGGAGAACTGACAACATATGTTTTCACCAAGGCTCTAGCCAGAGGGCCATTTCAGAGATATTTGAAGATGAGTATGGCATCTATGCTACATCTTAAGGAGTGTCGAGAGATATATTTTCCATTTCTTATCTTTAGTATGTAATTTTCCCACCAAGGTTTCCCCTCTCTAAAAAGAGTAATTTAGGACCTTATGGATAATCATAATTTTCTTTCGACAATTTAGAACATAGCATCATGAAGGCTTACTCTACCCATTCAATTATAGGAGAAGGAAGGAAAACTTTTTTTTTTGAGTAAAAGCACAGGGTAGCCCTCCCGAGGCGGGAGTCACCACACCAAAGCATTCATTAATAAGGTAAAGAGTACATCAGTTTGAACCCAGAAATTATACAAAGCATTACAGTGGGCTACAACATTCTCAGAGTAAAACCGCTGCCCCTTGAAGACAGTATCATTCCTACCCAGCCAAATAGCCCACAGTACGGCAAAAGGCTTGGAGACATCATCGGAAGACCCATGGCCGACCCGACGAATCGATCGCCAAAACTGATCAGCATCAAAGGACCGGACCCACGTGAGCCCCAATGACTCCCAAACCTCTGCGGAAGACCTGCAACCAAAGAAGATGTGGTCCACACCCTCCAACTCGTCCTCGCATCTGTCACACCTTAGATCCGTCCCACCCAGCAGTCTGCCTCTTCTCACCTTATCACAAATACGACCTCTCCTCATACACCAAAGGAAAACCTTAACCCGCGTAGGAATCTTAGCTGCCCTAATCATCTTCACGTCAGCACACAGCTCTTCATCACGCTCCATCAAAGCCGCAGCAACCTTCCGATAGGCCGCCTTCACCGAGAACCTACCACCAGTCCATTCAAAATGGTCCGGGTTCCCCGACAGCTCCCCGGCAGGAGGAATCTCAGACAACATCCTCAAAAACTCCTCCAACCTCTGATCTGATAGATCCGCAAGGAACCTCGGCGCCCACGCCCCAACTTCGACGACCTCCGCCACCCGCGCTCCCCTATCAACGGCCAACGCCATCAACCGAGAGAAGCGGGAGGCCAGGGCCCCATCCCCCGTCCAGTCATCCAACCAGAACCGGAAACGGAGCCCATCCCCCAAAACCGGCCTAAGAAGCGGCCGAAGCACCGGAAGAACGGCACGGATCCCAGTCCACAAGGAAGACTCATGACGCTTCCTCTCTACCACCAACTCCCCAGTAATACAATAAATCTTTCTCAGCAGCTGCAAGACCGGCGAATCAGAGGAACCCCAAATGCGCACCGCCCACTTGGCTAATAGAGCTTTGTTCATAGATTCCACGTCCCTAACGCCAAGGCCCCCCTCTGCAACAGGAACAGCCAGGTCCTTCCAAACCACCAGGTGTAATCGCCTCTTTGCATGTTTTCCATCAGACCAGAAAAAGGATCTCATCAAGGTCTCAATCCTCCATCTAACACCAACAGGCATTAACCTCGTTGAAAAGAAAAAAGTCGGGATGGCCGAAAGAACGTGCTTCAGCAATGTAAGCTTCCCACCCTTGGACAGAGTCACAGCCTTCCACCCTTCCAGCCGCTCCTCCATTCTGCGCAGCACACAATCCCAATCTGACTTCCTCAGCCTACCCTCAACCAAAGGCAAACCCAGATAGGTTATCGGCAGTCTCCCCAAGGGGCATCCTGCCCACTCCGCCAGCTTGATGCTCTCCTCGCCACCCAAACCCATTGGAATAAGGACCGACTTCTGCTTGTTAATCTGCATCCCAGAGAGGCACCCAAAAACATCCACCAGCACTGCTGCATTGCGGTTCTGCTCCTCCGTCCCTCCCAGGAATACCAGCGTGTCATCCGCATATTGCAACACCGGGACCGAGATGTCCCCCATTCGGAAGCCCTCGCACTAGCTTTCTTCCACTGCCTGCTCAAACAAAACCGCAAGACAATCTGCAACCAACACAAAAAGCAGGGGAGCAAGTGGGCAGCCCTGACGCACCCCCCTCTACGGCTGGAACCAGCCCCCCTCAGACCTCCCATTTACCAGCATCGAGCATGAGCTAGTGGTGACACGTCTCTTAACCCAAGCAATCCATTCGTCCAAGAAGCCCCTTTTCTGCATAGCTAACCAAAGGAATCTCCAACTGACACAGTCATAAGCCTTGGCGTAGTCAATCTTCCAAACTGCCCCTTTTTTGTGAGACCTCTTCCACTCACGGCAAATCTCCGAAGCGGTCACGATCCCATCCGCCATAGACCGACCCGGAATGAATGCGGATTGGGCCTGCAAAACCACAGAGGAAAGGACCCCTCTAAGCCTGCTCGCCAACACCTTGGCGACAATAAGATAAATGCCATTGGAAATAGAAATCGGTCTGTAGTCCCCCACCCCCACTGGGGTATCTTTCTTCGGCAGCAAAAAAATGAAAGCCCTATTTACTTTCTCAAAACCCAAGTTGCCCCCTCTGAACTCAGTCAGAACCTCCAAGATGTCCCCCTTTAGCAGATCCCAGAACTCCCTGTAGAATGAAATGGAGAAACCATCCGGACCCGGAGCCCCGTCTGGATTCAGCTCCCAAACCGCCTTGCGCACCTCAGCCTCCGTGAATTCGGCCACTAACGAATCAGCCTGGGAACCACTTAAAGGCCTCACCCCCCGACCCGACCAACCCCAGCCATCCTCCCCAGCACCCTCCTCGAGGCACTCACAAAATGACCCCGCAAGGCGATCCCAATCTCCCTTTCGCCGGAAACTCTTCGCCCCCCTACCTCCATCTCATGCAAGAAGTTCCTTCTCCTCCTCCCGCAAGCCACAGAATGGAAGAACCGCGTGTTGGCGTCCCCTTCCCTTGGCCACTTCTGCCTGGCCCTCTGCCGTCAATGAACCTCCTCTTTTCTGTCCTCCCGAAGCACAGTCTCTAGCCAAGCTGCCCTCTCCTCCACCTCCTCCGGAGACAGACTCCGATCATCATCAAGCTCGTCCAACCTGCTGATCCCAGCCTCTGCCTCTGCCCTGACGGCCCGACGCCTCCTGGCGACATCCTTCCCATAACTCAACAGCAACCACCTCAGTGACTCGAGCTTGGCCGCAAACCGCGACACTGCCGAGCCCGCCACCGCCACACTCCGCCACTGATCAAGCACCATGTCCCGGAAACCTTCCTCCAACAGCCACTTCTTCTCAAAGCGAAAAGAGAAACGAGCCAAGCGCTCCTCCCCAAAAAACCATAGAACAGGAGTGTGATCCGAGATAGTCCTCCGAAGAGCCCAAGCCCTCGCCAACGGGAAGACCTCCCCTGCCTCAACCGACATCAGGAACCTGTCGAGTCTGAACCTCGCCCTCACGTTCCTCCAAGTGTACTTGCACCCAGCCGCATCCACAATAGACAACCCCAGAGACCGAACCACCTGCCTCATATCTTCTGATCCAGGATCAGAGCCTCCGCTCCCCCCGGCCAGTCGTCCGGTAGCAACGTGACATTGAAGTCGCCACCAATGATCCAAAAACCGTCGCCAACCTCAGGCCCAACACTCTCCAGATCCCCGGCCAAGCTACCATCCTGCCGCCGACACGGGACATAGACATTAGTAACGCACAGACAGATCCCATCCGCCCTCTGCCGCAGCCGAACAGACAAAGTGAACTGGGAGGCGGACATCCCCAGCAAGTCGAAGGAATCAGATCGCCAACCGGAGAGCAACCCCCCTGAAGCCCCAGCAGCCCCCCTGTCCGCCAACGAGAACAACCCCCCCTACTCATCCCCCGCCGCAACTGGTCATCCAAAGACTGCAACTTAGTCTCCTGAAGCAAGAAAATATCTGCACCAGCCTCTCTCAGCAGATTCTGCACCCCGAGCCCCTTTTCGGGCCGACCGAGGCCCCTCACATTCAATGATAACAGCTTCATCTGGCGACCATAGCTTCCCTCTTCCTTGGGGGAATAACCCCCAAGCGTCGCGTCATGTTCCTGTCAAGAACCGCAAAACGGTTCCGCACCACCAACGGGCTAGCCGCCCTCACGCTCAAGCCTCAACATCTGCCCCCGATGCCAGAGATGCCCTTAGAGCAGCCCGCGCCTCCTTCTCAACCCTCCTCCGCTTCCCTCTCCCCCTTTCATGCGCCACACCAAAACGCCGCGGTAATTCCCCTCCCAAAAGGAGCAAAGATCCTCCCTCCTACTCCACCCCAGCCGGATCAGCCCTACCCCCAGCTGGAACCTCCCCACCCAACGTACCCTCAGGCGAACCAGCCACCCCAGCCACATCAGCGACCCCTTCCAGATGAAAATCCCGTCCCCCTGGAACAGCAGCCCACTCCCCCAAAGATACGTCCACCCGCGGAGAGTTCGCAGCTCCCCCCCTCTCCGAAGCGGCGCCCAAAGCAACCCCCTCCACACCTCGGGCCAAAACCCCCTCCTCAACATCCTCGACCAGACGAGCGGTCGAAGCTGACCGAGCCCCACCCCCTCCCAGAGCCTCCCCTCCGCCAGCAGACCGCGCCGAAGCCGCCAGAAACCAAGGCAAAGAAACAACCGGCAACCTCGGAAAATCCACCGCCGAAATGGAACCGAAACGAAGACCCTCCCCCGGGGCGCGGGTCACGCTCGGAAGCCGCCCCTCCACCGAAAGTCGACCCTCCTCTTGCCGCCAAGCCCCCACCTTTGCAACAGAACGCAACTCCACCTCACCATCCACCACCGCCACCTCGGACACCGGGATCTCCTCCTTACGGCACCCAGCTGCCAGAATAGCCGCCCACACATCTGCAGCCACCAGCTCTAGAAGAAGCCGCCTACCAGCCAGTCGAACCTCCCACCAACCCATCTTCTCGACACCAACCGGCCTCACCCGAAGGAACACCTCCAACGGCTGCCCGGGTTGAGACCCCGAACTCGCGACTGAGACAACCACGAGAACGCCACGCAACAGCTCAGAGATGCGCTCCCTCGTCCTCTGAGCAATGCTTTGGTAAAGATATCAGTTGTTTGCTCTCCTGAACTGACATGGGAGGTAGAAATCAAACCCTTCTGAATCATATCTCTAGTGTAATGGCAATCTACATCAATATATTTTGTTCTCTCATGAAATGCAGGGTTGTTTGCAATGAATAGGGTAGCCTGATTATCACATTGTAACTGCATAGGTAGAGGGACATCTATATGCAAATCTGCTAACACTGCTCGAACCCACATCATTTCTGTACTTGCTTGTGCCATAGCCATATATTCAGACTCGACACTTGATCTGGCCACCACTGTCTGCTTCTTGCTTCTCCAAGAAATAAGAGAACTGCCAAGGAACACTGCGAAGCCCGAAGTAGACTTCCTATCCCTAGGACACCCTGCATAATCAGCATCAACGCACGCAGACACAGAGAGAGTTGCTCTTTGTTGAAAAATAGTCATGCACATGGAGAATATTTTAGATATCTCAATATCATGTGTATAGCGTCCATATGTACTTGTCGAGGCTGCTCCATGAACTGGCTTACTCGATTCACAACAAAAGAGATATCTGGTCTGGTAATAGTAAGATAAAGGAGCTTTCCCATCATCTCTCTATATCTCCTCTTATCAACTTCATATGTATCATCATCATATAATTTCATGCTAGGATCCATAAGAGTAATAGAAGGTCGACACCCCAATCAAGCTTGTCTCAACAAGCATGTCTGTTACATATTTTCTTTAAGTCATTACAAGACCCTGCGCATTTCTTGCAAACTCCAACCCTGAGAAATACCTGAGGGTGCCCAGACCTTTAAATTGACGGCCCAGAAACTCTTTTGCCATCTTTATTCCCTGCACATCATCTCTTGTAACAACTATATCATCAACATACACCATGATAACCACTGTACCTCTCGGTGTTCTCTGCACAAATAGAGAATGGTCTGCATTTGACCTCTTGAACCCCTGCCTTTCAATCAGATCCGAGAACTTCTGAAACCATGCCCTTGAACTTTGTTTAAGATCATATATTGCCTTATGGAGTCTACAGACCTGGTGACACTCCCCCTCAGCAGCAAACCCCGGAGGCTGCTGCATATATACCTCCTCCTGTAGATCTCCATACAAAAACGCATTTTTAACATCTAACTAAAATAAGGGTCAGTCGGTACCAAGGTTTTAAAAAGCGTGAGGCGTATCGAGGCGTTTTCCCAGTATTGCCTCGAGGCGTAAGCCTCGAGGCGTATTGAGGCGTAAGCCTCATTCGTGGAAGAAATTTTTTTCATAAAACATCATAATTAACCATATCTACCATTTTCAAGTTCTAGAAATTTAATAGTTATGAGTAAATACATAACTCCATGACATTTCAAGGCTAACATCATGGTTTAAACATCGAAGTTGTTATATAACACTCTTTTTTGGACTCTAAATCAGTAAGGAGTCAGGTAAATATGAATATGCAAGAACAATAATAGGTAACTCTCTGCAAAATTTAAAGTCTTGAATAAAATTTACTAAAGGGGCTAGATGTAACACAAGATGCATACTAAGAGTAGAGGCATTAGATTTAATATCTCAAGATCCAAATTTTTGTTCATGTTGATATATAAAGAACATGCATAACAAAGTAAAAATAAGCTCAATACTTTAATAAACTAAAAAAATGCATTTTAGTGAATTGTGAGCTTAAGGACTTGAACATACTTGTCTATGAAAGATGAAAAGCCCACAATCAAAAAGAAAAGAAGAAAATATTGCAGAAAAATTCAAAAAATCAGCACACAAATGAGGCTACGCCTCGGGGCAGCGCCTCGAGGCTTACGCCTCGAGGCGCGCCTCATAAGACTCGAGGCTTAAGCCTCACTGAGACTGCATGAGGCTATAGCCTCGAGGCGTTTTTCTTAGAAAAACGCCTCGAGGCGTACGCCTCAGCGCCTCGAGGCGCGTTTTTAAAAACAATGCTTGTAACGATCAAGACTCCCATCTGCATGATGTTTAATAGTAAACACCCATTTGCAACTGACAATAGAGGCACCACGAGCAGACACTAAACTCTAGGAACGACGAGATAGCAATGCAGCCATCTCCTCTTCCATAGCTAAACGCCAATGACTATCTGTCAAAGCCTCCTGTAAGTCCGTGGAATAGTCACGGCTTACAAAGCAACTACAAACCTCTGAAATTCCCCTGTTAAGCGATGGAAAGACACATGTGAAGCAAGCGGATATGAGGCATATGTACGCTTTTTCTTCCTAACGGCAATGGGCATGTCCAGATCGTTGGGAACCTCCTCCTGCAATGATCCCTGCACAGAAGTATCACCAGACCCATCGTTAGAAACCATGTTATCAGAACAAACCTGGGGCGTGCTGGATGACAGGCAATGACCATGAGCAAAAACTGGCCGACGGGTATAGAATTTGGGTAGCGGTGGAATTGTCGTCATAGGCGGTTGTGATGGCAGAGGTGATGGTGGAGGTGGTGGTGGTGGAGTGTTGGTGGTGTAACTGGTATGGGAGACAACTGACTCGTAGGAGGAGGTGGCATGTAGATTTCATAATCCAACTCTGAGGAGGCCAACTTGTCACTTGTAGGAGAGAAATACATCACCGACTCAAAAAATGTGACATCAGCACTGATAAAAGGTGGAAGAGGACTCATATCACTTGTTCTTGGGGTGCCCCGTCTCGGCCCGGGTTTGGAGAGAGGTGGGGATCTCATGGATCCGCACGGACGACCTCTCCTCTTTCTGGGCTTCCATTCGTCGGATCGGGGGGGTTCCACCAATGACTGCTCGTGGTTGTTTGCGGTGATGTGGGCCATTTGGCTCGGGCGAAACGATGTGATATTTAATGGCCGGAGATGTTACTGAGAAAATGTAGTCAACCACTGCACATAACTTCTTGTTAACGTGGTGATGTAATCCTCCGTTACTTTAAATATATACCAGGAGGTGACCCCCACGATGGGGGCTCACCCACTCTTAAATCAAAAAATAATAATATTTATTGTGTAAAGGTTCATAGCACCGATATCCCTTCTGAGAACTGGAGTACCCAACAAAAACACATTTGACAGCTCTAGGAGAAAGCTTGTAAAGACCTGGAGGCATTTGGTGAACAAAAGCAACGAAGCCAAAGACACGAGGGGTAAGAGAAAATAACTCCTTCTCAGGGAAAGCTATAGAGAAAGGAATTTTCTCACCCAAAACAGATGAAGGCATGCAATTCACAAGATAACATGCCGTGAGAATAGCATCATGCCATCATCCCAAAAAGAATGTGGATCCTTCGTAATCTGACTAATAGATAACAAATTCATAGAGAAATCAAGAGCATGTAACACATTCTGCAGATGCATCAAAGGTGTTAAATTAATCTCCCCCTTGTCCTGTAATGGGGGAATGTGTCCCATCGGCTATCACCACGGTTCTCCCTGGAGGAATCTGTCTATATGTTGTAAGTTGCTCTCTGTTTCCACATAAATAATGGGTCGCCCCGGAGTCCATAATCCACTCTGTAATCGCAGATCCATGACAAGAGGTAAAAGCATAAGAACTACCTGAGATGCTGGCTGTAGCAGACATACTGGCTGAGGCTGAAGCTGCCACATCTGAATGGCCTCCTGAAGGAGAGGCAGGGGGCACGATATCCCGTAGTCTGCCTACGAGATCATCAAATCGTTGATCGGAAGTCGAAGGTACTGGAGACTCAACCTTTTCCGCTATACCTGCAGACGCTAGGAAACCACGCTTAGAATAACATGTATCCTCTGAGTGACCGGGACGATGACAATATGTGCAGGGCTGACGGATGCGACCTCCTCTACCACGGGGTCCACGTCCACGAAAGACAGATGAGCCTCCTCTGCCCCTAGAGGTTGCCATCGCTGAAGAAGTCTGGCTAGCAGTAGAGGTCGGGAAAGTGATCCTGCTAAGTCTGCGGAAATGATTCTCCATAAGAGGAATAGTAGCATCCGCAAGTATATGAGATCGAGCAGCATCATATTCATGATCGAGGGCTGCAAATACTCCTACCATTGTGGCATTCATGTACGTCTTTTGTTGCTCAGGAGTGGCGGTGAGAGGCATGAAGCTATGGAGCTTCTCAAACATCCCGCGTAAGGATGTATACAATGAGTGGAGAGGTCGTCCGTTCTGCTTCACCGTGAAGATATCATGCTGAAGTTGAAGTGTCTTGATCTCATTCCGTGCCTGAGAATAGGTTGCAGCAAGAATATCCCACATTGCCTTGGGCAATGGGATGATGTAACACATCATTGACGATCTCTATCGTCAATGTTCCTGACAGCCAAACTTTGGCATATGCGTCGTCCGCCTCCCACGAGGCATGAATCCATGTTTTCTCTATCGGTTCATCGTCTGTAAGAATATGCTTCTTACCATTAGACTTCATAAGGATCATGAACTGCATAGCCCAGAGCTCATAGTTCACCCCGTCCATCTTGACAATTGGTGTCGGACCTCTGAAGGCACCTGTGGCGGGCACATCGACTTTGTTCTCTGATATGATAAAAGTTCTAAGCCTTCTCCCACTATGAGTAGGGTCGGCTACATGGATTCTTGCTCAAATCCATGTTGAAAAATTCGACTATTTTTTACGCTGGCTGTCGACTACCTAACGCAACCCCTGCAAGATTCGGCATCATGTTCTCTGACATGATGCTGAATGAAAATCACAGGGGATTCGTAGACCAATAGAGAGATGTCTACAAGGACATGTGAGGGTTTGATTGCATTTGTAGACTTATGCAATCAAAATCATACCAAAGCGAACGAAGGGAACGACGGAGAGGAGAGGCCTACAGTAGTGAGGGTCGTCGCCTAGGGGATCCGGTGGTACCTAGGGGAACCGGCGACGGCACTAGGTGGCGGGACAGGGAGAGGCGCTAGCGAACAGGATGGGACGTCGGCGGGAGGGCGGCGGCCCTGGCGGAGGGAAGGCGGCACCGAGAGGAGGGGCAGCGACGCCGGCAGCGCGAGATGAGAGAGAAGGGGTTGGCGGGTGGGGATTAGGGTTAGGGTATTCGAGCTCCGATCTAGGACCGCCGCTCTAATACCATGTTGGAAGAAATGAGTGTGTTGTATTCTCTAAGAATCCTAGGCTCTCTTATATAGAGGAGAGTCCTATGGGTAAATTACATAAGACGGATACAAAAAAAATAAAATATAGAAAACGGTACATAGAGAATATGGAAATATATAAATCTCTTTACAATAAGGAATAGGAGTTATTCTTGATTTCCATTTAATTGATTGTTCCAATTTTTTTGAGTGAAAAATGTGGATAAAGTGGAGTTATTCCTTATTCTCTACTTGGTTATTGATCTTAGGAAGGTAGGATAAGTGGGATAAGTTGTTTTTATTGTGGGGTAGGAGTCAATGAGGAATAAATGACAATCTCATTCAAAGGAGGGATAAAAAGGATAGTCATTCCACCATTTTAAAGGATAAGTAGTGGACCACGTAGTCCTACTTAGATAAGCTTATCCAAAGATGTGCCGTTATTTAGAGGCTTATTCACATAGCTGAGATAAAGATGCTCTAGTCAATGGGATGTGCCGTTATTTAGAGGCTTATTCACATAGCTGAGATAAAGATGCTCTAGTCAATGTGTGCGTACACAAAGAAGATCGAATTCACAATGAGAATACCAGATAAAATATAAAAGGTTAGTATGGCACTAATTGAAAATAAAATGAGAAACTCGACTAAGGTAGTTTGGACATGTCTAATGGTCTTCGAATAACTACATTTGAAGGCGTGAGAAATTAAAAGAAAAGCATTGCAAGAGGGGTCAGTGAAGACCAAATAAGTATTGGATGGAGACTGTTAAGAAGGATATGGCTTCGTTGGATTTAAGTCAGGGACAACCCAAAATCAATATATTTGGATCAAATAATCCATGTGGCCAACCCCACTTAAAATGAGAAAAGACTTGGCTGTTACTGTATTAAATTCCTAAATGAGTCCATGACTTGCTTGTTTTGCTAATTCTTTAACTTTTTGAAGTTCTGCTAATTCTGTCTAATGTTGCTTGCCATCAATGTCAACTGACGAGGCCTATCTAGAATGCTTCTTAACTCATAATAGAAATCGTCACTCCAATCTTGTGTCTAGAGATCCTTTTCGCTACTCAGGAATCCTTTGAAAGGTTTGCAATGATGAATTCACAGCATCTGCATCTGTAGTTGTGCATATTAACGGATCTGCAATCTCCCATTGCCAACCTGAGCAAGTCGCTTCTATGGACCACACTACACCTTCATAGTTTGGATTAGGAGTTAATTAAGAAGTTAAGCCCCCAAAAAGGGATTAACTTCTTAATTAACTGAAGGAAAACTCAGAAGATAAGAATGTGTTCACTCCCTATTTACTCATCTCCAATGACTCCTCCATTCATTATAGGATAAGGTACAAAAAGGGCCACATCTATGCTTCGACTCTCAATCAGGGTACTCATTTTTGCAACGCAACAATAAGAGTACTAAGCTTTGAACTTTAGGGTTTAGCATCTACATAGGGTTATGGAAGCTTACGGAAGACTATATTTGAGACAAAAAATAAGATCGTATCCATCTTTGTTATGTTTCAAGAATGACGGCCATAACTGGGATTTTGATTATGAACCATTTGTTTGTAATTTGTACTTTATATTTCCAATCATTTCTGGTTCATCAGATTTCACATCAATACTTTATTTCAATAGCAATCATTATCAACTCCAATAAGACAATCTAACTTATCTTGTCAACCTCACTTTTTAATTATTTCCAATCACTTACTAACCAGTAACTGTCGCATCAGAAGTATTCTACTAACCATTAACTCTTGCAATAACTCTTTAACTCAAAATCTAAACTTATTCTTCTTACATTTTACCGTCAATCCAAACACGGCCATGTTTATAATGAATTTGGTCCAAGATCACTGGCTACTTACATCATAATTCTATGATACACTATGAAAACTCACTGAAATCAGGAAAGACACCAAAAATTGATGTATAACCAACAAGAATAATAACCAATTTAGTGCAAAGGCTGGATGGTTGGACAATAGCAACACACTCCAGATCACTTTCGTAATAAAGCACGGAGCATGAAAGAGCACAAAAGACCAAAAAAGGAGGTAACGCCAAATTCAAACACTATTTCAGAAAGTACAAAACAAAATGTAATGTCATGTTAATGGCACTCTCTAGGCATGACTGATTCCTAAATACTTGATCTCAGAAGGATATAAAAGCTTAAGATAAGATGAAATTATAAAGTACAACCTATGTTTTCATTACTCACATGTTTCTCTTTAAGAACTCAGAAAGTGGATCCACACATATCCAATTGTGAATTAGTGATAGCAGAAAATGACGATACCAACTTAACAGTGTAATCGTTAAAAGTTTCTGTACTAACTGTTTTCGGATTTGGATCAAGCATTTTCTGGATCAATGACTTGGCATTGGAAGAAAACCAGGATGGACATGAAAAGTCCGCTGCATTTATCTGCAAATATATACAAAGTACTATTTGCCATTGGTGAGTTGGGTATAAAAAGGAATCTAAGTGAGCTTGCAACATTAACATATTAGAATTGGAACATGAAACTGTCGTAAAACCTACTACTTCCTATCGTTGACTATAATTGGTTACAACTGTACAAACTTTACATGCTAAAAAAATGCATTACAGTGATGAAAGGTCAAAGTTAAATTAATAATGGCATCAATTTATTGAATGCTTGAAATTAAGCACATACTTTAACCTTTTTAAGATTACGTGAATATTGTTGGCGTAAGGTTGCCACACTTATACATAAATCTTTTTCCCAATAATTTATGCTGTTGAATTTCAATGATTTTGGTTTCTTTTGTCTAGCTCCCCCCTTCACCAAACGCTCCAACAAGTGAAGCTCTCTCATATCATTTTTTTAGTATTTACCTTAAAATTTTCACTAAGAATTTCTACCGGGTTATGACGAGTCTCGTGATAGGAAACTCTTTGTCGTGTCACCTTCTGGGAACTCAAAAGCATTGTGCACGACCATGGCAACTTGTCCCTGCCTCTTCACTCTTCTCCATCCTTCATCAAATGCATGCCAACACATGACTCAGCTGATATCTCTAATCACCCATAAAGCACCACCATATTGCTCTTCCAGTCTAAATGCACGTGCATTGTCATTGCATGAGACCTGCACAGCAATTAACTCTCCATAAGTCACATGAGCTGAACTTACCACAGGTAGCTTTGTAGTTTGTGCTGACATCGAGATGTCCACTCCAAATGTTGTACAAGCCATCAAAGACTATTCCCAGAAATTCCCATCATTATCTCAGGAATGGAGCAATCTTACTATTACGAGGTTCGTCCTTAACTGGGTTATGTCCTCAGCGGTGGCTATCGTATCATTATATGTGGAGAATTTAAAATACATAGGATACAGAGAACCCTAACCCTATGGAGTTTATACAGTACTAGTACAAACAGATCTCTAAAGACAGACTGATCCAAATACAAAGGATAAAAAACCATTTTAAAATAGGGGTGTTGCAGCTACAACACCTTATTGATATATATCTTTCTAACCACGTTGGCCCTGACTCCCACCAAGACCAAAGACATGTTTCCTTCTATGATAGTTTAAGGGACTTCTATCAAACTCAAGGGAGTGGATAAATATTTTTTTTAGGCTCAAAAAAAGGGGGGATACAGTCTTGGTGTTCGCCCCAGCATTATATATTAATAGAAAAAGAAAATAGAGAGAAATACTTACATAGTCAAGGAAGGAGAGATGGGTTTAGAAAGCGCAAGCAGAAACAACAAAATCCTGGGTTTAAAGAAGAGACTCGGCCACCACAATAAGGCCCAAAAAAACTACCGAATATACCAGTCGGATGTAAGTCAAGCACACGAGATAAGAATGTTTTCACGATAGAAGCGCTGCCCGGAGAAAATAACTTCGTTCCTGCCAAGCCATATGCACCACAGCCGCGCGACGGGAGCCAAGAGGTCACGCCTCTCCCTGTTCCTGTTGGACCACAGAATCTCGCAGAAAGCGGAGAGGTTGTCTGCTCTCGCCCAAGGCAAATCGTCCCGAATTCCCGAAACCAAGTGGCAGCCGAAGAAGAGGTGGTCAATGGTTTCGTCCTCATCATTACAAAGGGGGCAGGATGCACCGAAGTTTGGCAAAAATGTGGCACAACGATCACGAGTCAACAGCCTCCTTCTGCGAAGTAACCAAAGGAAGATGCCGATGCGCTCCGGCAAGCGCAAGCCCCAAAAGAATCCACAATCACGCACAAGAAGAGAGGTCGCAGTAGGTGGAGGAAGGACCAGAGCCCGGTACGCCTTCCTAGTGGAAAAGGACCCGTCCTTCCAGCGCCAATGATCCACCTGCAAATTTGGCGTAGCAACAATACTAAGAGCCACCATCATCGAAACGAAGTCATCCACCCGCTGCTCGGAGAAGTTCGCGGAGAAACGAGGGCACCAACACCCATCCACTCAATATTCAGCCACTGTCGCATTCTTATTCGACGCAAGCGCGAACAGTCTTGGAAAACGCACCTGGAGAGGACCACTTCCCGACCAATCATCCAGCCAAAACTTGAAAGAGTCCCCCGTCCCCAACACCGGGGTGAAGAGCGCAACATTCCTCTGCAGGGCGGCCATCACGCTGCGCCAGAACGGGGAAGAATGAAATCGCAGATCCCCCCGCTGCAGCCCGAACCAGTCGTTGCCCAAGAACACCCTGAGAACATTGATAAAGAAGTTATCTTCCGTCCCCCATAATCCACTCACCCATTTGAGTAAGAGAGCGTCATTAACCAGATCCAATCTCCGGACACCAAGACCACCAAAGCGCTTAGGCATAGACACGTCATCCCACGCGACCAGATGCATGGCCCTACCATTCCCCCCCTTCCGCCCCACAAGAAACGACGCATAGATCGCTCAAGCCGCAATCGGACCCCCGCAGGCATGCGACGAACCGAGAGGAAGTACAAAGGGATAGACAAGAGCACCGATTTGAGAAGGATAAGTCTCCCTCCCCGAGAGAGCAAAGCCGCCCGCCAACCAGCAAGGCGCGTTTCCACCCGCTCAGTAATAACACGCCAATCCCGGGCTCTGGCCCGCCCCACCGATAAGGGTAAACCAAGATATGCAATCTGAAGCTCACCCGGAGAAGAACCGAGCAGCCGACCGCATTCCTCCGCCTCCGCAGGCGACAAGCCAAAAGGCACCACGTTGGATTTGGAGACGTTAATCGACAGGCCCGATAATTCACAGAAGAGGGCTAGAGTGGTGGTCATACCGGAAACCTCCGTCGTACCACCCTCGATAAAGCAAATAGTATCGTCGGCGAACTGTATCAAGGGGATGCAGACATCCCCCTTACAGAATCCAATAGTAAGCCCAGCGTCAATTACGCGGTTCACCATGCGCACAAGAACATCGGCGGCCAACACAAAGAGGAGGGGTGCAAGAGGACAGCCCTGCCGCACCCCTTTCTAGGTTGGAAGGAACCACCAAACGGCCTGCCATTGATCATCACAAAGAGCGAAGCAGTGGAGACGCATCTACGCATCCAAGAGATCCACAAGTTTGGGAAGGCACGTCTTCGCAAAACGGACCACAGGAACCGCTAATCTAGGCAGTCATAAGCCTTAGTAAAATCAATCTTCCATAGTACCCCCTTTTTTTTATCCTTTTTCCACTCCGCAACCACTTCGGAAGCAACGACAATGCAATCCGCGATTTGCCTCCCTTAATGAACGCGGCCTGAACTGGAGAAATAAGAGTGTCCAAAACCCGAGCCAACCGGGTGGCTAAAATTTTAGCCACGATAAGGTAGATGCCATTGGAGACGGCGATTGGCCGATAGTCCTCAATACGCTGAGCCGGCAATTTTTTTGGGATCATAACAATATTAGCCCGATTGAGGCGATCAAAACCGAGGTTGCCCGTACAAAAATCGGAAATGACCTCCATGACGTCGCCAGCCACAAGCTCCCAGAAGTCGCGATAGAAAGCAACAGAGAAGCCATCAGGCCCCGGAGAAGAATCATGACTTAATGCCCACACAGCCGCTTTAGCCTCCTCCAAGGAAATGGGGCGAATAAGAGTCGCGGAGTTCGAGTCGGAGATAGAAGAAGCGCCAAGGCCCAGCCATCGCCACCTACGCGGAGAAGAAGACGATGAGAAGCGCCCGAGGTGATCCACAATGGCGCTCCCCATCTCCCTTTCCCCGGAAATGTGAACATCATTGACGGAGAGGGCCCGCATCATGTTGAAATGCTTCCTATTGCTCGCCACACAGTGAAAGAATGCGGTATTCGCGTCGCCCTCTTTAAGCCATTTTAGTCGCGAACGCTGTCGCCATTCAATGGTTCTTTTCTTGTCCTCATCCTGCACCCGAGCTTGAGCGGAATCGCACTCCCGAAGTTCATCATGCGAGAGGTCATGCTCATTTTCCAGCGAGTCAAGTTGCAAAATAGTTTCCTCCGCCTCCGCACGCAAAGCAATACGCGCCTGCCTAGAGTTCCTCTTGAACTCCGCAAGCACCCTCCGTAGCGAAGCAAGCTTTTGATCAAGTTTATAGGCCGCGGAGCCCGAGACGGGAACATGAGCTCAATGGTCCTGAACGACCTCCTTGAAATTGGGTTCCAACAACCAACATTTCTCGTATCTAAAAAGTCCCCGAGGTCGAAGACCCTCGCCAGAGTCCCAGATGATGGGAGAATGGTCCGAAAAAGATCTGGGGCGAGAAGAAACAGAACAAAGGGGGAAAGAGTCCAACAACTTCCCATTAGCCAAAAAACGATCAATTCTGGAGCGAGATGAATTGTTCCGCCACGTGTAAGAAATGTCGTTAGGGACCAAGCTATCCAGCGCAAGATCATCAATTATTTCAATAAAATCCTGGGAACCCGGGTCATGCCCACCCCTGCCGCGAGGCCGATCGGATGAATGAATGGTTACGTTGAAATTTCCTCCCAAGAGCCAAGGGAGGCCCCCAAATAAGGTAGCCGCACCGCGAATATCCTCTCATAACTCCTTTCTCAAGATATGACACGTAGGGGCATAAATACAAGAGAGAACCATCGAGTCAGTGGAATCGGCCCGGTTCAAAACAACAGAGATCATATGTCGGCCCACAAGCATCGAACTAAAAGAGAACATTTGAGATCGCCATGCCACGAGAAAGCCCCCCGCCTAGCCCACCGCATTCACCGTGCGAAATTCATCGAAAGAACCAGTGCCAAAAGAGCGCCACGTGATATCATCGACATCTCGCAACTTAGTTTCTTGGATGAGAGCAACGTCACAACACCATTCAGAGAGCCGCGAACCCAAAGATCGACGCTTGACCGAATCCCCAAGGCCTCTGACGTTCCATGAGAGAACCTTCATTAAAAACCTCCGTCGTTTCCCCCAAGGCCACATAGGCCCGCAGCATCCGCCACAGCCTCCCGCAGAGACGCACAAGAGTGAGTCACCACAGGGTCATGCATAGAATAATTGCGCCTACTGTAAGTCCTCCCAAAACGTCTGGAAGAAGGGCCCTCCTCGTCGCAGAAGATCTGGGATCTCGGGGGAAGAAGGGAGGAAGAGAAGTCGCCATGCAGATCCGAAGATGCCCGCACCGGTGTTTGAGGAGTAGCCAATAGCAAAGACTCGTGTCCTGAGCCGTCATGGACACGCAATTCGTTGCAGTGGAATCGGGGCAGAACCGTAGCAGAGGCGGACGAGAATGCCCGAACATTCGGGTGATAGATCCGCGGCCAAGATCCGAACATGACGGGTCCGCCAGAGCAGATAAATATATGTTCTGATCTCTGACCTTTAAAGTGCTCATCGACAATTAGAGGAAAATTTCTATCCTGACGAGGAGCTTCTAAAGAAAATGGACAAAGACTACGAAACCTAACTTGGGGAAAACTAGCAGGCCATGACGTAGATGACTAATAGTGTCGAGTCCTACATTGTTGTCAATTTCATGTACAAGGACACAACAAACAATATGTGGGATGAACTGACACAGACCTATTCTCAACAAATCACAAAGTCACGACTTGCAGAGATCTACAAGCGGATTTGGTCGCTTCTCAGGGAGAGTCTACACTCGTAGAGTACTAACGACACTCTACTGACCTATATGAGGAACTTGGCATCTTTCAGCCAACATATTATATCAAACACGTGGAAGAAAGATCTGAGTGTCTAATATACAGATTTCTTGACGGTCATCATTCTCATTATCAGACCGTAAAGGACCAGTTTCTCACATCTAATACACTTCTCTCCATCAAGGTATCTTTAGTCGACTGTAGCAGCTTGAGACCTCTACTGGTCATACTCATCCTCTGTAACCAAGGAAGGCTGTATCGATATCGAAATTGTTTCGGTCCTCCCGGAAATGGATATATCGGGATATATTGCTGATATATCGACGATATTGGTGGAAATGTCGGAAATGGCTCAAAAAAGCCATTTTTTGTCGTTTCTACCAGAAATTAAGATCATCCAAGATATTAAAACAACAAATAACCTACAAATACACACTTATGTCACAAATATCGATCATTTATAGCCCATATATCGCACATATCGGTCATATCGAACATATCGCTGTTAATGTTTATTCATGACCTATAGATATTGGAAATGGATTCCATTCAAGTTCTTATAACATTAAATAACTTACAAATAAACACTTAGATGACACATATAGATCGTTTATGAAGACCATGATCCTTATATTGCACATATCGGTCATATCGAACATATCGCCGGTACTGTTAGTGTTATTGACCTATATATATTGAAAATGGAGTTCATCCAAGTTCTTAGATCACTAAATAACTTACAAATATACTCTTAGATCACACATATCAGTCATTTATGAAGCTTATATCGCATATATCGATCATTTCAAACATATCGATATTAATGTTGATTCTTGACTTATAAATATTTTTTTGAAGAATTGACTTATAGATATTGGGAATGGATTTAATCAAAATCTTACAACATGAAATAACTTGCAAATATACTCCAAGTTGAAGAACCATTGTATGCACCCTCCTGTCGCACCATACCCTACCAGTACGGGGGTCTCGCTGCCCGACCCGAAACAAAAAATATATAAACATTGTGTGTTTTAATACTAGGTGTAACTAGATATGTGTTTTAGTACTGGGTGCAGCTAGATAAGTAGTGGAATCAATCTTGCATGAATAATAGCATTGATATGTAGAGATATCGTCGAAATATCGGCGATATCGGTCGATATCCACGATTTTTTGTACTAAATCCAGTCATTTTTGACCGATATGAGCCGATATGGCGATATATCGTCGATGGCAATATATCCCCGATATCCCTGTAAAAGGATATACAGGCTGATTTCGATATCCCTACCCTGTCGAAACCGATATATCGACGATATATCGTCGATATATCATCGACACGGCCTTCCATGTCTCTAACCTGCTGAGAACTCTGCTTTACTAGCATCATCTGTAAGAGGCAATTGTCATAGCTCTCAAGGAGGTCGAGCTGTGATTCTGGTTGTGGTCGCGATCTCACAATATGTATTTACTGCCGCAGATCCAACCACCTATCTAAGAGGTGTTAGGCAAAGTTAGGCAAACCACCTCACAACAATGTTGCATCTTCATCTGATTATGATGCAAGTATAACACAGATGCCCCCAAATCAAGACCCCAGTGGACAGGCGGTCCAACTTTTTACCGCAGACTACTCCAGACTCATGCAACAGCTGCAAATTTCAGCCTCATGTGAGAATCCTCCTATTGTGAATCTGGCTAAAATATTAGGTATTGTAGACAACTCTGCATCTATCTCGGCTCTAGCTTGGATCCAGTTCCGATACATCTACTCACTTGATTGAAAAAGGTAGTCTACTGATCTCTTCTGAACCTTTTTCTACTGTGAAGTTAGTTAGTTTAAACAACCATGCTCATTCACCTATTACAACCGTTGGGAATACGGGGTTCTCCAAAATCAGACTACCTGGCAAGGAAGGCCGTATCGATATCGATATCGTTTCGGTCTGCCCAGAAATGGATATATCGGTATATATCGCCAATATATCAACGATATCGGTGGAAATGTCGGAAATGGCTAAAAAAGCCATTTTTGTCATTTTTTCAGAAATTAAGATCAACGAAGATATTAAAACAACAAATAACCTACAAATACACACTTATGCCTCACATATCGGTCATTTATAGCCCATATATCGCACATATTGGTCATCATATCGGACATATCGTTGTTAATGTTTATTCTTGACCTTTAGATATTGGAAATGGATTCCATTCAAGTTCTTATAACATTAAATAACTTACAAATATACACTTAGATGACACATATAGATCATTTGTGAAAACTATGATCCTTATATTGCATATATCGGTCATATCGAACATATCGTTGACTAGTAGTTGTTGACCTACATATATTGAAAATGGAGTTCATCCAAGTTCTTAGATCACTGAATGACATACAAATATACTCTTAGACGCACATATCGATTAATCTATGAAGCTTATATTGCATATATCGATCATTTTGAACATATCGATATTAATGTTTGATTCTTGAGTTATAGATATTTTGTTCTGAAGAATTGACTTATAGATATTGGAAATAGATTTCATTCGAGTTCTTACAACATGAAATAACCTGTAAACATACACCAAGTTGAAGAACCATTGTATGCACCCTTCTGTCGCACCATACCCAGGTTGGCCCCCCCTTACGAGGGTGCGGGGGCAGCGCCCCCGACCTGAAACAAAATATATAAATCATTGTGGCATGAATAATATTGTTGTGTATTTTAATACTAGTTGTAGCTAAATATGTGTTTTAATACTGGGTGTAGCTAGATAAGTACTTGAATTAATCTTGAATGAATAATAACATTGATATATAGAGATATCGGCGAAATATCGACGATATCGATCGATATCCGGGATTTTTTGTACTGAATCCAGCCATTTTTGACCGATATGAGCCGATATGGCGATATATCGCCGATATATCGACGATATAGCGCTGATATCCCTGTAAAAGGATATATTAGGTAATATCGAAACCCCTACCCTGTCGAAACCGATATATCGATGATATATCACCGATATATCGCCGACACGGCCTTCTATGCTTCCTGGGGTCTTCTGTGCACCTGACTTTCCATTGACCTTAGTAAATAAATTATGTGTTGAACTGAATTGCAAAGTGATTTTTGACGAGTGCTATTATTATTTTCATGACATCCGAAAAATCTTGGTCTTTAGTGGGGGCCATAAGAAGAATGACATATACTACCTGGATGTCCATGCTGACTTTATTTTTGCTGGTGTTGTTTCGATTTCTATTGACCCATTCCCTTGACATATGTGTCTTGCTCATACCTCTGCTATAGCCCTCGCTCGGATTTTTTTCTGAACTATCCTCACTGGAGACTTTTGAGTGTGAAGCCTACCCATTTGGCAAAGATAACCAGGCATCTTTTCCTCGGAGGACTGAGCCTCATAGTTCATCTCTTTTCTTCTTAGCCCATTGTGACGTTTGCCGATCATGTCTAGTTCGTACTTGAGAGGGCATATGTATTTTGTTGTTTTTTTTAGGCTCAAAAAAAGGGGGACGCACTCGTTGGTGCTCGCCCCAAGTATATATTAACTAAAACGGAAAAGGCGAGAAATACTTACAGGGGGGAAATGGGAAAGAAGGACGCAGAATGAGATAAGAAATACAAACGAAACACTCAGCAAAAAATTGCCGTCACACAAAAATTTGCCGTCACACAATTAAAGACACCAATCTGATATAAGTCTATTAGTCAAAATGCTAACGTTCTCCCTATAGAATCGCATGCCCGAAAAAATAGCGTCATTCCTTGCCCGCCAAATGGACCACAGCCGCGCGATAGGGCCCAATACATCAGCTCTGGCCCTCGACTTGTTCGACCAAAGGATCTCGCAAAAGTCTTCAATATTATCCGCACGAGCCCAAGCCACGTCGTCCCAGACCCCCGCAACCAAGATACATCGAAAGAAAAGATGATCGGCAGTTCCGTCGTCATCACGGCAGAGATGGCAAGTGGCGTTAGTCTGGGGAAAAAACTTGGCGCACCGATCCCGGGTCATCAATCGTCGTTGACGGAATAACCATAAGAAGATGGCAATGCGCTCCGGCAAGCGCAACCCCCAGAAGAAGGCACAGTCGCGCACGAGGGTGGAAGACAAAGTAGGCGGGGGAGAGAGCAAAGCCCTGTATGCCTTACGAGTGGAAAAAGCCCCGTCTTTCCAACGCCAATGGTCCCGCTGAACAGTAGGTGAAGCCGCAGAATTGAGAGCCTCCATCATCGAGGCGAATCAGCCACCCGCTGATCAGAAACATTTCCAAAGAACCGAGGGCTCCAATAACCGTCAGACAAGCATTCCGCGACAGTTGCGAGCCTATCCGAAGATAGCGCAAACAATCTCGAAAAGCGCACCTGGAGAGGGCCTCCCCCCAACCAGTCGTCCAGCCAAAACTTGAAAGAATCCCCCGTCCCAAGAACCGGGGAGAAAAGCGCAAGATTCCTCCGCAAAGTAGACGAGACACTGCGCCAGAAAGGGGAGGAATGAAGTTGCAATGCCCCCCGTTGCATCCTGAACCAGTCGCTGCCCAAAAGCACCGGAAGGACGTTGCAGAAAAAAGAATCGTCCTTGCCCCAGATTTTACTCACCCATTTGAGAAGAAAAGCGTCGTTAACCAGGTCCAATCTCCGAACGCCAAGCCCACCGCAACGCTTAGGCAGAGTCACCGCATCCCAAGCGACAAGATGCATCCCCCTACCGCTCCCGTCCGCACGACCCCATAAGAAGCGACGCATACACCTCTCCAGGCGTAATCGGATCCCCACTGGCATTCTACGCACCGAGAGGAAATAAACCGGAATAGAAGATAGGACGGATTTTAGTAGGATAAGGCGACCACCCCGAGAAAGCAAGGCGGCCCGCCAGCCCGCAAGGCGCGCCTCCATCCGCTCCGTGATAGCCCGCCAATCCGCGGAACGGGCCCGCCCCACCGAGAGAGGAACACCAAGATATGCAAATGGAAGCTCCCCAGGCACAGAACCAAGCAGCCGGCCACAATCCTCCGCCTCCGAAGGCGGCATGCCAAAAGGCACCACGATGGATTTGGAGGCATTAATCGACATCCCAGATAGCTCACAGAAAATAGCAAGAGTATTGGCCATACCCGCCACCTCCTCCGGACCGCCTTCAATGAAGCAAATCGTATCGTCCGCGAACTGGATCAAAGGCACGCAGACATCCCCCTTGCGGAACCCATTAGTAAGACCCGCATCAATGACACGGTCAACCATACGCGCCAGCACATCAGAGGCCAAGACGAAAAGAAGGGGCGCCAGGGGGCAGCCCTGACGCACCCCCCTGCGAGGCTGAAACGAGCCACCAACAGGCCGCCCATTAATTAATACAGAGAGCGAGACCGTAGAGACGCATCTGCGCATCCAAGCAATCCATAAATTTGGGAAACCCCGTCTACGCAAGGCCGACCATAGGAAGCGTCAATCAATGGAATCATAGGCCTTGGCAAAATCAATTTTCCAAAGGACCCCCTTCCTTTTATCTTTCTTCCAATCAGCCACCATTTCCGACACGACGACGATGCAGTCCGTGATATGCCTTCCTTTAATGAAAGCCCCTTGGACAAGGGAGATAAGGCCATCCAAGATCCGAGCGAGGCGGTTGGCCAAAGTTTTGGCCACAATAAGATAAATACCATTGGATACGGAAATAGGCCGAAAATCGTCAAAGCGCAGCGCCGGGCTTTTTTTGGAATGAGCACAATATTCGCCCGATTGATGCGGTCGAAGCCGAGGTTATCAGCACAAAATTCCGAGACGACATCGAAGACGTCCCCCGAGACAGTCTCCCAAAAGTCCCGATAGAAGGCAACGGAGAACCCGTCAGGCCCCGGCGAGGACTCATGATTTAACGCCCAGACAGCAGCTTTAATCTCCTCCAAAGAAATGGGACGAATAAGGTTCTCAGAATCCGCATCCGAGATAGAGGGTGCACCCACCCCAAGCCAACGCCACCGCCGCGGAGCGCCTCCGATTGCTAGCCACCCGGTGAAAGAATGTTGTATTCGCATCGCCTTCTTTAATCCATTTTTCCCGCGAGCGCTGACGCCACTCCAAAGTTCTCTTCTTATCCTCCTCCTGCACCCAAGCGAGAGTAGAAGTGCGATCACGAAGCTCGTCAAGAGAGAGTTCACGAGCATTCTCCGTGGTATCAATTGCATGATAATCTCCTACGCCTCGGCGCGCGAAGCTCGCCGCGCCTGTCTGGTAGAAAATTTGAATTCCGCGAGAACTCTCCGAAGGGAAGAAAGCTTCTGATTAAGTTTAGATGCTGCGGAGCCAGAGACGGGGACATGAGTCCAATGATTTTGGACGAGTGATCGGAAATTAGGTTCCAAAAGCCAACATTTTTCATAGCGAAAAAGCCCCCGAGGGTTAATGCCGTCGCCAGAATGGCAGAATCCCAAATAATGGGAGAATGATCCGAGAATGATCGGGGGCGAGAGGAAACATAGCATAGGGGGAAGGAGTCCATAGACAATCCATTAGCCAAGAACCGGACAATCCGAGAGCGAGAAGAGCAATTCCACCATGTGTAAGAAATATTGCTCGTGACCAAATTAAAGAGTGCCATATCATCAATCACGTCCAAAAAATCTTGCGAGCCAGGGTCGCGGCCACCCCTGCCGCAAGGCCGATCGGAAGAGTGAATGGTGACGTTGAAGTCAGCCCCCATAATCCAAGGTATCCCCGAGAATAAATTTGCCGCCTCCCGCATGTCGTCCCATAATTCCCGACGTAAAATATGGCACGTTGGAGCGTATATACATGAGAACACCATCAGAGCAGAAGAATCGACCCGTTCCAAAGCAACAGAAATCATGTGACGACCGGCAAGCATGAAACTAAATGAGAACAAGCGAGATCGCCACGTCACAAGGAAGCCCCCGGCGGATCCAACCGCATTAACCGCACGAAACTCATCAAACGGACCAGCACCAAAAGAGCGCCACGTATAATCATCAAGATCTGCCAGGTTTGTTTCTTGGATAAAAGCAACATCACAACACCATTCTGAGAGTCGCAAGCCCAGGGAACGACGTTTGACCAAGTCCCTGAGGCCGCGGACATTCCATGAAAGAACCTTCATTAAAAGAAACCAGAAAATTCGCCCCCAGAAACGCGGATGAACCAAGAGGGAACCACCAATCAGCAACCGCCGGAGTTCGCCCCCGGGACATCAGCCTCCGGGTGTCCATCGCATCCCCCAAGGCCGCGAACACCCGCAGCCTCAGCCACGGCCTCACGCAGAGAAGCGCAAGATTGTATCACCCGAGCCCCATGGAAAGAACGAGCGCGCCTGTTGTACGTTGACCTGAATCGCCGGAAAGAAGGGCCCAGCCCTTCGCCTGAAAGGTGAAATCCCGGAGGCCGCGGAGAAGGCGAGGAGGCCTAAAGAGAGATAGGGGAGGACCGCACCGGAGTCCAAGGAGAAGCACAGCGGGCAGAGACCAAAGGAGGGTTAGCATCCAGGCGTAGGGCCTCCACTTGAATCACAAAGGAGTCGGGCAAGGATGTCCGAGTATTCTGATAAATGGGCCGCGGCCAAGATCCGAATTGCCCAACACCACCGACCCGCAAGTTGGGGAGATCCGCCGAGCAACCCGAATAACCAAACCGCAAAGCTGGAGCCGACCCGAACTGAGGGAAAAGAGAAGCTGAATCGTCCTCGGGAACCCCCACGACAGGGAGTTCAGAAGATACAGGCGAGAGATGCGGGGCCCCAAAAGGCGTCTCGAAGGATCCCAAAACGTCAAGCGTGCATGGCGACTCTTCGGAAAAATCCATAGCACGCCCCACGTGGCACCTCGGAGACGAAACGTCACGCTCCACGTGATGAGGCGGAAGCGAAGCGTCGCCCTCCCGACCCATCCCGACGTCGACCGTCGTCGCAGAAAGAATCGGGACCTCGGCCATCGCCAGCGAAGCAGGAACCGTCGGGGAAGGGGGAATAACAGAGAGCTCAGGCTTGAACCACCACCGGCCAATCTTGAGAGACCCGAAGAATGTCCGACCAGTCGTCTCGCTGAGAAAGCTCGAACTGCATTCGAAGAGGACCCTAATAGTCTTCCAATCGGCCTCCGGAGCGAGGTCATCATCAATGATGGAGAGGATAGTCCCCCACCGGTGATACGCTTTGTTGAGAAAAGGAAGAGTTCTAGACAAGAAGGGGACGCCTGTAATAGAAGCCATGCAAACCTCGGTAGTAGAAGAAGCACCATCAGCCACACGAGCAGGCCGCCAAAAAACGTCAGCGTTAGAGCCATAAGCCAGCAAGCAATCCCGAAGCTCCAAGGAAAGACCCGCACGCAGCAGTGAGACTGGTCCAGCAAGCAAATATCCCCAACGAAGAGAGGCCCCAGAGTGACGTGAACGTGCGTCCTCACAATCTCCCAGTCGACGCCGCGCCGACGTGCAACCCCAATAAGCACCCAGCGATAAGAGCGGAGACCCTCTACCAACCCGAGCGAAGACGAGCCCGGCACATGCAGATCCTGAGCAAGAAAGGCCGCCTTCGACGAAGCACCCCCAGGCGCAGATGAAGCTGCACCAAGGACCGAGCCGCCATGCGCGGACTCCTCAGGACGAAGAGACAGCTCCATAGCACCATTGAGGGTATCCGCTCCTAAAGGAACCTCATGCGACGGTTGAGAACGAGAATCCACCACCTGCGCGTAGGAGCGACCCGGGACCTCCCGCCACGCGAGAGGACCGGGACGGGAGCCATGCACCGAGCGCACAGAGAACGAGGAGAGAAGCAACCCTGACTGCGTCGGTCGGCGTAGTCGGAGCGCCCTGCAAGAGGCACGACGGTGACCCGTATTCCCGCATGCAAAGCAACGCGGAGGAAGGGGACATCGAGAAGCAAGATGTCCCCTCTCCCCGCACCGGAAGCAACGCCGGCCCGCCTTCTTGTGAGAAACCGTCGTCCATTCGCCCTCAGCAGCATCGGCCTGATCCTCAGCACCCTCGGCAAGGAAGACGACGCCCTTTCCCTTCGCAGTCCCAGACACTGCCTGCGCACCACCCGCCAAACTCCCAACTACCTGCGGCGCATCCCGTACAACCTCGCCAAAAACACGCGCATCGCCCGCCCTCACACTCCCCTCGTCCGCCCTCGCACTCGCACCGCTCGCACCGCTCCCACTCCCTTTCGCACTCGCCATCCTCGACTGTTTACTATGCTTCTTATTTTGTTTTTTTTGTAAATGATTATAGCAAATCTTCTTAGGTGTACTTAATAAAGGAATGATAGAAATTAACAAAATTGTCAAGTTTTTTCGGTTCATAAAAGCATCTTTCTTTGCTTGTTCTTGGAGTATTTGGTTGTGCGCGTGTTGTGTTGTAGATGGGTAAATGGATACGTCCAGGATCCATTTACCACATTCAGTCTTTAGTCCCACATCTACAGTTTGGAGATGTGGAGACTTCGTGGGTGCTATATATAGAGCCCCACACCCCTGTAGTTAGATGAGAAAGTGCAATGCAACATATGGCCCTTTGAGGCCTTCTCATGTGGTTTCATCCCGCTCCTTAGGGAGTACGGTTCCACGTAAAATCTTTGTGTTCAATGTTTCATGTTTCTGTTCTTATGTTATGTTTATCATTCCGCTTCCGCATTCCTATTTTCAAACATGGTATCAGAGCGGGTTTGATTCTTGAGGATTTCGTCTTCTTTATTCGAGTTTGATTATTGTCTATTCGTGAAGATTATTTTATTGAAGATTATTGTTGGTCAAGACCAAGTTCCTGTTCTAGGGTTTTCTGGAACCCTAGATTTATTCGTGAAGATCCAACATCTCCTGCATGCAGCATCTTTAGCCACGAATTCTAATCGAGGGCTCCACTTCCATCTCTGTTCACGCAGGGGGCGCATCTCCAGTTGGTCTCCTCCTTCACGCATTTCCAGACCGCATCATGGGCGGTCGCATCTCCTTCAACGTCGTATCCAGGCAGAAGGCAGGACTCCCCCCTTCATATCCAGATCATGCCTCCCCAGAAGCTTGCGCAACACACGAGCCCTCGCAGCCCCATCGCAGGCGGAGGTCCCATCCAGCCGATGTGTGCAGGCGACGCGCACTCCAGGCTCGCATGCTACTCCTGCAAGTCTCCTCGTCGTTCTCCAATCGCCCAGGAGGCGAGCTCCGTGAGCGAATACTCTCACGCAGGGCCCCCAGGTGGCGTTCAGGCTGCTCCCCGTCAGCGCCCAGAAGCTCCGCCTCATTGCGGCAGCCCTAATCAAAGGGAACGCAACTCCTAGATGCACGACCCCCACGCAGAGCCCCAATCGCGTGCCTCCCCTTTGCTGTCGGTGGATCCCAACGCCTGCCTCTGCTCCATCGCGAGCTCCTCCAGATGCACCAACACTTCTCCTTCCATGCGCGAAGGGCTGCTCGACAGGCAGGCGGCATCGCCGCGCATCCTACAGACAGGCAGGCGGCAAGCCCTCTCACATGAAGAAACCCCATCGTGAGGTGACGGTTCCTGCATGAGAATGGTTCCCTAAAGGGGCGATGGCATTAAAAAAAATGTGGGGTTATATATTGAAAGGCCCAAGTGGGTTGGTTGTTTAAAAAAAAGAAAGGAGAGGAGGTTTGTTGAAAAAAAAGAAGAAAAAAGGACGCGTACATAAGAAAAGTTGTACGCATAAAAAATATTTAAAAAAATGATTTGCAAAGCCATAAAAAATGGTGAATGGCTTAGTTAAAAAAATGAAAGAGAGAGAGAGAGCAGAGTGGTGTCCAGCGAAAAAAGTGTTTTAAAAAGAGAGAGAAGGGGGGCGTAAAAAAATTTGCGAAAAGTCGTACGCAATTTGAGAAAGCCTTTACTAAAAAGAAGAAATGAAACAGCTTAAAAATGTTTCAAAAAAAAGGGCCGATAAAAAATGTGAGCAGTTGCAGGCCATTCTCTGAGCAGTATGGAAGAGACCTGATGAGGAGACTTTCAGACTCCATTCTCCAGTGAATGTACTCCGATGAGATGTTTCCATAGTTTTTCTAGTTCGGCCCTACAGAGATATGGAGCAATTGCAGCCATTGTTATCCATGTAGAGACTCTTTCCAATTTCAGTGATTCTGACATACGCGGTACAGAGCACATGTTCTCCGATGAGGAGACCCAGTACAACTCACACTTCAACCATTTTGTTCCTCCTCACTAGCACGACATGATAAGCAACGTCCTCGACAACAATCGATGGTAGAGTATGCAATGAGTTGATTGGGGCTCTGCGTGGGGGTCTGCGTGGGGGTCGTGCATTTTCTTGCCTCGCCAAAATTCCATCGAAATTCTATTTTCGTCGATACCGAAATGGTGACCGAAACCGACATTTAAGGCTATGAATGAGTTGATATTGTATGTAGTGCCATGTATTATGAGTTTGAGATTTCTTTCCATTTGTCCAAGTTGAGCATTGCATGCTCCAACTTGAGGGGGGTGTTGGAGTATGTGTCGTTGTAGTGATGGGTCATTTGATCCCTCCAGGGTTCAATTAACAATCCAGTGGTTTAGTCCCACGTCGGTTATTTGTGGGACTTGGAGAGTCAGAGTGGGCTATATAAGAAGCATCATACCTATTGTATCATATGAGAGAGTAAAGTGAATAGAAAACATAAACCCTTTGAGGCGTTCTCCTGTGGTCTTATCCCGTTCCTCAAGGAGTAGGGTTCCACATAAAATCCCGATATTCTTCATGTTTATTCTACTTCTCTTATATTATGCTTTTGCATTGTCGATTTCTAACAAACATCTCCATCAATTTCCCCATCATGTTGCAAAATATATCACATATATAAAAGAATCTTTTTTATCAATGTTATCTTCTCCAATCTTCATCTCGATTATGTCACCATTACTTCCATCAAAAGTATACTCTATATATTCAGTCTTAGCCATACTCATACAAAATCCTTTAGTCTCCAATGCATGTTTCCATACCTCAAGCTTCTCATTTACTCCATCACCACTCTCAACAGTCAACACAATATCATCAACGAATAACATACACCAAGGTATCTCATCATGAATGTGACTTGTCAACCTACCCGTAATCAAAGTAAAAAGGAATGGACTCAAAGTTGAACCTTGATTCATACCAATGTTGATGTCAAAATAATCAATTTTCCCAGGTTAGATCCTTACACAAGATGAAACTGTATCATGCATATCCTTTATGAGGTTAATGTATAGGACAGATATGTGTCTCTTCTCCAAAACACTCCACGATATCTCTTGTGGGACAGATAAGCCTTCTCCAAATCAATAATCATATGGAGGTTCTTCATTTTAGCTCTATAAATCTATCGTTCTCCCCGATAAGTGGATGGCTTCAATAGTTAAACGACCTGGCATAAATCCAAATTGGTTTTCTTTTACTATGGAAACTTGCCTCGACCTTCTTTCGATCACACAATTCCCAAATTTTCATAGTGTGACTCATCAACTTGCTACGTCTGTAATTTGAACAATTTTGAATGTCTCATTTGTTCTTATAAAAGGCGCGCCACAATGCTTCTCCTTCAATCTTCGGGCATTTTCTTGCCTCGCCAAATAACATTGAATAAATTTGTAAGTCAAGTCAAACCATGCTCACTTAAAACTCTACGTACTTCTATAGGAATGTCATCAAGTCCTACACCTTTTCAGGTTTCATAACCTTCAAAGCACTCCCTACTCCATTCCTTTGTATTCGTATGTAGCTTGCACGTTTCAAGTAACTATCTAGATCTCCTAAAGTGATCTCTCTATTTCCTTCCCTAATGAAAACCTTATGGAAATACTGCTTCCATTAGTCTTTATATCCTTATGAGTAACAAGCATGTGACCTTCCTCCTTTGGACTTTCTATCTCTTATTTTGGCCAACCTAAATATATCTTTTTGTCCCTCCTTAGAATCGACATTTTTGTACAAAACTTCATAAGCTTTTGACTAAGCTTTGCTTATAACCTTCTTTGCTTCCTTCTTCGTTATTCTATAGTTTGTGACAGTTACCTCTATTCTATCCTTAGATATAGCTTCAAAGCGTGCTCTTTTCATTGAGCTTCTCTTGCACTCCTCCACTCCACCACCAAGCCTCCATTTGGCCTAGAGCTCCCCCCTTTAACTCGTCTAGCATTTCTTTGGCTACCCTTCAGATATAAGATGTCACCACCTCCCGCATCGCGTTTGCACTTCCGTTACAATCACAAGATAAGTCTTCAAAAACCTTCTCCCTGAAGCTTGATTGCTTCAATTGAAGATTCCATCATCTAGTTCTAGCGATCTTGGAAACCTCATTTTCTTTATCGGCCCTTTTATTTGCAAATCCATGACTAACAAACGATGTTGGGTTGTCAAACTTTCTCTAAGTAATACTTTGCATTCTTTGCAACACAATCGATCTCTTCTCCTCAACAAAGTAATCTATTTGTGTTCTGGTCGGGCCACTCTTATAAGTAATTAAATGATCCTCCCTCTTCTTGAAGAGAGTGTTTGCTATGAAAAGATCATAAGCTGTTACAAAATCTAGAATGACTATTCCCTCTTCATTTCTATCCTGGAAGCCATGGCCTCCATGAACACTAACATACACCGAAGCATCCTTTCCTACATGTCCATTAAGATCTCCACCTAGGTAAATCATCTCTCTTTGTGGGATTCTTTGCATAATCTAATCCAAATCCTCCCAAAAAGCATGTGTAATCCTTTCATCTAAACCGATTTGCGGTGCATAAACTGAGATGATACTCAGAATTTCTTCTTCGAGCACCAATTTTAGCAAAATAATCAGATCCATGAATCTTCGCACCTCAACCATACAATCCTTCAAATCCTTATGAACAACCACTCCAGCAACATTTCTGCCATTATCTTTACCTGAATACTAAAGTTTAAAGCATATCTCCTCGATCTCCCTTGCTTTCTCTCCAACTCATTTTTGTCTCTTGGAGACATAGTATCTGAATCTCCTTCTTTCCATCGATTTGCCAGTCAAAGTGCCAATATTCCAACTACATATCCACAACTTCCTTTGCAACCTCTTTTGAACTAACTTCTTTACTCGCATACGTTCATCATGTGAGAAGAACCCTTGCAAATTTTGGACTGCATCCGGTCGGTGTAGTCCATACTACGAAATTATATAATAAGAAAATAAAAATTACATAATGAGCTCATTCCTTGCACACCAAATTGTCCATAGATGGGCCAAAGGAGCCGTGTAGTTCTCATGAGAGTTGTAGCAAAAAGTCCAAATAGATTTCCAGATTATGATGCAATCCATGGTCCTAAGTCATGGAATGCCAACACCAAAGGGATATTGAACACCATAAACCCTTTTAAGTCTTAGGATTACACGTCTACATCCACGTGGGCTAGAAAACCTCCCTTATGAACAAATAATATAGTTGATGTTTGACGTGAATATTGAAGGCAATAGAGGGAGGTTCTTGGGACGTTCAACGATGGTTGGCCCACTTAATGGAAAGGAAGCAGGGGAAGGGGGTACAAAATCATTGCAAGATGATCTTTATGGAGGAAAAAAGAAGAGGTCAAGTAGGTATAAAACATCCATCCAGAATTGTTGCTCCAATACCATATTAAGAATAAAGCTTTTCACATTTAACGAGAAGAAAACTCTCACCCTTGGTGTGAGCATGAGGCTCTCAAATGCTACTGGGTACTTTATCCCCTTCTAGCAAAGTGTTTGTTTGGTGAGAACGGAAGGGTTGTGTGAATTTCAAAGTTGTGATGGGTAGGTGCACACAAGATGCATGGCATAATGCCTGAAAATGGTTATAATTGAAAGAGAACAATGGAAATATCTTGTTAAAAGAAAGCAACTTTCCTATGGTATCGCCTATAATTGATGGGGGGAAAACGAATTGAGGAAGAAAGCACCTGATGTTGGAAAGACTACAACATGTGTGGAAAGGACTGACATGAATCAACCTACTGTTTCTTTTGGAAGCTATGAGGAGGTCGCATGTTCCCCCTTCTGTTGGTGTGCATATCCCTGTCAAAATAGCCACTTTAGGGGATGGGGAACCTATTATTGGATTTGTTGAGAGAATAGAAATTGCGTACCATTATAGAGGCCCTAGAGCTCTCTTATATAGGAGAAAAACCCTAGGTAAATTACATAAGAGGAACATGAAGAAATAGAAATAAGAAACAACTACAATGAGATATCTCAACACTCCACCTCAAGTTGGAGCATATATATATATATATATATATATATATCATGCTCAGCTAGGAATATCTCTTAAATGGACCTCTAGCAAAGGCTTTGGTGAACATATCAACGGTCTGATCTCCAGTAGGAAACATAGGAGGTGGATATGAGACCCTTCTGGATCATGTCTTTGGAATAGTGGCAATCCATCTCTATATGCTTGGTCCGTTCATGAAATGCAGGACTATTGGAAATAAAGTGTTGCTTGGTTGTCGCATAGAAGCTACAAGAGAAGAGGTACCTCAACTGCAATACCAGTCAAGACCCAATCTAATCCACATCATCTCTGTGCTCCCTTGAGCCATGGCCTTACTCAGACTCTGCACTGGATCTAGCAACCACAGACTGCTTCTTGCTTTTCCATGACACGAGTGAGCTCCACACAAAAATAGCAAAGCTAGAAGTAGACTTCCTGTCTCTAGGGCATCCGGCATAATCTGCATATGCACATGTTGTCACCTCAAGAGAAGTACCTCTGCTAAATATGAGACCAGTACCCGGTGAAGTCTTCAAATATCTCATAATCATATTTGGAGGCCGGAGAGCTGGTGAGGGGATTCACTGAGGAGGAAGCCAGGGGAGTGCTTTTTCAGCTTAATGAGAATGGGGCACCGGGACCCGACGGGTTCCTAGTGTACTTCTATAAGGAATTCTGGGAGACGGTAAATGGTAGTGTAATGGAGGTGCTGGAGGAGTTTCAAGACCGTAATAGGGATTTCGAGAGGCCGAACAATGCACTTATTTTTCTGCTTCCTAAGAAGGAAACGTCGGTCAGGGTAGAGGACTACAGGCCTATTGCATTGTCTAATGCTACCTATCTCTTGGTGTCAAAAATCATGGCCAACTGATTGGGGGGGGGGGGGGGGGGTTGCATCGGATCATCTCGCCTGAACAGATAACGTTTGTTGTTAGGAGAGCTATGGCAGACGGTTTGGTGATGGCTTCGGAAGTTGTATCGAACTGGAAGAGAAGCAAGGCCAAAGGAGTGCTTTGGAAGGTGGATTTCTCCAAAGCATGTGACCCAGTGGATTGGAGATTCATATGGGCTTCACTAGAGAGAAGGGGATTCCTGGAGATATGGGTTGCGTGGATCAAGCGGTGTATTACAACTACTTCCCATGAGGTGCCCGTTAACAGTAGACCGAAAGATGGTTTCTTCCAGCTGCTGAGAGGAATCAGGCGGGGATGTCTGTTGGCTCCACTCCTTTTTGTGATTGTGGCGGAAGCTTTAGCGGTGATGATGAGGCTGGCAATACACTGACCAATTTAGACGTTCTTCTACTGCTCTCCCTCCTCGGCGGTGGCGTTGGCTCGGGGAGGGGGCCCCACGGGTTTCGGACACTGACTCCCTTCTTCTCACTCGCCCTATTTCCATGACGGAACTTAAGACTGTTGTGTGGGGCCTGAATAGTGACTCCTCCCCGGGTCCGGACGGTTTTCCCATTTCCTTTTACAGGGATTTCTGGGACGTGGTCTCGGGGGACGTGCTCGCCGTGGTCTCCGAGTTTTGTTCAGGCAACCATGGATTTGATCGTATCAACAGGGCTCACATCGTGCTTATTCCTAAGAAATCCCCCGCTCTTCGCTTCGACGACTTTCGTCCTATTGCCGTCTCCAACGCTATTTATCTCATTGTGGCTAAAACCTTGGCCAACCGTTTATCGCAGATCTTAGACGGCCTCATCTCGCCGGTCCAAGGTGCGTTTATTAAAGGTAGACATATTGCGGATTGTATCCTTGTGGCGTCGGAAATTGTGGCTGATTGGAAGAGGGAGAAAAAGAAAGGAACTTTATGGAAGATCGACTTTGCTAAAGCTTACGATTCGATTGATTGGCGCTTCCTATGGTCTGCTCTACATCGGCGGGGATTCCCGAATGTTTGGATTTCTTGGATGCGCAGATGTATCTCCACGGTCCCTCTTTCTGTGCTTATCAACGGGAATGGGGAGCGGAGTGGGGCGCGGAGTGCGCTGGGAGAGCGACGTGCGTAGGGAGCGTTGGGGTCGTACGGCTGATGGGACCGGGCGGTCTACTCGGGTGGGACGTGTGGCTGCTTCTCGAGGGAGGTTTGGTGAACGGTGGACTCCTGTTTTGCGGAGGGCGTGGAGACCTAAGGCGCGGGGCTCCTCTTTAGCGAGGGAGCGCCGCGCTTTCTCGCGGTCTCACGGTGCTATGGCGGACGTCGGCGAAGAAGGCTGGACCCGGGTCTCCCATGCAAAACCGGGTAAGCGTTGTTTCAGATGTGATTCTAAGGGGCATTCTGCGTCCGAGTGTTCTCTTCCGCCGCGTTGCTTTCTTTGTGGTAAGATTGGTCATAGGAGGGCTTCCTGCTGGGCTTCTCTGACCTCTTCGGGGCCGCGGCGGCCTGCACAACCTGTGTCGGGCTGCGATCCTCGTAGGCTTGGTGCTCGCGACTCCCGCTCTTTCGCTCAGGTGGTGGCGGATGCTGGGCCTTCTCCACCTGTGCATGGTGTTGTTGGCGAGGCTCAGGGAGGGGGTTCCTCGGCACCGCTTTTCTCCTCTCGTGTTTCGGACTTGCCTGGTTCCAAGGTGGAGGGAGCTGACCCTCAGGATGCTCTGGTGGTTGGGGAGCCATTGCGGGCGGCTCCTTCGTCTTCTTCGGGGGGGGCTGATCCTGCCGTGAACGTTTTTGACGCGGGGGCGGAGGGCTCGTCCTCTCGCTCGGGCCCGCCATCTGCCGCTTCGGTGCTTGTTGGGGTGCTCCGGACTCGTTCAGTTGATTGGGAAGCTGTTCGTGCTGCTACTCTGGGCTTCCTGGGTCATGACTTTGGAGGGGACTTCATCTCCCTCGATGCGGTGCGCTGCTGTGTTAGGGGTCTCTCCCCGGATCAGCGGGAGAGACTCATTCACTGCCGGGATATCGTTGGTGTCCAGTGGCGGGGGGTCCGGGTCTCTGACGGTGGGGTCTTCTCGACGGAGGTCCGGGTGGCTATGGTGAAGGGGGTGCCCTTCTTGTCTCGGACGGTGCACGCTCTCTCCAAGGCGTTCTCCAGCTGGGGCCAAGTCCTTCAGATCATTGATGATGGCCTCGCTCCAGGTGCTGATTGGAGGTATTGCAGCGTCATGGTGGAAGCTCCGGCAGCGTTCTTTGCGGATTTGGCGGGGAGGACCCGTTTGGATAAGCTATCTTTGGGACGATGGACTTTCTCCCTGGAGCTCTCTCTCTCTCCTCCGCCGGTGTCGCCGGCGGCGCCTTCTCTGGTGGCTGATCGGCGGGAATATGCCGCCGCGTCGCCGGCGATGCATGCGAAAGCCGGTTCATCTCCTTCTCGACACGTGGCTCGTCCTGGGGATGTCTTCGATGCGGCGTCGTGCATGTTCCTTACCTCACGTGCGGGTGGGGCGCCTCTTCGGTTCCCGCATGATTGGGGGAATTCCAATGACTTGGTGGCGGTTCAGTTGCCAGAAGTCGCTTTGCCTTCTGATGCTGTTATTCTCGACATTGATACTTTTTCCTCAGATGTTTCTTTTATGTCGGCGGATTTATTGCAAGTGGGCTCCTCTCAGGTCAGATCGTTCATCCCATGTGACCCTATGGTTAACTCGATTTGGGCCCCACTTCAGGTTACCTCGGAGCAGCCCCTATCGGATCCGGTATCGGGTACGGATCACCCACTCGGATCAGAGCATATTTTCTCCGCTGCTAATGTGCCTTGCCCTTGCCCTGTTCGCGCAGTACCTTTTTCTGGTTTCATGGAAGGCTCTCTATCTCCTCCTTCGCCGGTGTCCCGTCCGATGCTCATCTTCTCCGACTTCGCATATCAGTCGTCAGCCGGGGGGGAGGCTGTGCTCTTCAACCCGGTTGATATGGGCCAGCCCCGTTCGCAGGACAATGTGAATCCCTTTATCTCTGATTTCGGCGAGGAGCCTCCCCCTTCTCCTGAGGCTTCTGTGCTGATAGGACTGTCTCCCTCTTCTCGCTATGGCCAAAGCTACTCCAGGAGGCGTTTTCTTTTCTCAAGCTCTGATGTGATCTCTAGTTGCCAAACTCTGCGTGACGCGGTTGCTCAAGCGGCGGGCCTTGATCCTTTGGATGGCCAACCGCTTGCAGGGGTTTGATTGCCTCACTCGTATCCGGTGCTTTTTGGGCCTCAGGTTTTTTGGGGGGACATATTTTTTTGTTTTAATGAAGATTGTGTCCTGGAACGTTCGTGGCTTGGGCGATGCGGAACGCAGGCGCATTTTGGGTTCCCGACTCGTTGAATGGTCTTGTGATGTTGCCTTCATACAGGAGACGAAGCTTCAGGCGATGGATGACTCTCTCTGGCGTTCTTTTGGGGCTGGTCAGCTTGATGATTACCGTGCGCTGGACGCCGTGGGTGCTCGGGGTGGTGCCATTTTGGCTTGGCGTTCGTCCCGCTTTTCGTTTTCTTCTTGTCGGCTGGGGCGTCATTCGATATCGGTGCTGTTGATTTGTGGACGGACTAATAGCTGCTTCGCTTTTTCTTGTGTTTATGCCCCTTTATGCCATATTGCCCGTCGTGAATTGTGGGATGACTTGCGGGAGGATGCTGTTGCCTTTGGTGAAGTTCCTTGGCTGATTGGCGGGGATTTTAATGTTACTTTGCATGCTCAGGATCGCCCACGTGGGCGCGGTGGACTCGACCCGGGATCTGCGGATTTTTTGGAGATTCTGAATGCTTTGGCTCTTGAGTCGTTGGTTCCTAACGACATTTCATTCACTTGGCGGAATAGCTCCTCGCGTTCGCGGATCGATCGGTTTTTGGCGAATAACCCTCTAATGGACTGTTTTCCTTTATGTTATGTTGCTTCGAGACCGCGCTCTTTTTCTGATCATAACCCCATCTTCTGGTCGAACGGGGAGGAGAACCGTCCGCACTCTATGTTCCGCTTTGAATGGTCTTGGCTCCTGGAGCCTGGTTTCCGTGAAATGGTTCGTCAGCATTGGTCTCAACTCTATACTTCTGGTAGTGCCGCCCGTCGCTTTGACTTCAAGATTTCATCCCTCAGAAGGATGCTGGCGTCTTTTAAAAGGGCCTCTCGCTCAGCTCGCATTGCCAACCGGGTGGAGGCTGAGGAAGTGATTTTGCGGTTCGACCGTATTGAGAACGATCGTGATCTAAACCATGACGAGTTGCTGGCTCGCGCTAATGCCCTGGACAGGGTCAGGCTGGAGGATCGTAAGCGTGTGATTGAATGGCGCCAACGTTCTCGGTTGCGTTGGTTAAAGGAGGGTGACGCTAATTCGGCGTTCTTTCACAGGGTTGCCTCGGGTCGCCGGCGATCTAATTTTATATCTTCTATGCTCATCAATGATTCTCAGGTTCAGGGGGAGCGGGAGTTGGGTGTCGCTGTCTCGGACTATTTTAAGGAGTGGTATGGGCGCAGGTCTTCGCGCCTTTGGCGGTGGTCGGGGAGGGGAGCTGCGTTGCTCCCTCAGGCGGATGCTAATATCCTTTCTCGTCAGATTTCTTTGGAGGAATTGAAAGAGGCGGTCTGGTCTCTTAACTCTGATGCGGCCCCTGGGCCTGATGGCTTCCCCGTGTTCTTCTATAAGGAATTTTGGGATATTCTCTCTCAGGACGTCTTGGCGGTTGCTCACGATTTTTGTGCTGGTAATAACGGCTTCAACAAGCTCAACAAATCTATTATTGCTCTCATTCCAAAGTCCCCCTCTGCCACCCGGATTGAGGATTTCAGGCCTATCTCCATTTCAAATGCTATTTATCTTATCATTGCTAAGGTATTGGCGCGCCGTTTGGCCCCGCTTCTTGATTCGCTTATCTCGCCCTCCCAGGCGGCTTTTATCAAGGGCAGACAAATTGGTGATTGCTATGCGGTGGCGTCCGAAATTATTCATGCTTGGCGCAAGCGCGGTACTAGGGGAATCCTGTGGAAAATCGACTTTTCTAAGGCCTATGACTCGATTGATTGGCGTTTTTTATGGTCTGTACTTAAGAGGCGGGGATTCCCCCCGTTATGGATTTCCTGGGTGCGTCGGTGTGTTTCCACGGCTTCTCTGTCGGTTATGCTCAATGGTCGATTGGCGGGGGGTTTCTTCCAGCCCCGCCGGGGTATTCGGCAGGGTTGTCCCCTCGCCCCCTTGCTCTTCGTCTTGGCCGCGGACGTTCTCTCCACTATGGTTAACAACGTGGTTGCTGTTGGCCTATCTCGTGGTTGCTCGCTGGGGCCCTTTTCCTTGCCGATTATTCAGTTCGCGGATGATACAATTTGTTTTATTGAAGGCGACGAGTCGAATATTGCGGGTATGGCGACCACCTTAGAGCTCTATAGCGAGGCTTCTGGGCTTCTCATCAATTATAATAAGTCCTCCATGGTCCCCTTTTCTCTTTCCACGGCGGAGATTGATGCTTACTCGAGGATCTTGCGCTGTACGGTGGGTGCTCTTCCCCTGGACTATCTTGGGCTTCCGTTGTCTATTGGCCGGGTTCGCTTGAGGGAGTGGCAGCCGTTGTTGGATCGCATGGCTGCCCGCTTGGCTGGCTGGCGTGCCGCTCTCCTCTCTCGGGGCGGGCGCCTGGTTCTCCTCAAATCGGTCCTCTCTTCTCTGCCTATCTACTTCCTCTCTGTGAAGGGGATGCCTAAGGGGATTCGTCGGCGATTGGAATCTTGTATGCGGACTTTTCTTTGGGGCAAGAAGGGGTCTGTGCGTAGCGGCGTTCCCTTGGTTGCTTGGGACGATGTGACTCGGCCAAAGAAGGAGGGCGGGTTGGCGGTGAGGAGATTGGCTACCGTCAATGAGGCTTTTCTTCTTAAATGGATCTCTCGTCTTTGCGGGCCGGAGGATAATTTGTTGCTTAACTTCTTAAGAATGGTTGTTGGGTTCGACCGAAGTCTGGCGCTGGATACGGATGCCCGCTTTTTGGCATCTTCCTCTCACTTCTCTCGTGATATTGGTAACGCTTTGGCCCGCAACCGTGCTCGTTTTGTCATGAAGTTGGGCGATGGCTCACTCACTCAATTTTGGGGCGATGATTGGACCGGTAGGGGGCCTCTTAAGGATTCCTTCCCTCGGTTATTCGCGCTGGTTGTTGACCCTGACGTGAGGGTCAGCTCTTATTGGGATGGTGCTGCTTGGGGGCCTACCTTTGTGGCCAACCTCTCTGATCAACGGCAATTGGAGTTTATGGCTCTTCTGGAGATCCTTGCGGTCTCGCCCTCGCCTGGGGTGGGTCGTGATCACCTTTGCTGGAAGGATGGTCCTTTCTCTGTTCGTGCTGCTTACAAGGCCCTTCTTCCGGCCTTGGCTGTGGTTGATGATTTGCTGCTCCGGGATTGTCAGTTCTTTTGGGGACTCCGGGTTCCTGAGCGGATTGGCATCTTCCTCTGGTTATTCCGTCGTGGGCGACTCCTTACTCGCAACAGGTGTGCCGCGCTTTTCCCCTCGGCTTCGCCTACTTGTGGTCTGTGCAACCTGGATGATGAGACTATCGATCACCTCTTCTTCCGCTGCGGCTATTCGCGTGCCATTTGGGCGGATATGCCTTGGCTTGACGTTACGGACTCCGCTTCCTTCTGTGATTGCTTGGTTCGCTCGCGGGCTAGGTGTAGGAACGACATCCTCTCTGCTATCGCTCGGCTGTGGTGCATTTGGACTTCTAGGAATGAGGCGCTGTTTTCTGGCCAGAGATTCTACTCGGAAAATGTTCTCATTTCTGCTTCTCGGTTGGTCGGTGATTGGTCTGTTGTTTAATTGTTTCTTGGTGTGTCGGGGTATCGGTTTGTGGTACCGTCCGATCTTGGTTGAGCTCTTTCTTTTCCTTCTACCCTTTGTATCCTCCCACTGTAAGTCTCTTTTTTTCCCTTTACTTTTCTATTAATAAATCTGGGGTGAGCACCATCGAGTGCGTCCCCCGTTTTTTGAGTTTCAAAAAAAAAAAAAAACGGACGTCCGGTTGGCGGGTCCTTTCAGCCACGCAGGGGGGTTCGTCAAGGCTGCCCTTTGGCTCCTCTGCTCTTCGTTCTTGCCTCGGATGTCTTGTCACGGATGGTGCACGGCGTCATTGATGCTGGCCTCACTTCGGGTTTTCAGAAGGGAGGTTTATGCGTGCCTATTATTCAGTTCGCGGACGACACAATTTGCTTCATTGAGGGGGGCTCCGACGCGGTGGCTGGGATGGCGCATACACTATCTATATTCTGTGAGCTTTCGGGAATGACGACTAATGTGGATAAATGCAGTATGGTGCCCTTTGGCTTGTCGGCGGCGGAGGAAGTTGAGTGCAGCCGTATACTCGGCTCTCAGATTGGGGAGCTTCCTCTCCCTTACCTTGGTGTCCCTCTTTCGATTGGCCGGAACCGTTCTAATGACTGGAGGACTATTCTGGAACGGATGGAGTCGCGTTTGGCGGGCTGGAAGGCTTCTTTGCTATCCCGGGGCGGACGTCTTGTACTTCTTAAATCGGTTCTCTCTGCTATTCCGATCTACTTCCTTTCGGTTCGGAAAATGCCGGTGGGTGTTCGCGTTCGATTGGAAAAATGCATGCGAAGATTTTTGTGGGGACGTGCGGACAGCAGTGGCCGAGGGATTCACTTGATTGCTTGGGATGTGGTGACCCTGCCTAAGAGGTTAGGCGGACTTGGCGTTCGTCACTTGGCTCGCGTCAATGAGGCTCTTCTCCTGAAATGGGTGCATAAGATTTGGGGCAAGGATGATTCCTTTTTTGGCAACGTGCTGCGTGCGATCTTGGGCGAGGCTTGGAATACCTTCATGCGCGGGAGTTGCCCTGTGCACTCCTCTCATTTTTGGCGGTACGTCTTTGATGCTTATCATAGGAACTGCTCTTTGTTCACTCCGGTGCTGGGGTCGGGTTCCGTCTTCAAGTTCTGGCAGGACGACTGGTCGGGGGGTGGCGCCTTCCAGAATCGCTTCCCGCGGCTTTTCGCCTTGGCGGCTAATCGGTTGGCCTCTGTTGCCGACTATTGGATCAACGACGGCTGGTGCCCTTCTTTCTCGGGCATTCTTTCGGACCAACGCGCCAACGACCTTGCCTCCCTGCTGGAGGCTCTTTCCTCTTCCGTTTCCCCAACTAGTGGGAGGGACCACTGGGCTTGGAAGGACGGACCCTTCTCCTCTCGCAAGGCCTTCTGTGCTCTGCTTCCTCCTCCTCCTCCCTTGGCTGCTTCCTTGGTTCGTGACTGCGCCTTCTTATGGGGGCTGCGCTTGCCCGCTCGGATCACATTCTTCTTTTGGGTCTTTAGCCATCGACGGCTGATGACTCGCGACCGTTGCGCCTCTTTCCTTCACACCCCCAACGTCCAATGCCAGTTCTGTGGGGTGTCGGATGAATCGGCCGACCACCTTTTCTTTCATTGTATGTCGGTGACTCGGATTTGGGACGATGTTGCTTGGGCTCGTGCGGCCAATACTGAGGACTTCTGCGATATCCTTTGGGCCAACAGAAAGAGGTCCCGTTCTGATCTGCTGAGTCCCATTGCGCGCCTTTGGTCTATCTGGAGGGCTCGCAATGAGACTATCTTCTCAGGGACGCGTTTCTACAAGGAGAATGTGACATCCGCGGCAATCAGTTTAATTTCAGATTGGTGTATTTAGTTGGGCTACGGGGTCCGGCTGTCGCGTTTGTATTTTATAACTTTGGTTTTTCCCTCTTCCCTCCTTCATCCCCCCTTAACCCTGTAAGTATCTCTTTCTATACCATTCGTAGTATATAATACTGGGACGAACACCAACGAGTGTCTCCCCCTTTTTTTGAGCTTCAAAAAAAATACAAGGGGACTGGTGTTCTGGATATCGCAGTGAGGACATATCCATTCCAAATCTGCAGTACGCCGATGACACTGTGCTTTTCTTGGGGGCAGAGGAGGAGAAGATTCGAAAAGCGTCGAGTATTATGGATATCTTCGGGGACATTTCGGGGAATGCTTCGCATTAATAGGGAAAAATCGGCGGTGGTGCCTTTTGATCTCGCGGAGGACGAGTTGCAACATACGTCCGAGGTGCTGGGCCGCCCACGACGACCATGCCGATCACTTAGTCAAGACTCCCGTTGGTGGCTGGGAAAGCCCAAGTTCGAGGATTGGAAGATGCTGCTAGAAAGGCTGGAGGAGAGGCCGGCGTGACGGAAGGCAACGTTGCTCTCGAAGGGTGGGAAGTTGGTACTCCTGAAGCATGTTCTCTCGGTCATCCTAATCCTCTTTTGTTCCACAAGATCTTTACCTGCAGGGGTTTGCGCCAAGATTGAGGCTCTAATGAGGAGATTCTTCTGGTCGGATGGGCGGCAAGACAAGAAGGGCATCTACCTGCAAAGAAGAAAGGTAGACCCACGGTGTTGCGTATGGGGGACATGAATAAGGTGTTTATAGCAAAGTGGGTGGTACGAGTGTGGGGGAAGTCACAGGACCTGGTGTGCCGATTGCTCAAGAAGATCTACAACGTTACCATGTCATTGGAGGTGGCCCCAGGGCGGCTTTCAACATCCTTATGGAAGGGGATTAGTTCAATTATTCTGGAGATTGTGTCTAGATTAAGACCAGATCTGGGGGATGGCACAGAATTTCTCTTTTGTAAGGATGATTGGACAGAGGATGGTGTTTGGAGAGCGATACCCGCGCCTATTGAGGTTGGCGGCTGACATGGAGGTGCGAGTGCAGGAGGTTTGGGATCATGAGGCATGGTCTCCGACGTTTATGTCGGCTTTGTTGGAGTAGAGAGTTGAGGAGTTCCTTTCCCTTCAGACAGAGCTGCTACAGAGCGAGTGTCCGTCCTCGGGAAGAGATCATCTTGTCTGGGGAGATGGGAGATTTACAGTGCGAAAGGCTTACCGTTTTCTAGTGGAGGAAAGGGAGGAGGTATAGGAGGAGGTTAGGGTCGACACGAGTCCCATATGGCGGTGTAAAGTGCCTAATAGAGTCAAGATTTTCTTATGCCTTTTCAGACCTGGGAGGATCCTTACCAAGGATAGCCGGGGGCAGATGCCGAGACTGGAGGATGTTACATGCGATAGGTACGGAGGGGCGAGAGAGGATGCAGATCATTTATTCTTCTCTTTCCCTTTCTCTGCTAAGATTTGGAGTAAGGTAAGCATCATGTAGTTGGCGCGGAGCGAATGCCCCGCCTTCTGGAGAGATATTCGATTGGTCTGTGGTTTTCACCATGAGGACAATATGTACCCATTTGTGGTGGTGTGGTCTTTGGTGCACTAGGAACAAGGTCATTTTTTGGAGGGTTTCATACAGATAATGTACCGGGGGCATTGTAGGGCGCTCTGCATATCATGGCAACTGTAATATGATGTAACTATTTTCTTCTTCTTTTTCTTAATATATTTATACTTATATGCTGCAGTGGATCCCACTTTGGACGCCACCCTATTTTTCTTCAAAAAAAGGTATTGAAACTAATATTCTCCCTCCACTGATCTATTTAAGATAGACTAACTTCAAGCATATTATAGAGTAGAAGAAAGAAGAATGGAAGCACAGTGGAAGCAAGATATCTTGTTTAACTAGAATCACCATGGGGTTTGCATTGCTTGGAAGTAGTAAATGGCTAAGAAACTGCACTAAAAAATATTTCTTTTTTGAGACTTGTGAATAAATCAAAGGTTGGACATTAAAACACAAGTAAAGATTGGAGTAGGAAGATCTCTCTCTTGAAGAAAAAAGGAGAAAGAGGTGGGCAAGATTAAGAGCAAAAGACAACTCATGTCTCAAATTTTGAGGTGCACCATGTGAGGACGAAGCTTTGCAAAGGACTCGCTTCAAAGATAACACCTAAAATCCAATGAAATGATGACCTATACTGGATTGGAGAAAATTGGAGGGATTCATCAAATAAATCATATGATGGAATTGAATGGTGTTCATGAAAGAATCATGCATGTTGCATGGTCAAAGATGAGCTTGCAAAATTTCAAAGAAGGTTGTGAAACTATGAAAAAACCAAAGCATTCCTCCATAGAAGAAAACTCAACCGGAATAAGTACATGGAGAGCAAGCGCACAAAGCTAAGGAGAGAAGGCTTATGACAAAAGAGAAGTGTAGCTCTGAGGACCTACTTTATCTTCTATGAAAATTAATGACTTGGTCTCTTGGAAATTTTTTGTTTTTTCTTCATTTTGTCTTGGTTCATGGCCTTTAGGCCATGTTTGGTACACTTGTGCTTTACTACAAGGCCATTTTTGCCATGCTTTGGTATACTTTTTCTTACTTCAAAGCCATGTTGGTTACAGCTATATCTTACATTTTGCTTTCTTCATGGCCTTTTACGCCATAGCATAAGTTTAACTTTTCATCATGTAAGGTTTCAAGCCTGTCACAATATGGCACTTTCATGTACACATTCTTTTGATATCAATGGAAGCAGTAACCTAAGCCATACAATTTCGGGCTTATGAGTAATTAACGCATAAAAGTAAAAGAGATAAATAAAAATCTCAGATAGTTTTGTCTTTTTCTAGACTAAAAGGGGTGCACGCCTGCAGTGGTGTACACACATGGGTTTTGCGTTTTTATTTCTTCAAAACAACTGGGGAGAGAAAGGTGATGAAATATGAAAAAAATATTCTCAAGATATCCTATTCTTGGTGTAAATCTGATTTCCAATCAAAGAACTGCTTGCGTGCCCTAATCATGATAGACTAACGTCAAGCAAGATATGCTTCTAGTGTAAACATGAAGAATTTGGTGGGAACATATATAATATTATAATGGGAAATCCAGTATGCTTCTTTTTTCCGAAAAGTTCCCTGCAATGTTTTACATCAAAGTCTCGGGATAGTTTATCATGTCTCACAACTTTGTTTCGCTTTATAACCCATCACGCATCATTGTTCTTAGTTATTACACCATACACCCTTAACTAATTGTTAAACTTACTCGCATTTTTCTCCCCCAAAAAAAAATCATACATTTAAACATAAAGTCAACCATAGCATAAAATCGCAAAAATTGGTGGCTTTATTTTTCTCATATTCTGTTAGTTACAATCACAGATTACTTGTTGCTAGTTGCCCATTTCCTGCCTGACAATACCCAACAGATGCCACGTCATTTGACCACAAGTACCAGCTAACGATGTGACTTGCCACACCATCCAACAGTACACGCCCAAAGTGACATGGCATGTCACATCATTTTGCCACCTAGGTGGGCAGGGGTTGGAAGGCTAGAGATAGTTGAACGTTAACGCTTTTTCTTACTTTTTTATAAAGAGAAGGAAGATCAGTCTCATCGAAGGGAAGGTATCCAGCCATTAAAACAAAAAGGATAACTCCACATGACCAGACATCGGCTGCAGCACCATCATAGCCCTGATTGCTCAGCACCTGAAATGGTGAGATAATTATTACAGAATGACGGATACACAAAACCACGGAAATCATGGAATTGAAAAAATGTAATCAGCTGGAAATAGAATAGTCATATTCATTACACTAGGAATTGAATAGGATGGTCCACAAAATACAGCCAAAATTTGTTTCCACATGGTTGCTTCCAGGAAAACCTACCTGCTCTTGTGATGGTACAATATCATACGCATACTCCACACCCACCAATGTTATAAAATAGGAAGCGGAAGCGAAATAGATAAACAGAGCAAAAGAACAGAAAGATAAACATGGAACTCAGAGATTTAATGTGGAACCCTACTCCCTAAGGAGCGGGATGAAACCACAGGAGAAGCCCTCAAAGGGGCGTACGTAGCATTGCTTTTTCTCAATGGATACAGGAGGTCTGAGGATCCTTATATAGCTTCCATAGAGCCTCCAAGTCCCACCACTGGTAGATGTGGGACTAAACTCATGGATGGGGTAAATGGATCCTGAAGAGATCCATTTACCCTCATACAACTCATATGGCGCACAACCAAATATTCCAACACTCCCACTCGAGCTGGAGCATGCAATGCTCAGCTTGGACAAACAGAAAGAAACTCAACTCACAATACATGACACTACGGGCAATATCAACTCAACGCGTACAATTGTCGGCTGCTGTCGAAGACGTTGCTTCTCATGCCATGCAGGTGAGGAGGACGAACGGGCTGGAGTGTGAGTCAAACTGAGGACTCGGAATCTGACCATCGAGTCTGAAACTGCGCCTGGAGTCTCCTCGTCGGGGACCTGGGTCTCTCCCATCTAATTCAGAGAAAAATACTCTACTCTGGAGTACCTATGATACCACATGAAAACCCTTGCCCAAATGGCATAGGGAATGGTCCTCTGCTCTGGAGTCCCTATGGCTCACAAGAAAACTCTGGATGACAACAACAAAAATGATGGAGAACCACGAAACTGAAGATCGCACACTCGTGCGTCTTAACTGCAGACTCGGAATCTGGACGTCGAGTCTGAACATCTGAGAAACTGTAGAGTCTAAGAATTCTAGCCGGCCTGGTATTTGGAATCTGGATCTGACAATGAATCTGGAACAAGACCTATGACTCTACACCATACTCCCCATTTCTCCCATACTAGTCGAAATGACAAGTGTTGACCAAGTTGGGAGAAGACAATAAACTGGGGGTATAAAATATCAATAAGCCGATCACATATTTTTCAGCTTTTGCAAGATTTTTTTTAAATAAGCCGATTACAATTTTCTCGGCTTTCAAATCATCATTTTTTTTCATCATTTCATTTTTTTAAATAAGTCGTTTTTTCTCTTTTTTTTTGGCTTTTCTTGCAATTTTTTCTTTGTGTACGGCTTTTTTTTAATTGTACGCGCCTTTTTTTAGACCACGGCCCACTTGGGCGTAAATAGCACTTCTACGGACCTTCTTTTATACACGTACACACACGCACATCAGTCCGCCCCGTGGCCTCATTCTAAATTTTTTTAAAGGACGTAGAGCCCTTTACTCTCCCCTTTTTTTTAATAACGCGTGCAGGGTTCTTTAATTAGGGTTCCCAACGGGGAACCCTTTCTCTAGGAAAAATGCTATCGCCGCCTTCCTGGAGCGGCTCCGCACGTGGAGATGGTGGGTCTATCGCCGTCGGTTGCGCGACAGATCGTCTGGAGGAGAGCGGCCCTTGTCGCCACCTGGAGCGGTTGCGCAAGTGTGCTTCGCCTGGACGCAGCCTGGAGATCAGCTTGAGGGTGGCGCCTGGAGGGATGTTGACAGTGGAAGCGCCGCCTGGATACGCTGGAGGAGAGTGTTGTGCGCTCTTGCGCACTGCCTGCTGCATCGAGCCCCGCCTGGAGTCGTTCGAGGAGGGCGCCTGAAGGGCCATCGGGCAAAGGAGGAGCCGTCTGGGGGGGGGGGGTTGCGCCGCTGCCGCCTGAGGTCTGCGTCGCAAAGGAGATGTGGTTGTGCCGCTGCAGCACGTGTCGCCTGCGCGTTGGATATGGGCTTCTGATGGGGCTAGGAGGATTAAGGTTCCGCGCCGCCTGTCCTCAATGAATCGTACCGCCAGGAGCAAGGTCAAGGTGTGGCTGCACCGCTTGTCTGCCACCTAGAATCGTTGGGGTGGCGTAAGGAGTTCCTCCTGGAACCCTAGATCTGGAAAAATGGAGACCCGCACTGGAGAATCGGCAAGAGGCTGGAGTTGATGGCGCAGCGTGACGGCCTGGAGTTGCGGATCTAGGGTTTAGAAAACCCTAGAGATTTTAAATCTCTCATAACACGAATATATTCTTCAAAACAATCTTTAAGGATCGAATCTCGAAAAAAAATGAACATGAAAAATCCGAGAATCAAACCGCTCTGATACCATGTTATAAAATAGGAAGCGAAAGTGAAATAGATAAACAGGGTAAAAGAACAGAAAGATAAACATGGAACTCAGAGATTTAACGTGGAACCCGACTCCCTAAGGAGCAGGATGAAACCACGGAGAAGCCCTCAAAGGGGCGTATGTAGCATTGCTTTTTCTCAATGGATACAAGAGGTCGGGGGCTCCTTATATAGCTTCCACAGAGCCTCTAAGTCCCACCACTGGTAGATGTAGGACTAAACTCATGGATGGGGTAAATGGATCCTAGAGAGATCCATTTACCCTCCTACAACTCATATGGCGCACAACCAAATACTCCAGCAGCCACGAAACAAGATATTTCAAATTAAGGGATGGTAAAAATTAGTGGCCAAAAAAAAAATTACAATGGTGTACTTCTTTGCTGTAGCACAAGTTTATGAAGATAGATGCATCCTCCATCAAAATTCAGAAATACAAGAAAAGACTAGCACACTGATGCGGATGCCAACATGACTGTTTATCTAAACCGAGACGATAGATTTCCAACCAACATTATGTTTCTGATTATTTAACCTTTTACTATATTTAAATAATATCTCTATATAATTTATTTTCAAGTGACTTTAAAAAGCTATAGCCATCAATGCCCTGATGGATTTAAGCATGGCCACATGAGAGAATGTTTCATCAATGCATTCCCTCTGTGTAACCCATGGCTATGAGACGTGCTTTGAAGGTCTCTACCTTCCCATTGGGTCTCCTCTTTCTCTTGAAGACCCATTTACACCCAATTGGTTTGACCTCTTTAGGTGGATCTTCGAGGGTCCATACACCATTCTTGTGCATTGAGTCTATCTCAGACTTCATTGCTAGCATCCAGCTATCCATGTCGCGATCATCTAAAGCTTCATCGAATGAAGTTGGATCATTATCATACTCCTCTGATACATGGAATAGTACCTTTCAGATTGTCTTACAACCCTAGAACTCCTTCTAGGAGGTACGATCGTGTCATGTTCAATTATCTCTTTAGTTTCTGGTGTAAGAACTTCATCGGCCTTGCTTGATTCAATTAGTTCCTTAATTTCATTATTTTCTTGACTTTTAAGGAATTCACCTTCTAGACACTTGACATATCTAGAAACAGATATCCTTTGAGTATCACGATCATAAAGATGGTATCCAATACCGTTTATGTATCCAATGAAGTAGTACTCTCTTGTGCAAGATTCCAACTTGCTTGCATCCACGTTTTAAGCATGGGTCAAGCAACCCCAAATCCTAAAGTGTTGTGCACTTGGCTTGGTACCATACCAAACCTCATGAGGGGTTTTGAGTACAGATTTAAATGGAATCTTATTCAGGACATAAGCTGCAGTCTCTACTGCATGTCCCCAAAAACTGAGAGGTAAGTTGCTTTACTCATCATTGATCTCACCATGTCCAACATGGTTCTGTTGCGTCTCTCTACAACTCCGTTGAGTTGAGGAGTATCTGGAGGTGTGAGATTGGAAATAATTCATCTCTCCTTATGGTATTCTTTGATTTATCTGAGAGGTATTCGCCATCTCGGTCAGATCGAATCTGTTTTATCTTCTTTCCTGTTTGATTCTCAACCAAAGCCATGAACTCTTTGAACTTTTCAAAGGTTTCGTGTTTGTAATGTAATAAGAAGACAAAACTACACCGCGAATGATCATCAATAAAGGTTACATAATATTGATGTCCATTTCAAGTCGCAGTACGAAAGGGACCGTATACATCGGTATGTAGGTCCAACATACCTTTGCATCGTTCACCTTTCTTAAAGAAGGGTGCCTTATACATTTTCCATGAATACAATAATCAAAAGTTGGTAATTCACAGATTTTCAGAAAATCCAAAGGTTCGTCTATTACATGTCTATTGATCCTATCAATAGACACATATTCAAGTCTTTGATGTCAGATCATAGTTAAATGATCTCCATCCTCCCTTGATCGTTTAGGAGTTTAAATAATAGTATTAATATTAATGCTATCAGTGGTATTGAGATTCATGATACATTCATGCATGTTCAATTTATAGAGTCCGCCTATTGTAAGAGTACCTCTACTATAAAATTACCATAACGATTTATAATAAGTTTATTATAGAAAAAGAAAGTATATCCATAACCAACAAGCATAGATGCGGATAGTAATTTCCTTCTAACATTCGGTGCATAGAGACAATCTCTAATGTCTAGGACTCTCCCACTGGATAATGATAGTCTACATGTTCCAATGGCGATCGCTGCAACAGTTGCATCGGATCCCATCTGGATGACTATCTCCCCTTCATCAAGATTTCTACAGTCTTGAAACATATGCAATTGATTGCATACATGTACAGAAGCACCAGAATCAACAATCCAACATACTTCTCGTCTTACGAGTAAGTTTGTTTCAATGATGGATGTAGATTTCTTATTCGACGGTGTTATATTTTATACTTCTCTAAGGACTTTAGATATTCTGGATGGTTATTATTCCAAAATCCGGTTTTATTGCAGTGATGGTAGACATCCATATATATGGGTGTCAGATGTGTTAAAACTTTAGAAGATTGATCAACAGTTTGACATTTCCTCTTCTCGTGGATTGGATCTTTCCAAATCCATGCTTCCTCTCGTGCTTCCCTCTAGCCTGTGCAACCATTGCACCATTAGGGGGAAATTCTTCATAATATCCTCATTGAATTTTAATGTAGAAAGAGTGCAATTCACATCTCCATACATCTCCTTCATATTCAGGAGGATGTCATGAGCAGATTCAATGTCTATAAGTTGCTTCTGAAGCACATTAGATAATGATCCAAGAATGTAGCAACGAGCAATTGAATGATCCTCGTCCCGCTTCTTGTTGAATTCGCAGGCATCCTCTGTCTAAGGGTTCTCATACTTTACAGACGAGAGCACATACGCTACATGTTTCGTCTCAAGTACGAGTTCAAAACTATGGATCAATCCGAATAATTTGATCCTCAAGCAGATTGTTAAGTGCGTTGAGAGATTTCATCTGAAATAAAAGGAAAAATAGAATAAACTTTAATATATTGATTAAGAAAATTAAACAATTTAACATTTTTAAATCAAGAGTTCTCGTATTTTTTGTACATTGAAATGCTTTCCCTTATAAGCTTTCAAAGCATGAGGCAGGCTCAACCAAAGGCCTCACTACGAGATCTGAGACTCCTTTTCATTTTTATCACGCCCCAATAATATGAGAAAATGCAACTACGATGAAAGAAGCGGGAACTCTTTCCACCTTACAAGTCCAACTTGTATTCTCAGATCGGTCTTCAACACCAACACCCCCCACATATATGGAGTTAGCATGCTGTCGATTAAACCAACCATCAATGATCTAATATCAATTTACGCTATGTGCAATCCAATGTCGCATCAATAATATGATGAACAACATTGGGGTCACTACGCATACAATCCATCTCTTTCGAGAAACGAAGAATCTGATCCATGTGAATTTGTATTCCGGAGTGATGACTATGCATAAGCGTCTCCAAAAATACAACCTATAGCGAATAAGTTCTTCGCATTGACGGAAGACCATGGATGTCATCATATGATTTAGTCCATATCATGTTTAAATCGATGATTAATTATTTCGAATAATATTCTAATGATTAATCTAAGGGATAGTGTAAGGATACATGCTTATTATTTTAGTTTTAATCTGATTATAATAATGACACTTAAGCAATACTAGAAAGGGTTTGGTCCTTTTATGCACTTGATGTTACCATATAGTATTACACCCTAACTTAGTATAATTTAATGTTCCGATTTTAGATGTTAAAGTACGACATGACTCTTCATGCTACCTTTCCTTGAAACGGATCCAGCCAGGTCAAACAAATAATGCCAATAGGGAGTGCTTCTACTGCAAATGCGGCGCAGGACCCCCCTTTTCTCTGGTCCCTCAACCAGAAGCGGTTCTCTTTCGGGGCGGCTGTCAACCTGCGGAGACGGCAGGCTTTGCCCCCACCTTTGGCCACTCTCGTCTGGGCTAAAGGAACTCCTCCAAAATTTTCTTGTACTCTTTTCAGGGCTGTGTTGGGGCGCCTCCCAACCACAGATCGACTTGCTACATTTGGAATCCGCTCGCCATCCATGTGCTACCTATGTGCCTCTGAACCGGAAACCCACATCCATCTTCTGTTCAGTTGCCCTGTGGCGGCGGCTATATGGGAGGGGGCTTGCTCGAGGCTTTGCTTGCCTTCCCCCCTTCAGCCTCGCTCAAAGAATGCTTAGAGTGGACTAGCGTAATTCCCGCACAGGCTATGCGTGAACGACTAAGCTGCCATCTCGCCATAACTATCCGGTGCATTTGGTGGGAAAGGAATTCTCGTTGGACGGACGGTCCCAACTCTTCAATAGATATGGTAGTTACTTCGATTGTGAATACGGTGCATACTTTGGATCTTTACATTTGTCCCTAGTTTTTGGGTTCCTAGGGATTGGAAAACATCGTTTGGTTTTTGTGTAACTGGGTGCATACCCTTAAAAACTACTTACAGGCTACAGTTAATACATTTTTACTTACCTAGCAAAAAAATGCGGCGCAGGATGCCAATTAAGTAACCCATTAGCATATTAATGGCCTAGAAACCTTCTTTGAATCAATTCGAGACAACGCAATCAGTACATATTGTACTAATGAGGTTATATCGATCTTTCGACTGTATGTGATTATATAGTAACTCTAAGACCTTTTAGGAAATTAAAAGGTATGTGATTATATAGTAAATCTAAGACCTTTTAGGAATTTAAAACTCCTTTTAATTTCCTAAAAGGTCTAGTGCAACAATCTAGACACCTTTTGAAAAACACTTTTCAATATTAGAAGGTCTAGTACAACAATCTAGATACTTCTTTGAATTAAAACAAATTCAATTGCAAAGGAAATCTAGTGCAACAATTTAGACAATTCACAATTTCCGATTGTATTGTAAGTATTCAAGTGCATAAATAATCAGAGAAAATATGGAATAAAAAAGACTTTCTAATTTATAGCATATATTCAAAAAAACAAGCAATGGTTTCGGATTCTAATTGGCAAGTTGCGACCATCGCACTTCAAATTAGAAGACATCAAGTAACGTGGACTTTAAATTCATTGTGACCTCCGATATTTCCAAAATATTACGTTCAACTCCTGATGTCAATATATCAAATATATTTCCATCAATTTTTGAGTCCCAAAAATATGAGAAACAAGTCAATAAGACAATCGAATCCTCTTCCATCTCGGCCTATGGAGAAATCCAATTTCTTGAGGCTGCACGATTGGAATCGTGTGAAACTTTTTAACACTGATTTGGGGATTTGATTTATGACTTATTAATCAGTATTTTATCATGTTATATGACCCAAAAACAGGAGCTAAAAAATCATAATTTTAATGCTACGATCTTTGGTCGAAATCGGAGTCCGCGGTCGTTTTTAACATCTGAATCTTCTCCCAAATGTCATCAACAATTGGCGCATCTTTTGGATATGAGTCCAGACCTTCTAGACCTCATAAATATCCCAAAAACATGATCAAAACAATGGAGAATAGTAACGACTTCAAAAGTCATCGAATGATCCGAATCGTTAAAACTGTCGCAAGACAATGTACTCGATAAACGGGATGATCTAGCTGATTGTTTATCAGACTTGGATGCAATACAAATCCTCAAAACTTATGGCTCTAATACCAATTAAAGTAAATAAAAAATATTAACTACACATCAAAGAAAATACGAAATATTTAGCAATCAAGTTGTCAAAACAATGTTAGTTCATCATATGAACTAGAAAATGTAGCACAATAATTTGTGCATCTAGAAATCAAAAAATTAAGGAAATGATTTTCTTTAGGATTTCTAATATTCATGATGAATAATGAAGAACAAATCAGGGTTACCTCTTCAAGCGCGAGTCTCTAAAGTAAAATACCTCCCGAATCAAGTCTGATCTGCATAAGCCTCTCTCTGTGCATGGAGATAAATCACGTTGCTTCCTACGAACCCGAACGTCGACCAGAGCAACAAGAAGAGGCATATGAGAGATGGAGATTCTTAAGACTCTTCTATATCTCAAGAGGGGCAAAATTTCTAAGGACTATTGCTCTCCAAAATTGTGTTGTAAAAGAGAGGGCCTTGCCCTTCTTTTATACTTACACTACATCTCCAACATGTGCATTGTAGTCCCTTGGATTTAAATCAAAGGCTTAGAGCAAGTCCTAATTCAATAAGGATTATCTCCTTTTTATCTCTAACTAATAGTAACTAATTAACAAGAAATAAGCAACAACTTAGCTTAACTAAAATTAGCTAAGGTTGTTGCCTTTTTATCTATTAATTAAGTAACTTGATAATCCCATTATAAAAATTGGAGAAATTATGGAATTAATCCTCAAAGCTTATGAATCATATTCATGAGCTCAAAAATTAAATGTAAATCCAATTTACATATACAAAATTAATGTGAATCAAATTCACACAATTTCATCACTTGAAAATATTATGTAAATCATATTTACATTTATATGAATCATATCCATATAAATATTAATTACTGAATCATTATTCACATTAATTAATGAGATATATTTGTGAATCTTATTCACAAAATTGCCCTAGCAATAATAACTATTATTATTACAATATTGTCATCAAATTAGGACTCATAAGATACAAACGCAGATACTTGGAGATAATGTCAGGGAGATCATGTTATCCATATATAGTGAATTGAAATGTGGATAACTATCTAATTTCAGAGTTTATACAATTTTTGCAAAATCCGCCACCTAGGAGTGTTGAGCTCGAGCTGTAACGCTTTACACTCTCAGTGAGCACAACAAAACGCATCACATTCTCCATGAGCTGAAGTGTCGGTGAGCTGAATCCAGCTTCCCTGATCATTTCTAATCATAGTCCAAACCATTTGTAGCTAAGAAATGAGCTCAAGGAGCTTGTGTATTTCCATTTCCAAGACCATTTCTGTTTCCAATATTTGGACATTGAAATTGGAATTGGAATTGGATTCAAATGAATTGTGATTTAATCCAACTAAAACACAAATCATCTAACTAAATGGAGCCACTAAAATCCATCATGTTTTATCACTTCTTCGGTATGGAAGTGCCATCGTAGATGATCCATTACAACAAGAGTAACCCTGAACTCCAAATATTCATCCATCCTTTACACTAGGAGACTGATAAATCCGAAGTTCAAACCCTGGTGTGATTGTCTTCTTCAGAATGTATCAATAGATTTCTCATTTGATAATTGGGTAACAATATTAATCATATACTATGCAAAAGCATGTATTAATATCTCAAATTTGTGTCTTATTTAATAAATAAGACGACCATACATTGAATTCATTTGACCCCAAATCATCTCATAAGTGAGCTCTGTCTCCCGATTCATCAAGTATGAACCTATATGATTCATTCGAGAGATCATACATCTCATATGACTACATATGCACACCAATGCGCAGGTATATGAACCTTGGCTAAGTCGCTAGCCTATTGGTATGTCAAATGCGCATACTCAACCATATAGATACATATTTGTCTCAGGTCGAAGGATGTGTGCCTGATCGTGACAGTTATGATTCATGTCTTAGTTTATCTCGACCTCATCAAGTCAACTCCTTGACTTGATTATTCCAATACTTCTGAATCCCCATTGCTATGCAGAGGACGTGCATCAAGAAGTCGGTTGGAAATCAGTCTTTAGAGAAATATTAAGATCTCTTTCTCAGACTAGAGATCTTTATTGAATATCACATGTTTGAAGTCAGTTGTGTCCTCCCAACAGCATGGTATTCAATATGACCATGGTACATAAGCCTAATTGTACAAAGGGACCTTAATAGAAAAGGGCATTCATTCAATATTCCATTTTAGATGGACGTGATAAAACAATAACTTTTATTGCATTAATGGATCGCCAAGGGCTTATAAGTCCAACAATCAGAAGCGTAGATACCATGCATCTGCTCGCGTGGCAGAGCACAAGCTTGCAAAAATCGACAGACCAGACAGACTAGTCGGCCCGATTAAACGAGTCGGTCACCTGGCCAATCCGATTATGGCTATTCGGCCATTAGTCGAGTACACCGATTAGTCGGGCCGACTAGTCGGCCGACTAATCGGCCGATATTTGCAAGAAGGGTCCGCGAACCCGATAACCGAATACCCATGTGTATTGGGATTTTAGGTTATTGTTAGACAATAACCTAAACCCACGCGTTCCGACTCTTCGACCCTACTAGGCATCTCCCCATACGCTCCATCGCCCGTAAATACTCCACCAGTATGAAAAGTTCTTAACGTTAATTGAGTACCCGGTTCTCCACCTGCTTCGTCCCCGACCGTCGCCAGCTGCTCACGTCGCCGCCTACTAGGACTCCGATCGCTGCCAGCTGCTCCAGTCGCCGCCTACTCCGACTCCGATCGCAGCCAACTGCTCCAGTCACCGCCTGGGCGAGTCAAATTCGGTTAGGGTCTTTTTGTTTGCTTTCTTTTTTAAAATATTTCATTACTTTGATGGATATTAGTGTGTAGAATATGTAGATGATGTTGGAACTCATTTTATCTTTGAGTTTGAATAGTAATCTCTGATTTTTTTTCCAAAAATAAATAAGAAATCATATATAATTAGTGTGTAGATGATTACTGTGTGTAGATGATTAGTGTGTAGATTATGCATTTCATCACAAAGATTTGAGGCTCACTTGAAACACATGGTTGTTGAGTCATGTATATTGCATCTATAAATAACGTTTAAGTGCATTAGTTTATCATTTCTAACATAAAATTCCAGGAGAACTATTGAATTTATTTTTTAATAATAAATGCATTTGTAGATTTCGTAACTTGTTTTTCTTATTTAAATGCAAATTGCAATTATGTGTTCTTATGTAAAGTTGCAATTTTGTAGCTTGTTTCTGACAATGTAGATGGCAACACCCCCCCATGAATGTCGTTTCTGGTAGCGACTCATCCTTCTATGTACCGCCAGGATCAAGTGATCATGCATGACAATTGGGATACCTTTCAAATCGTGCGGATCCGAACACGGTTACTTGCAGGTTGTGCAAGAAGGTGGTGAAAAGAGGGGTTTTTAGGTTCAAGCAACATCTTGCGCACCGTAAAGGCAACGTGGATGCATGTCCTAAGGTGGACGAAGAGACGAAGAAGATGATAATATCATATTTGGATGATGTTGCTAGAAAGAAGAGTCAGAAAGCCGTTGAGGTTGCTGAGATGAGAGATGAGATTGATATTGGAATCGCTGGAGATGCTGGATCTGCTAAAAGACATCGATCTTCTGAATCTCTGGAACAAACTGTCGCCGTTCAAGGAACACGCCAGATGAGCATAAAAGATGCTTTATCCAAGGACCATCGTGAAAGAGTTGTCTCCTATACATGCAACTGGGCATATACATCGGCGATCCCTTTCAATGCATTGACCACGAAGCAGTTCAAGCAGATGGTGGAGGCAATTGGAATGTATGGTCCAGGTCTGAAGACTCCTACGAGGTATAAGATTAGTGGCCCATTATTGAAAAAGGCGGTCAAGAAAATATCTGATGGCATGCAATGTCATCGAATTACATGGAAGAAGACAGGATGCTCTATAATGACTGATGCATGGACGGACATGCGAGGACAGAGCATCATGAACTTCTGTGTCAATTGCTCCTTGGGGACTTCATTTTTGAAGTCCATAGATGCTTATGATGAGACACACACCGCTGAGTACATCTTTCAGCTTGTGGATGAGTGCATAACTGAAGTCGGCGTGGAGAATGTTGTTCAAGTTGTAGCGGATAATGCTTCGGTGAATGTAGCAACAGGGAGATTGTTGCTCACAAAATATCCCCATATATGGTGGACTTCCTGTGTGGCTCATTTCATTGATCTTGCTTTGGAGGAGATTAGCAAAGATTCGAAAGTGAAGAGCGCGGTTAAAAAGGCGAGGACGCTCACAATTTTTATTTATGCTCACACTAAAACTTTGAGCTTGATGCGGAAGTTTACAAACAAGAGAGACATTGCTAGACCAGGGCAAACGAGGTTTGCTACTACTTTTCTCACTCTTGAAAGCATTCTAAAAAAAAGACAAGCTCAAGTTGATGTTTTCGTCAGATGAGTGGAGGGCCTGCAAATGGTACAAGACCAAAAAGGGAGAACAAGCGACGTCCATAGTTTGCAGCGCTACTTTTTGGAACCACACCGCATTTGCAATCAAAATTTTTATACCTTTGGTTCGTCTATTGCATGTGGTTGATGCGGATCGGCGCCCATCCATGGGCTTTGTTTATGGAGGGCTTGAAGAGGCAAAGATAGATATAATTGCATCTTTTAATAGCGTGGAGACATCTTACAAGTTTGGACTCTATTCTCTCTAAGACCAAGGGCAAGCTTGACACTCCATTGCATGTAGCGTCTTACTTTTTGAACCCATACTTCTTTTTCACGGAGTGTGTGGAGATGCAGATATTGTGGTGAAGAGAGGTTTCATGGATTGCATGGAAAGATTTTATCCAGATTTGGATATACAAGATGCTATCACCACAAAGGAGCTTCTTGATTACAGACATGGTCGTGGGTCATTTGGGAAGCCATTAGCTGTGAGACAAAGGATGAGAAATGACGAAAATTTCGATCCAGGTATTTCAAGCATTATTTCCAATTAATGTCATCTGGATCATCGTTGATTTCATTGACTTAACCAATTTTATATTTTATTAGCTAATTGGTGGTACAATTATGGAGACGACACACCACATTTGAAAGACATGGTCATCAAGATCTTGAGCCTGACTTCTGCATCCTCTGGATGTGAGCGCAAGTGGAGTACGTTTGACTCGGTAATGACTCTAGTGACCCACCTAATAGAAATACTAGTATTAAATTACTAATTTATATAGTCAATAGTTACAATTTTTGTAATGTGGCTTATAGATCCATACCAAGAAGAGAGGCAGATTGGAGACAAAGAGGCTAAATGATCTTGTGTACATTCGTTTCAATTCCAAACTGATGGAACGTCATCTTGAGAAAGGAAAAGATCCTCTTTCCTCTCGTGATCGTGCATATTTACGTGAATGAACTGGAGAGGTCAATGTGCAAGCTCAAGATGAGGAGGTCTTTCCAGGTTCTAGATTGACTTGGGGTGCAGTGGCTCATGCAAGTGGTGCTGAAGAGAATTTGGAGCTAAGAAGAAGCCAACGAGGTGAACGTGGCAAGGGAGTTTCATCTTCGAGCTCAAATGTTGCACCAATAAATGAACAAGAGAAGGAATTTCTACCTTAAGACATAGATGAAGAAGAAGATGATGATGAAGATGAAGATGAAGAAGAAGAAGAAGAGAATGATTTGGATGACAACCTTGATGGAGATGAATGACTTTTTATTTGATGCTTCATGCTTGCTTGAATTATTTTTGTTTTGACATGTTGTATCTATTGTAGCAAACATTTATTCTTAACTTGCTACTTTTATAACTCTTATAGTATTGAAAATAGCTAAATCTATGAAAATTTATGATTGAGTATATATATATAATAATTTATATATTTAAAATAATAAAAAATTCAAAACCGACTAATGCCCGGCTAAATCCGATTAGTCGCCCGACTGCCAACTAATCCTTAGTCAGTGACCCAGCCGACCGAGTACCGACTGCCGAGTTCTGCAACCTTGGCAGAGCAGATCCTTCAGAGACTCCAGCATCCCAGGCAGATCCACACCTAGATGACATTGTCTCTCGTATACGAGAGATCTTGACTCCAGCGGCCAGCACTACCACTACATGATCTATAGATACTGCAGCCGCAGCCAGAGCCTCTTTTTCAAGCTCCTCGGGTATCGTATATACTTTTACTAGTAGTAGCATTGCAGATATGACGAGTGGATCATGGACTCGGGCGTATCCCACCATCTGTGTGGAGACAGAGCCTAGTTCAAGTCTTACAGGATTATACTTGGTAGATGGGTCGTTATTGCTAATGGGATCCACCTACCTATCATAGGACAGGGTGAGATGAATCTGATGCCATCCATGTGCCTTCAGAATGTTTTATATGCCCATGATTTTCAGATGAACTTACTTTCTATTAGTCATATTACTAAGGATCTGCATTGGCGTGCTATTTTTTACCCTTCGTCTATTGTGTTTCAGGACATACTCACAAGCAGGATGATTGGATGTGACTGTGAGCAGCGGGGGCTCTATAGACTGGTCCAATCTTCTCATGTTGGTGCATCCACTATTTCTAATGGATCAGTCTCACCGTACCAGTGGCACCTTCATTTTGGCTACCTTCCTCTGCAGAAGCTATGTCATGTCCTCCCACGGATCTCCACGCGATCTTCCTTCCAATGCGATGCTTGCCAGCTTGGGAAGTATCACCGTTCCTCCTTTTTATCTTGTCAGAGTTGAAGTAGTTCTCAGTTGTTTGAGCTCCTCCATTTTGATATCTGGGGTCCGAGTCGTGTCCCTAATCACCAAGGATGTTGTTTTTATCATGTTGGTATAGATGATTTTTCCAGACTTTCTTGGATTTTTCTCTTAAAGAATAAGTCTGAGGCTGGGTCTGTTATCAAGTCATTCATTAATGAGATAAAGAATATTTTTTCTGCCAACGTCAAATATATGTATTCTGATAATGCCTTAGAGTTTTGCACCTTACAGCTATCTGAGTTTCTCGGATTTCTTGCATTGCACACCAGACCTCGTGTGCCAACATCTCAGCAGAATGGTATTGCCGAGCGTAAACATTGTCACTTACTCGATGTCATGTGACCAAAACCCTGTTGATTTAGAGTCGTGCTCCTCACGCTTATTGGGGTGATGCAATTCTCACCACATGCTACTTAGTGAATTGCATGCCCTCCTCTGTTTTGGGAGATAAGGTCCCTTTCTTGATTGCGTTTCCTGAGAAGGATATGGTCTCCCTTACACCTCGTGTATTTGGATCTGTAGCTTTTGTTCATGATTTTTCGCTTGGTCGTGACAGGTTCTCCCTCATAGCTATCAAGTGTGTTTTTGTTGGCTGCCCTCGTACCCAAAGGGGGTATTGTTGCTTTGATCCGCTTCAGTGGAAATACTTTATCAGTGCTGACGTTACTTTCTTTGAGTTTGTCATGTATTTCTTTCCTACAGGTGACAGACTGCTCCCATCCGACTCTGATGAAGAGATCTACATGCCTCCACCTCCTACAGCCCTACCACCACCTACACTTACACATGTTCTACCACCTCCGACCCCACCATCATCGCTATCACCATCTCCACCACCATCTCATGTACCTACTCCTACAATCTTAGTCTACTGGCTCATGTGGTTGCCCCTAGACCACCACCTTCCTTGATACGATTTTTGTCACGTGTGTACTCGCAGGTCTCTCTCTGTTTCCCTTGCTCACAGGTCTTCCCCATCATCCAGCACGCCACAGGTATGTAACGAGGACATTGTTGCTACTGATGGCACTACTAAGTTGTCTGTGTCACAGGATTCCCTACAGGATGAGTTGGTACCCTCTAAAGAGGGAAGCTTACAGGTTCAAGACATGGCAGATGATCTCGATGTGTTGATTGCCCTTCGAAAGCAGAAACGTATGTGTGCTACACATCCTCTTGCATCTCATGTTTCTTTAAACAGACTTTCAGATGATTTTAGGAGATTTATCTTGGCAATGTCAGTTGTGAAGATACCACGGACATATCAGGAGGCTGTTCAGGATAATCAGCGGCATCTAGCCATGGAGGAGGAGATGGTCGTGCTACAATCACATGGAACTTAGAGCCTTGTTTCAGCTCCAATTGGTGTATCCATTATTGGGTGCAAGTGGGTGTTCACGGTGAAGCACCGAGCAGATGGCAGTGTAGATCGCTACAAGGCGAGACTTGTGGCACGTGGGTTCACCCAGACATATGGGGTGGACTATCAAAATACTTTTTCTCCGATACCAGACGTTCTACTCTGTGTATCCTTGGCCCCTCTATCAGCTTGATGTGAAGAGTGCTTTTCTATATGGTGATCTACATGAAGAGGTCTATAAGCAGCAGCCACATGGGTTGGTTGCTGAGAGGAAGTGTCAGAATGCTTGCAGGCTTCACAAGGTTATTTATGGCCTTAAGCAGAGTCCAAGAGCATGGTTCCAGAAGCTCTCGGACTTGATAGAGCAACAGGGGTTTGTGCGATTGAATGTCAGTCACTCGTTGTTTGTTCATAGAACTCAAAGAGGTACTATTGTCATTCTTGTCTATGTTGATGAGATCATTGTTACAAGGGATGACGAGCATGGCATTCAGGTTGCTAAGGATTTCCTAGGTAGTTGACCAAGGACCTTGGTAGTTTACGTTACTTCCTTGGACTGGAGTTTGATGGGAACCAGCAAGGTCTAGTGATAACCCAGAGGAAGTATGTTACAGATCGTCTTTCTGAGACAGGCATGGCAAATTGCAGATCTGCCACTACTCCTATGGACCCAAGCATGAAGCTCTATGATGATGACACGGAGGAGGTCGACAAGAGGAGGTACATAGAGCTTGTTGACAAGCCATTGTATGTGACCATCACCAGGCCAGATATTTCCTTTGTCGTGAACAAAGTGAGTCAGCTTATGGAGTAGTCCAGACATGCACATATGGATGCAGACCATATGATTCTGAGATATATGAAGCCCTCACCTAGCATTGGTCTTCTGATGCAGATTATGCTAGGTGTCCTAAGGACAGGAAGTCTACTTCGGGCTTCGCAGTGTTCATAGAAAGTTCCATGGTGTCATGGAAGAGCAAGAAGCAGACTATGGTTGCCAGGTCTAGTGTTGAGTTAGTGTTGAGTCAGAATACATGGCCATGGCACAAGCTAGTACAGAGATGATGTGGGTCAGATATGTTATCACTGACCTCACTATTGAGGTGCCTCTTCCCATGCACCTCCAATACGATAACCAGGTTGCTCTTTTCATTGCAAGCAACCATGCCTTCCATGAGAGGACCAAGCACATAGAGGTGGATTGTCACTACACCCGTGACACGATACAGAAGGGTCCCATTGCCATTACTCATATCATCTCTAGCCCACGCCCCCCTTTCATGATTGTTGTGGCGGCGGCTGTCGGGGTCGCTCAGGTGCAGGGGCAACACGCGGTTCCTAAATGAAGATACTCTCTTGGAATATTCGTGGTCTGGGGGATCTGGACAAGCGGAAAGTGATGGGATCTAGAGTAATTGAATGGGGCTGTGATATCGTCATGCTGCAGGAAACTAAGTTGCACTCGGTTTCGGGGAGGGATTGGGCGGCGTGCGGAGCTGGTGGTATTGATCAGTTCAGGGCTTTGGACGCCTCGGGGGCTTCGGGTGGGCTGTTGGTGGCATGGCGCTCGTCGTTATGGTCGTGTGCCTCGGAGATCCTGGGTAGGCATGTGCTAACGGTGTTCCTACTTGGTACTTCCTCTGCGGAGCATTTGGTGGTGTCCTGTGCATGGACCTTGTGATGGTGACCGGAGGGAGGAGTTATGGGAGGATCTGGTGGAGGCTGGGAGGGCGGTGGGGGGGCCCGTGGGTGGTGGGCGGGGATTTCAACGTAACTCTGTTATCTTCCGATAGGCCCGGTGGGAGAGGGGGCCAAGACTCGGGCTCCGTGGATTTCGCTGAGACTGTTGACTCGCTTGGCCTTGAGGTGTTGGACGCGGAAGGCGTCGCCTAGACTAGGAGAAACTCTAAATCGCGGTCACGGCTGGATCGGTTCTTCGTTTCAAATGAGTTGCTGGAGATGTTTCCCTTGGCCTCGGTGGGACCCAAGCCTAGGTCGTGGTCCGATCATACCCCGCTGATTTTATGCTCTGGGGCCAGCCCGGAGCATAGGGGGCTTTTTAGATACGAGAATTACTGGTTGCTTGAGGACGGCTTCAGGGTCCTTGTTGCGGTGCACTGGGCTGAGACGAAACCCTCGGGATCTGCCACGTCTAAATTTGTTCAAAAGCTTGAATCTTTGAGTAAAAGGCTTGCGTGTTTCAAAAGGGATACGAGGGCCACGAGATGCGTGGCTAGAAGGGCTGCTGAGGACATCATTAGGGACCTGGACGCGATTGAAGATGTGAGGTCGCTCGTTCCGGCTGAGCTGGAGTCGCGGTTGAAGGCTCAGAAGGCGGTTACTCTGGAAGATAAGAAGCGTGTGGCTGAATGGAGGCAGCGGTCGAGAAGCACCTGGTTGAAGGAGGGGGACGCGAATACGGCGTACTTTCACCGTATTGCAAGTGGGAGACGCAGGGCAAATGTCTTGAGTTCAATTACTGTTGGTGAGGTCACAGTGGAGGGGAATAAAAGCATGGGCTTGGCTATTGCGAATCATTTCAGGGTTGTATCCGCGGATGGCATCTCTCGGCGGTGGAGATGGCTAGGCCGTGATTGTAGGTTGGTGGAGGCGTCTGCTTGCGAGGCTCTGGTGTGTGACGTCACTCTGGAGGAGCTCAGGGACGCCGTGTGGGACCTTAACGGCGACGCTGCGCCTGGTCCTGATGGGTTCCCGATTTCTTTCTACAAGGATTTCTGGGACCTTATTGGTCATGAGGTGCTTGATGTGGTTCGGGAATTCTGCAATGGGAATAGGGGTTTTGACCGTATCAATAGGGCGCTTATTTTTCTGCTTCCTAAGCGTTCGCTGCCGACTTCCATTGATGACTATCGCCCTATCGTTGTCTCTAACGCCATAAATCTGATCACGGCCAAGGTTTTGGCAAAGAGGTTGGTTGGCAATTGGCATCCTCGGTAGCTTGATTTCCCCCGCGCAATCCGCGTTCGTTCCGGGCCGTCAGATCTCTGATTGCACGACGATTGCTTCCGAGATCATTGTCGATTGGAGGAGGGGCACGAGTGGTATTTTATGGAAAGTAGACTTTGCTAAGGCTTATGATAGCCTTGATTGGAAATTCCTGTGGTCCGTGTTGAGGAGACTTTGCTTCCCGGAGCGGTGGATTTCTTGGATGCGGCGGTGTATCACCACGGCATCTTTCTCGGTGTTGATCAATGGCAGGCCGGAAAGGGGGTGGATTCAGCCCCGTAGGGGGTTGCGGCAAGGGTGCCCCCTCGCTCCTCTGCTTTTCATCATTGCGGCAGATGTGCTGGGGGACATGGCGAAGGGCATGGTCGGCCATGGCCTATGTAGCGGCTTCTCGAGAGGAGAGGTTCAGGTGCTGATCTTGCAGTACGCGGACGATACTCTTTTCCTCATGGAGGGAGGGGTCGAGGAGGCCAGGGCCATGGCCACGGCTCTGGAGGTCTTCTCGGAGCTTTCTGGTTTATTGAAAAATGACTATAAGTCCTCTTTTATCCCTTTCGGGCAGGCGGAATGTCTTGCTGACGATTTGGCCACTTCTTTGGCTTCGGTGCGTGCCCCCCTCCCTCTGGACTATCTCGGCATACCTCTGGGTCTGGGGAGGGCGAGGCTTGGTGATTGGTTGAGGGTGGTGGAGAAGGTGGATTTGAGGCTGGCGGGTTGGAAGGCCTCGCTCCTTTCGAAGGGTGGTAGGTTGGTTCTGGTCAAGGCGGTATTGTCGTCCATTCCTATTTATTTTCTTTCGTGTCACAAGCTCCCAAAGGGGATCCTGGAGAGGCTTGAGAGGAAGATGCGCGCTTTCCTGTGGGGAAATGCCTCTACTGGGCGCACGAGGGTCCATCTTGTGGGCTGGGAGGATGTCACTCGGAAGAAGATTTGGGGAGGTTTGGGGGTGAGATCTCTTCAACAGATGAATGAAGCATTGTTGCTTAAGTGGGCGAGTAGGGTATAGGGTCCAGGTGATGACTTGGTTTGCTTGGTGCTTCGGAGCATATATGGGGTGACGGGCGCGCCCCGGTTGCAGGGGCCCAACATGGTGGCTATGACACCTTTCTGGAGGGGTGTCATGCAGACGTTCGTCAGGAATCTCAACCTCTTCAGACCGGTGCTTGGTAGGTGGGACTCTTTTGCTTTCTGGGCCGACGACTGGTCGGGAGCGGGTCCTCTTTGCTCTCGCTTTCCGAGGTTATTCGTGCTGGCGGATAATAAACTTTGTTCGATGGAGGAATGCTGGGTTGATGGTTCTTGGTGGCCCGCGTTCTCCGCCATCTTCTCTGACCGACGCTTTGAGGAGTTCTTGGCTTTGCTGGACGCTGTGGGGAATGTGGGTGCCCCTGGTGGGGGTAGAGATCACTGGCTCTGGAAGGAGGGCTGCTTCTCGGTTAGGGGCGCGTACGGGGCCATATCTAGGCCGTCGCCGACGGCGTCGGAGGTCCTAAACAGGGACTGTTCTATTATTTGGGGCCTCAATCTTCCGGAGCGTGTGGGGATGTTCCTGTGGCTTCTGAGGCGCAAGAGACTGATGACGCATGATCGGTGCGTGAAACTCCTGGGCATCATTTCCGATAAGTGCTTAATTTGTGACAACGCTATCGAATCGGTGGGCCATCTATTTTTTACATGCCCTGTGGTATCGCAAATTTGGCTGGATGCGGGGATTTGGTGGTGCCGGTCCGACGACTTCCTTGCTTTCTGGAATGCGATGTATGAAAATAGGATGAGGTCGAGAAGAGAACGGCTTCACCCGATGGCTATTCTGTGGGCGATTTGGCGTAGCAGAAATGATTTGGTGTTCTCGGGACAGAGGTTTTACAAAGAAAATGTGCAGTGCAATACAAGGAGGCTGGTGGACGAGTGGTTGTTGCGTTGAACCGCTTGTATTCTTTTTGTTTTTTGGGTGGTAATCGGTGCTTTGTAACCTATCTACTGGTTTTGATACTCATATCATCTCTACAGACCAGACTGCAGATGCACTTACCAATGCCTTAGCCAGAGGGCCTTATAAGAGATGCTGCTCCAAGCTAAGCTTGATTGATATCTACGCTCCAGCTTGAGGGGGAGTGTTGAGATATTAGTTATCTTTCATACTGTTTATGTAATTTTTAGAGGTAAATTCCTTAGTAGTGTACTTGAAAAACATAACTCCTTGAATATGGTCCCAAAAATGTTAATTCCCTAAATAGTTTACTCAAATCGCATGGAATCTATGCAATATACATGTCGCATATATAAAATGTGATACATGTACATTAATAAGCCAAAGTTGTCATTTTTTAACATTTAATAATAATGAAACTCGCATAGAATCTATGCGATATGCATGAAAATATGAAAATCGCATTTTCTCTATGCGTTATAGCTTTTTTTTTACCGGCAACAATATATGGATGTCGTGTATCTTATATGCAATATACATAACGCATTTTACACATGCGATTTCACTATTTTACTCAGGGAATTAACATTTTTGGGACCATATTCGAGGAGTTATGTTCTTCAACTGCATTACTAAGGAATTTACCTCTAATTTTTATTTTATTCATCTTCTTTATGTAATTTTCCCAATAGGTTGCTCGTCTATGTAAGAGAACTCTAGGGCATCATCAATAGCAATCAATTCTTTCATCTCCACAAAGCACGCGCAGCCTTGATTGCCTTAGCCTTGTCACAATAGAAGAAGAAATGGTTCACAATCTCCACCTCCACCCAACACAAAGAGCGGTCATTGTCATCACCCGAAAAGATCCTCAACTACCTCTCTTTAGTCAACAATCTCATGCCCCATAAAAGCCAGAGGAAGATCTTGACGAGCAAAGGAGCACAAAAGTCCCATATGATCCGGTCATCACAAACCGGCTCCTAGAGAATAGGAGCAAGGGGCATAACCAAAGCCAAATAGGTGCATCGCACAAGCGGCACAACAAACTCACCATTCCTCCAAGTCCAGTAGTTACAACCCACCTGAGGGCTCTCAACAGAATCACGAACCTCCAAGAGCTCCATAAAATCAAGGAGTCATTGCTCAAAAATCTAAGCGAAAGGTCGGGAACCATGAACCATCTATGCCTCCGAGACCAGCATGCCACGATCAAAAACAAAAGCAAACAATTGAAGGAGTAGCTCCAAGAAAAGTTCGTAATTAGTCCAATCATCAGTCCAAACAATAAAAGAATATTTGTTTCTCAAAACCAAATGCAAGTATATAGAAAGTTACTGCATAACAGAAATTATCCCCTCCCAAAAAGTAAAAACAAGGTGGTGAACTTGGGTGTGCTAGGCATAGATACCATAAATTCTGTGAAGCAACCTACAAATTAGGTCCTCATCACTCCTCTAAATCCCCACACCCAATTTCAAAAAGAGGGTATGATTCATCTGAAAGGTCGACACAAGAGACGAGGTGAATTGTGCAATATATAATAGTCTGATACCAATACCAAATTTTAAAAATCATAAACCACAAGATAAACAACTAGAGATATGCAAACCATAAAGTGCACAAAGATTTTGATGTGGAAACCAAAGCGGATGATTCATCTCTGTGTTGACTCATTTTCAGGAGTTTTTCCATCCAGTGGTTGGGGATGGTAATTCTTTCACTTTTTTGACAGAAAAGTAGACAAGAGAGCGACCTTTTTCATCTAAATCCCCCCTTGTTTGCTTTGGTTGCAAGTAAAGATGCATGGGTGTCTAATTGTTGGATTGACGGCAATGGGATGCCTTCTTTCCCGACAGATTTCTCTAATCAATGCCTAAAGGATTTCCTCCTCCAAAAATCCCCAAGTCAGATAAATAGACCTACAGAAGGACGAGATCACTGGGTGTGGAAGGCCAATTCGTTCTCGGTAAAAAATCCTACAAAGATATCTCCAAACCGTCGAGGACAGATGATATAGTTCGTGATTGCAACTTCATTTGGGACCCTCAACTGCCAGGAAGAATTGGCTTTTTTATGTAGCTACTGTGAAGAAGACGTATTATGATTATGAAAGTAGTCGAGTTGGCCAAGGTCCTCCGTGACAAAGACCTTCTGAAGAAAGGCCTTGGTCTCTGAAATGTCTTCTTTGATTACAAGTGGTTGTAACTACCATATCGTCAATGTAAACTGCAAGTATGACCGTACTAGTAGACCTTTGTCTAACAAAAATAGAGTAATCAATGTTGTCCTTTTGAAGCCAAGAGTGTTGATCTCAGTAGTAAGTCGGTCAAACCATGTCCGAGGACTCTGCTTTAGGCCATAGATAGCATTGCAAAGTCGGTACATGCACTCCTCTTCGACTTTATAACTTGGAGGTTGCATTATATAGACTTCCTCCTCAAGGTCTCCATAGAGGAAAGCATTCTTCAAATCCCGTGGCCATAAAAGAAGTTCAAATCCCGTCTCTAGCTAAAGTATGACCAGCAGATGTCTCTTAGTTCCTGAAGACGATCAAAGATGGTCTGAATTGGTGGCAAGGTGTCAGGTGTCAAAAATTATTCCTTGACAGCTTGGTATCGTAGATGTGGTCCATAAAAGAAGCGATAAACCTGCCACTCAGATCGCTCTCCCACATGTTTATTGCAACATACTAGCTGAAAGATCAGAAGCTCCTCAAATAGACTAGTTAGATGCATGTAGAACTCGACGAGACTAGAATCCCCCAAAGTTGCAGACCAAATCCGTGTTTAATATGTCTGTGAGGCGATACTTGGATGTCTTCTAGGAGTAAGTTTCTTTCAGATTATCCCACATCTCCGTTGCATATTCTTTGTAGAGGAGATTCGCAGCAATGTTTGGCTCGACACTATAGGTTATCCAAGTAATGACCTAGCAGTTGTCTGCATACCATGTTTGTCCCTCTCCATAAGTGGTTTTTAGTCAGGATATGATTCTTGTGTTGACCGCTGATGAACATCTTGAATGAATGAGACCAGAGCACATAGTTTTCCATACCCTTTAGCTTGATAGAAATACCTTTACCATTACAAAAAAGAAGTTAGGTACAAGGACTTTATCTCAAGAGGGAGAGATGCCATCGTGGTCAAGAAGGTCAAGAAAAAGTGACCTAGAAGATGTTACTTTTGAGCAGCAAAATACGGTAGTGAAGTCACAATCTTCGTTAAATGGTAGAAAGAGAGCCCAATAATCCTTTGTTGATGCAAACGGGGAGTCTTGAGGGTGTTAGACACCTTTTGATGGGTGTTGGAACACACGCACAGCAACAAAAAATGCTAGGCAGTGGCGCAGATCCATCAACGGAGGTGCAGACACACACACAGCAGCAAAAAAGATGCCATGCAGAGGCGCAGATCCACTGACAGATGTGCAGAGATCCTCGCAACCCCCTTAGTGGAGGTGTGAGGCTGCAACGGCTAGAGAGTCCTCATGCAGAGGATGCAACGACTGGAGGCGGCTGCAAAAAACTTGTGCGGGCCCTAGTTGCTGGAAGGGACCCGCGCAAGGGCAAGAGGAACAAGCTGGTGGTGGCAACGGGATCTAGGTCAGAACATCGGTGTAGGATCGTTGCTCTGATACCACAACAACAAAGCCTTTTCCCATAATTAAGTAGGGTCGGCTACATGAATTCTTTGCCTCCATTCAGATCTATCTTAGGTCAATCTCGGGCTTACATCTAAAAAACTAAGATCCCTTCGTATAGTCTCATTCCAACACTTCTTGGGTTGTCCTCGCCCTCTCTTAGCCGGCTCAATATCCCAAAACTCACATCTCCTGACCGGTGCATCAGCTGACCTCCTTTGCAAATGGCCCAACCACCTTAAGCAGTTTTCTCGCATCTTATCCTCGATTGGAGCTACACCAACTTTCCTTCTGATTGCATCATTCTGAATTTGATCTTTACATGTATGTGTGTCCACACATCCACCTTAGCATTTTCATTGCTGCTACTGTCATTATCTGCACGTGTATGGTTCACAAACCACTATTCAGATCCTTAGAGCATAGCAGGTCTTACGGCTGCTCTGATACCATGTGGAGAAAAAGAAGCGTATGGAATGAGATGCTTTATCCAAGAGGTCTAGAGGTTCTTACTCGGCTAAAACCCTAGACCACTCATAAAAGGAAATTACATGAAAGGGGTCCTGAAGGGTTACAACTCAATAACATCAAATAGAGCTAACTCTAACACTCTATATAAGAGACCTTACACTCATGGAATAAACACATTGGTTCATTATCTTTTCCATATAATCACAGTCCTCCACTAGATGCCCCTCTTTCCCACAATGAAAGAAAAAGAAAACCATATGCATTGACTTTGTTGAACTATGCCTCATCCTCCATGGATATATCCATTCTCCCTCGAACAAAACATCTTGCATAATCATGTTGTTCTCCATGGATGAAACGACATCCACCACAGGGACATCTGAACGTGATCTGCGCTCAAGCACAAACAAAGGAGAAGATGAAAACAGCAGTTGTCCACCCCTGAAACCCTCTCCGCTTTAAGTGGCCCTTGAACACGTGCTCAACTCCGAAATCCCTATGCCGTATGTTCCCTTTCCACACACCCCACCCATCCCTCTCTAGGATATTGATGCATCCTTAAATGAGTAAGAAAACTTGATAATTGGATCTCTCGGATATCCAATAACCACTGCATCCTTTATCCCATATTACTTAGTGTCAGGATTATGTGGTTGCAGTCCATATATAGATATGCATGCTACTTGTAATCCTTAAGAAGAATATTTGACCACCATTGGATCTCTTCTTCCGTGGAGTCATTTTTATTATCTCAAACCACACAAATTATGGTGTTCTTTTTTTAGGGAGAAGAGAAAGAAGGTATGCATGCAAAGTGATGTCCAGCTCAAAATGTATTAAACGAATAAAAAGTACAAATTGCAAAGTCCGCAATTCGAGAAGTTGAAACGATGGCTCGTGTTCTCTAAACCATTAAAAAAATGTGGTCTTCTTTTTTTCTATATAGGAGAAGTCTATGTTCACTTAATTGTGGAAAAAGGCTGTGTTGTTGTTGTTGTTGTAGGAGAAGTCTATGTTCGAGATCTTCGTATAGGAGAGGACTATAGCTTAGAGTTGACTTATACTACTTCTTGGGATGGATTCACTCTAATGATGTTCGGTATTGTCTCCTACTATTGGTGCACATCTACTCTATTCCATGAAAATCAACACTCTATCCCACCTGCATATCCTACCAGAAGATGTGTTAAGTGAGGGAAAGATGGTTTCTTTTCTGGCAAGTTGTAGCTATTAAGTTCCAGTTAGAGGGAAGTCTTACAATTATGTATTAAGGTATAGAAGTAAGCGGATCTCTCTAAGATCCAAAATCTACTTTCTTAGTTATTCCCAGAAGGCACTTATTTAGTCCCATATTGTCCAGCCCTGGAACTTCTGAGGGTTATAGGGTCTAGATATAGATCCCATTACTCCTTGTAATCCTTGAAAAGAATACTATGAAGATCTGTCCTCATTGAAACCACTTCTCTCGTGGCATTGACCAGTCATCCTAATCATCTTGAACCACGTAAATTATGCTCTTTTTCGAAGTGGGTGCACGTAATATTTATTTTAACAACATTAATAAACTCCATAATACAAAGATGACATAAAGCTTAGTGTTTGGTATCTCTTTAAAGTCCTCTTCAATTCTTGATAAGCAAATACCTTACGCAAACAGATAGGCCATATGGTACTGCATCAACAAAGGTATTTGGGTTGGGTTGGGTGTTTTTAGGAACAAACTTGATGTCTGATCTATTTAGTATGTGCTATCCCAGGATATAGTAGGTCTCAAAAGGGCTGTCAGTGCTGTGATCCCACAAATGGGAGTACGGAATGTGTGTATTACAAGTTATTCTGATTCTTTTTCCATACTGCCTGATCATACTAGTTGATATGTAAGGATTTACCTCCACCATCAAGCTGGTCTCCCCATTGTGCCTAAGTTTTTAATGCTAAAGTTGACGTCTTCACCACCAATTGGTCGAAAAGCAAAAATTGAGTTATAACTTACTAGAGCACCACTCTTTGAACCATTATAACTTACATGCGTAATCACCATACACTTGCCTACTGACCATCGACACCCTTCTCTTTTACATTTTGTTTGTGCCATTGCAATGCAAGAAACTCATATTCAAGAAATATTGATGCCACAGGGTTAGATTGCTGATAATGCTAATTATTATGAAATTTCATGGTAAAAGAATGTCTAGGTGCATGCACACTCCTGCTATGAGGGCTCCAGGAAAGGGTGAACCATTTTCAGTTTGCTGCAAGAAGCCTTGCCTTACAACTCTCTTGCAAAAGGTCATTTCCAGGACTTAAACCCATGACATCTTGGTCACATGTCTTTTATTTAGGCCGGTCTTACAATACCAAAATTATGAAGGCAAGAAGTTGAAAGATAGTGCATCTCCTTAAAAGGGACATTACGTTAATAAAAGACAGATTGTTGCCTCAAGGTTTCATGACAATTATAGAATATCATGCCACAGCCCACACCTATCGGTTGAGTAAATCCTATTGATTTAAGCAGTTAATATGAGAATACCCAAGGGTAGTGATATGTGAACATAAGTTCACCACGACATTGAGGTTACTAATGAATGCAGCAACATTATTATTGGAAAATCCAAACATTTTAAAGAAATCACCAAATACCTCAGGAGCAACATAATTTGGTGTCCCACAAGTTGTATGAAGAAGCCCAACTCCCTGCAGAAATTATGTGTCAACAGAAAAGGATGACTACATATTGATTATGAAGTTGGTACAAGCTTGCAATTGCAGACAGTTATTTACTTGTTGAGGCAATGCACTAAGGCCAAAATCGGATATCTTCAAGTTTCCATGTGAATCAAGAAGTAAATTTTCTGGCTGTAAAAAATATTGTCGATTACATAATACTGCAAATACTGCAAGCCAACAGTTGCTAGAAAAATAATCAAACATTCGCACACCTTCAGGTCTCTATGATAGACCCCTTTGCTGTGGCAATAGTCAACAGCATCAATAAGCTGCTGAAAATATCTTCTAGATTCATTTTCAGAAAGCTTCCCTTGATGAACCTATGCTTATTAACAAAGATGCCAAATGTGAGGAGTCAGAAGTAAAAAAACACCTGATCAAGTAGCACAGACAACATGATAGTGGCATTGAACCAGCGGTTTAATTAAGTTGCCTTACTATTTCGTCAAATAGTTCACCTCCTGTTATGAATTCAAGGACAATATAAATCTTTGTTCTGCTTGCTAGAACCTGAAAATGAACAATGGCATACAAGCAGCATTAGAAAGAAAAAGAGAAACTCGTCCAAAAAGCTTATCCGCCATTCACCCTCCAAAGGCAGCAGCATGTACTAACAAAATGGAAGGTGTGAAACAAGATAGGATTATATGAGTTGTCTGAGAGCGAAGGGCACAACAATTAACCAGGTCACTGACTCACTGATATAATATAGAGTTGGCTTCTACAGGTTTTTTTGGTTCAAATTTAAAAAAGAAATGAATGTCGGTGCTTAAGGTACCTCATGTAACCTAACTATGTTTGGATGTCTGACTATCTTCATGATAGATATTTCTCTCTTAATCTGAAAATAAACAAGTATCAGTCAAAAAAATGGCAAAGATGGTAAATATAAATAATTCCAATCACACTTTTCCCACTATAAGATCGTCCATATAAATAATCGTTTCAGCATTGTTCATGCAGAGAATATTAGCCTCTCATTTTTCTTTATATTCTTAAAAGGAAGCAAAGAGAGCTAACCTGAATATCAGAAGCAGTTACTGCAGATCATACAACTTGTAAGGCAACCAAATTTATATAATGTAACGCATGTAAAGAATTTTCCATCCGTCGGTCTCTTCCACCCGTCGGTCCCTCAAACTACGCCAGCTCCGTCTGTAGAGCCATGAAATCCTCTACCCTTTGATCAGACAACTCCGAAGAGAAAATCGGAGACCACGATCCATGTTCCCACACCATCTGCACCACCTCCTCCTTGTCAGACGCCAACTGCCAAAGGCATGGGTAACGCTCACCCACCGTCCCCTCCCTCGTCCAATCGTCCCGCCAAAACCGAAATCCTGCTCCATTTCCAAGTAGGGGTCTAAACTTAACCGCCTAGTCTGGGATCACCTGTGTTATTCCTTTCCACAAAGATGACGGTAGACGCCCCGTGATGACCTCTAACGACATGGATATCCCATATATCTTCCTCAGCAACCTGCAGACCAGGTCCTCTAACTTCCCCCAAAGGCGCATCACCCATTTCGCCATGAATGATTTGTTCATTTCACACACCTGCAGAACCCCGAACCCACCCTTCTTCTTTGATGGCGTCACCCTACCCCAATCAACCAGATGGACACCCCTCCTAGTATGCCTCACATCCGACCAAAAAAACTTTCTCATTAATGCCTCAATCCTCATGTGTACCCCCATAGGCAATGACCTCGTAGAGCAAAAGAAGATCGGCACGGCTGAAAGAACATGTTTCACGAGAATTAGCTTATGGTATCATTTACATAGGAGTTTAGGGCATCCCTCTTGTAATTCATTTATTTAGAAGATAAAAAAAGAGTACTAATATTGACACAAAAAAGTTAGTATGTACTCACATAAGAATTCCAACAAAAAAAGTTGAAATGCACTTGATTAGTTTCTACTGCAACCCGCATACCCAGCATCTTACACACGTAACAATTAAGGAAGAGGTGGATGAGGGAATGACTGGGGACAGAGAATGACTCTATTGCCTATTAATTTTATATAATTTATGAAATCTTATTTCGGTATTTCAAATAGGAAAGAAATGCTCTAATGGAGAGGCCAACACTGCTATATGACAATTGTCTTCTAACCAGGCATGCCTCATCAAATAGTCCTCGCAACTAAATTGCTTCATTGATTCCTTCGACTGCCAGCATCGTGTATTATACTTTTAGGGTAGATAAGGTCGTGACGTGCTACAGGTTGTTATCCTCGAAATTTTACATCTACTGTATTATATTTTTTAGGGTAGATAAGGTCATGACGTGCTACAGGTTGTTATCCTCGAAATTTTACATCTACTGTTAGTGAATATATAGCTTGTCATGGATCTTCTTTTATCACGATCACCTCGCAAGTATCCAAGAACCCACCTCAAAGCATACAGATGCAATTTCCTATATTTGACTACTCACAACACTGATTGCATGGACAACATCTGGACGAGTGCATATCATGACATACATGATACTCCCAACAATGGTGTAAGGAACCCGTAACATATACCTGTGTATGTCCTCCATTTGCAGAGACAACTCTGCTGACAACTTGAAATGATAGTCAAATGGAATCTTCTTATGTTTTGCATCCATTATGCCAAAATGATCCAAAACCTTTTGCATGTAGCTTTTATGGTTTAACATAGCTTCGCCACCTTGTGATCTCCATGTAATTCCATGCCGAGTATCTTTTTTGCTACGTCAAGATCTTTCATCTTGAATTATCCACCAAGTAAAGCCTTCAACATATTCACTTCAGATATCATTCAAGACGCTATCAACATACCATCAACATAAACTAGTAGAAAAATAAAGAAAACATCAACAATGTGTCTAAATAGACATTAACATCATAACTGCTCCTAATAAACCTTGTGTAATTCATTTATTTCCTAATAAAACCTTGTGTAACTCTAAATGAGTTGAAGCATTCATACATCTGACTTAGGGTCTGCTTCAATTTATAAAGAGATTTTTCAGCAAGCAAATGTGATCTTCCTTTCCATGTACTTCGAAGTCTTCAGATTGACGCATATATATCCACTATTTAAGTTCTCTATGTCAAAACGTTGTTTTCACATCTAGCTGCTCCAACTCCAAATCATTCACAGGAACAATTGCTAGAAGAACATGTATTGAAGGTGTGCTTTAATACATGTGAGAAGATATCGTTGTACTGAATACCTTCACAAGGCTAAAGCCTTTGGCAATCAGTCGTGCCGTGTATCTCGCATCAACAGCTCCAGAGATGCCATCTTTCCTTTTCTAGACTCATATGTAGACAATAAACTTTTACACACTATGGCAGAGAAACAAGAAATCATGTTTGTTTTTTAAGAAATTATATCTCCTGACTTTGAAATAGCTTCCGAAAAACTGCCTGGTTCTCCTGCATCACGCGTTTCCTCTGCAGCCTCTTAATCTTTTTCCAGTATGCTTCTCTAACAACGCATTCCATTACTTCAAGTGTGTGAACACTTTATCCTTGGGTATATTGTAATGGACTCCTAGACGACTCAAACATTACCCTAAAATATGTATATGTACGGTGTAGTGTAAACAATCCATTAGTCATGTCAACCAAGATCCATTTCCAAAATGTATCATATCCTAATTGGGTGAGTCTTAATGCATATCCCACCAATAATAATAATAATAATAGATACGCAAAAAAGTAACACGGATCAGGAATCAAATAGAGCCTTAGCATGCTCTATAACATTCTCCGCATAGTATTGTATAGGTGATACGGTGCATATAGGAAGGGGGAACTCCTATGTCCACGAGAACTCACCGAGAAGAAGGTGGTGTTGCTCTTGGCATGCTGGGTCGCTTGATGGGTTCGCCTAGAGTAGTGTGGCGATAACCTACACTAAAAGATGGAGCATTGGCACATCAACTTTATAGGTGGTTCAAGGTCTCTGTGTTCCTCTCCAATGCAAAGAACTACATTATGTGTTGTCTTCTCTGGATGAAGTGAGGTTGGTGTTGGCTAACAAAACTTCACTACAAACTCATCCGGCAACGCCGGGCATTCAGGGGGTCTTCCATGGTTCGGGACACCTCTGACAGTTGGGCGAAGGCTGAGAGGAGGGTGAGGCATGGACGTGCTTCCTCTGCAGTGGGCTTTGACCTTGGGGATGGCAGTGCGAGCCATGGTGGTGGTGGTGAGCAGGTCTGCAGGGGGAGATGTTTGCGGTGTGGGAGTTGGTGCACCGAGCTGCGGGGTGCCGGGATCCGGTGAGGTGTTTCCTCTGCCGGATGAATGAGCATAGAAGTTTCCGATGCCCAAGAAGGCATGCAAGGGACCTGGGGAAGGTCGATACTGTGGCGGTTGGGGAGTTGTACGGAGTATTCTGGTGGGCGTCTACCGAAGTGAGGTGTGGGGCCTTGCTGACGCCATGGAAGATATCGAGCGAGCGGTCAGAAGTAGTTTTGTGGGCGACGATGTGAAGCTTGAAGGCCACGCAGAGTGCGCGTGACCTATCGGGGGTGGAAGTTCGACAACTCATGGACTTCCCGCAGTCTAGTGAAAGTAGTGTCCACTGGTGGGCTCCTCTCGCGCAAGATGGGTGGTGCGATCCGTGGCGTAGGTTGAGGAGGTTCTCGATCAGGGGCCTCCCGTTGATCGACCGTTCCCTTGAGGTGGTCCGGGATTTGTTGGCACCGATGCTTTGAGTGAATCACATCTCCTCTGATGGGTTGAGGCGTGGACAGACATCATGGGTGATTGTAGTGGGTTTTGTTGTCAGCAGCCCTCTGCCCGAGGCGTCTAGGGCAAGGCTCATGGGGTATGACTTCATGCTGGAGGTGAGGGACGAGGGGCCAGCTGGTGTGATGTCCTTGGGTGCTCTTGAAGTGCCTCCTCTTGGGCGTGTTCGTACAGCTCATTATTGTGCCTTCTTACATGGCACCGCACATCCTTCGTGACTAGAGATTGTACCATTATCCTCTGGTAAAGCAAACTGTACTCACTTCCCCTTGCATGCTTCTGATGCAGAGATGTCGATGACAAGTTGTTCTCTTCTCTTCTCGTATTGCTCATCCCAAGAATTATCGGAGCTCCATCACCTCCCACAACTCTTTCATTTAGCATGTGCACCTTGTTCGACATCCTCGTTCTATGCATCCCCATGTGTGTTGGCTACCAAATCGGCATTGTGTAGTATGGCAATTCTCTACCATGAATCACTCAACACCTCGATTGGACCAGATATCCATCAATTGCCTCAAAAACAATGAGATCTATTCACTTTGCAAGATCAGTAAATTCAAAGCAAAATCATCCCACTATGAATCATCCAACTCATCCGGACCATGCAAAACCCTTATATGCATTCCTAGATCTCCTTGATCGGACTCCTTATGCTCCCTATCTAAATGGTTCCCTGTAACCGTCGATTTCTCATGGCTTCTAAAGAATGTGTATTGGTGTATCGTGTCCTCTCATCAACGTTGAACCCTACCCTGACCGATTGCTTCATGTCCTCTCAAAGACATCAAAACTAGCTTTTATTTATTGCATCATGTCCTCTCAGCGACATTAATCGTGACACTGGCTCATTATATTGTGTCATCTCGACGACGTTGAACCTAATTCCGATACCGGTTGTCAGGAATGAAACCGATATGTGTAACTCCTCCAATTCATCCAATGTTGATACCAGTTATTGGGGTGAATTGATATCGTCTTTACTCTAACATGGGTTGTTGGGGATAATTAAATGTGCAGTCAAGCACCACCCTAGAAGCATGTGAAGAATACAATACGAGATATGGCAGGGTCGATCACCTCTCACAATCACCATAGAAGAAAGTTCACTAAAAGAAAAGTGAGCGCACCTTTATGTTCCATTGCTCTTTTCATATTTTCTCCCTCTTTTGCTTACATTGTTGTGATGGCGCAGAGGGCATGCCCCCACCCTGGACATATAAAGCCCAAGCACAAACTCATAGTCACATTCTCGTAAAGACTCCATGTAGAATACAACTCAATTGTTATTAGAATTAGGAGTTGAAATCCATTAGGATTCCTATCCTAACACATGACCCAAGCCAATCCATGTTTTGGTCCTGTGTAACGTAAAATGCAAGAATTATAAAATTCATGTTGTTAAATACACAAATTAAGCTCGTTCACAACCACGGCCATTTATGGTCACTGCAATCATTTACTTCCCTCTGCCTCTTTTTTAAAAAAGAAAATAGAGCACACTTGTCTTACCTTGACACGTGCGAAAGAACTCTGGGAGGGCAAATAAAGCACAACATTTCTGCCACCTGTTTGGATTATCGTCATAAAAGTGACCATGAATTCCATGTAATCTGATTCTACGTCTTGATACTCAATGTCATCTGTCATTTAATTGCACAACCCAATTTGACTTAAGCTAGATCATCTCATCACATGAACGTGATTAGTGCACTTCGACACAAAGAATTACACAAAACCCACATCAGAAAGCTGCCCATTGCCAAGAAAGAAGAAAGAAAGAAACTTTTTTTTTATGGAAGAAAGAAAGAAAGAAAGAAACTTGACATCAAAATTAAGCAACCCACAAACAGAAACGAATGAAAGACGAAATGGGTTGCTCCAATTTAACCTGATTAACCATCTTGTGCTGGAGAATGGTGGACTTGGCGAGGACCTTGATGGCAACGCCTTCCCCGGTCTCGGTGTTGTGAGCGAACTTGACCTTGGCGAAGGTGCCTTCGCCGATGGTCCTCCCCATTTCGTACTTGCCGACCTTCCTCGCCCTCATCACCATCATCACGCATGCGTTTACTCAAATCGATCCATCGATCCCGCATGGACGCACCCCTGCATCGCCTATTCGATCAATCTACTACTTTGCTCGCATGTGCCTACGAATCTCCTTCTTCTGTCGTTCCTGTGAGGTTGCTCTTTAGCAGCACGGGAAACACGGGGAAGAAGGGAACGGTAAAGGGAGAAAGAGCGAAAAGGCTTGAGATGGGCTTTGTAAGCACCTGAGCATCGTCTTCTCGGCAGATCTTACTTAAACGGTTCTATTTCTCCAGTTCACTCTCGCCGAACGACGATTTGACGGTCTGCATCGTGCCCCCATGTACCATTTGTCAGATTGCGTAACATGACAAGAGAGAAGGTTTGAAGGTTTTCCGAGGGCCAACCTGAGAGGGGGAAAAAAATCCCACCTTTTTCCTAACGTGGAAGATGCGTGGATAATCAAGTATGATCAAAGAAGATACTATTTAGATGTCAAATACGACTAGCTTTGCAAATAATTTGATCTAAGCCATAAGATAGATAAAGATACCTGAACTATTCGGGATCAGATAAACATGTGGATGCTCTGTTAAATAATCTAGATCAAAGTATATCTGTTAAGCGTGTGGATACTCTGTTAAATAATCTAGATCAGATACTCTTTTAAACATCTGGATATCTGTTAAACATGTGGATACTTTGTTAAATAATCTTAGATCAGATAAATAGTTGATAGTGACCCGTGATGGAGGGGGGGGGGGGGCTAGAGGGGGTTTGGTTCTTGTCTCCGAATTAATCTTTTATATATATTATATTATGCGAAAAGAGAGCCTACATCCATGATCCATGGATGTATATACCTACACCCGGCTCATGTTTCTTGATTTTTTTTAATTTTTTTGAAATGAAACCTTTGAAGAATTAAATCACTATATATCGTCATTGTGTCATTTCAAATTTAACTTAATTCGAGACTCTTATCATCTCCATCAAGACTACTAAATTTTAACGATCACAGAATTGCTAAAATTGACCCCTTCTAGATGAACGTGTTAGAAATGATTATTTTACATGAAACTTGAAATACATATTGCCCTCAATATATTAAGCAAATCTCCCCTAAGGTTTCCTTTAAAAATCCAAAAATCATGAAAAAAATGATCGGGTGTAGGTAGTTACCTACACCTCTGAGTGTAGGCTCCCAGCTCCTTATATTATTATAATAGAATGTGACTTGTATACAAAATAATAAATTATAAAAGTTAATAAGTTTAATACCTCCCCCGCCATCTACCATTTATCGGTTGTATAGATATGGATATATTCGTATTTGATCCGCAACTGTATCCGTATGATACAGATTTTGACATCTGTATTTGCATTTGTTTTCAAATAGATACGAATACAAATATCACTTTCATATTAACAAATATCTATATATGTATCTGTATATCCATTTATATAAATATAATTGTACATTTTATTTTTAACTTTATGTAACAAAATTTTATACCGTCTTTCTTCATATTTTGTATAATTGTTATGATATAAGTATATTTAGTATATTTATATCATATGTATTCTATTCAGTACATGTATACTTAAGCAAATATATAGAGTATTTCTAATATTATTCCTATATGACGGTATCCATTTTATATCTATATCTAGTTTTTACGGATATGGTAAAATATTTTTCATCTGCCAATATCCGTATTCGCACCCGCATTTGTATTCATAAATGGATAAGGATAAGGAAATACCCATACTCATATATGTATCTGACTGTTTGTATTCCTAATCACTCATACCTCATAATATAAACTCAATAAAATGACATGAGTTGATTTCAGAGAGAGAGAGAGAGAGAGAGAGAGATCAAAGTAAGTGTCTTGGGATGTAGACCCTTGGTCTTTATTTATATATAAGAGGTGAGAGGGGGAAAACAAGGGCACCTGATGTGGTGCTAAAAGATAGAGTAAAACTATTTATTCTAACACTCCCCCTCAAGCTGGAGCATGGATGTTGCTCATGCTCAGCTTGTAGGAGCATCGTTCAAACTGTGCTCGGACAAGAAGTTTTGTGAAGATATCTGCAGCTTGATCTTCTGAAGAAACAGTAGTTGTAAACAGTAAATCCTTTTGAATCAAATCTCCGGTAAAATAGCAATCTACTTCAACATGCTTCGTTCTTTCGTGAAACATAGGATTATTCGCAATATGCATGGCTGCTCGGTATCAAATCTCAACTCCATTTTGTCTGTCAATGGAATACTCAGGTCATTTAAGACTGATTTGATCCATATTAATTCAGATGCAGCATGTGCCATTGCTCTATATTCACTCTCTACAATAGAACGAGACACAACATTTTGCTTTTTGCTTCTCCATGTGATGAGACTGCCCCTAAATAAGTGCAGAAACCAGTAGTGGATTTTCTGTCCATTAAGCAACTAGCATAATCTGCATCAGAATAAGCAACCAGGTGAAGATCCAACTGCTTGAAATACATAAGCCCTTTCCCGGAGATGATTTGACGTACTGCAGTATCATCATGGTTGCGTCTATATGGGACTGAGTTGGTTTATCCATGAACTGACTTAATTTCCCAACTGCAAATGAGATATCATGACGTGTGATTGTCAAGTACAACAACTTACCAATCAACCTCCTGTATCGTGTGACATCAATAATTTTCCCTTCTTCATATAAGTGCCATTTTGGATCCATGGGGATGTTTGCTAGTTTGCATTCAAGCATCCTTGTTTCATGCAGTAGATCAAGTGCATATTTTCTCTGGGACATGACAAGTCCCTTTCTGCTTCTAGCAAATTCTATCCTCAGAAAATATCTCAACATTCCCAGATCTTTCATAACAAATTTACCTGCTAGCATATTTTTGACTTCGGTGATACCCACATCATCATTCCCTGTCAGAACAATATCATGTACATATACTAACATAGCAACTATGTTCGTACTTGACTTCCTTACAAATAAGGAATGATCTGAGGTGGATATGGAGAATCCTATCTGCTCAAGGACTTGACATAATTTATGGAACCATGCTCTAGGACTTTGCTTCAACCCATAAATCGCTTTCTTAAGTAAGCAGACCTTCTGACACTCCCCCTGAGCAACGAAACCAGGAGGTTGATCCATATACACAGTTTCATTTAGATCCCCATAAAGAAAGCATTTTTTACATCTAGCTGATATAATGGCCACTCTTTATGTACTGCAATTGACAGTAGAATCCGAACTGTAGACATACGAGCAACGGGGGAGAAGGTATCAAAGAAATCCACTCCATAAGTTTGCATGAACCCTTTAGCTACCAAACGGGCCTTATATCGAGCTATCGTACCATCGACGTTGTGCTTCACAGTAAAAACCTAACGAGCTCCAACTGGTCGATGAGTTGCCGGTAGATCAACAAGTTCCCATGTTCCTCTAGACACAAGAGTGAACACCTCCTCTTCCATAGCATGCCGCCCGTTTGGATCCTTCAGGGCATCAACATGACTGAATGGCAACTGCACAGTTGACAAGGATCGTATGAATGACATATAAGAGCGACCAAGTCCATCATATGACACTGCAGCAGAAACAGGGTACTTGGCACGTGTACGCTGCCTTTTTCACCATGCAATAGGAAGATCGAGACCAATCATCTCATTAGCAACCTGCTCAATCTCTGCAACATTATCACTAGGAATATCATTTGAATTATTCCTGTCAATAGGAGTTGGTACCTGATCAGGAGATGGTGATGGCTCAGAAGGTCTAGACGGACTTGACTCTGTGGACTGAGACTCTGTAGGAGGTGTAGACGGACTCGACTTTGTGGACTGAGACTCTGTAGGCATGGGTAAGGGGATACCGGCATGTTCATTACTTCCCAAAGGTGCAGATACATGTCGTCCAGAGGTGGAGAAATATGGAATGGACTCAAAGAAGGTAACATCAGCACTGATATATTGTCTATGAGAAATGGGATCATAGCATCAGAAACCCTTTTGACTCTTGGCATAACCCAAGAAGACACATTTAACTGCGCGTGGAAGTAATTTGTCCTTCCCCGACCTCGGAAGATGGATAAATGTAACACAACCAAAGATTCTGGGAGGAAGTGGAAAATAGGTTTCCCCGGAAAAAGAATCTCAATGGGAATTTGTTCGTGAACAGCAGATGACGGTATCCTGTTTATCAAATGAGTAGCAGTAAGAATTGCATCTCCCCAATATCGAGTTGGCAAGTTATAATCAACAAGAATGGTACGAGCAACATCAAGGATATGGCGGTGTTTACGTTCAGCGACACCGTTCTGCTGAGAGGTATAAGGACATGTAGTTTGGTGAATAGTTCCTCTGGACTTCGGAAAAGTTTGCATACTTTGAGAAAGAAACTCACATACATTATCAAACAGAAAAACTTTTATGATAGCATCAAACTGAGTTTTTACTTCATTAAAGAAATTGACCACAATATCATAGACTTCAGATTTTTTCTGCATAAGGAAAACCCAAGAAACACGAAAATAATTATCAACAATAACCAGATAATAATGACTCCCAGACCTATCAGGGTTTCGGCTAGGTCCCCAAACATCAACATGGTCTAACTCAAACAAACTAGTAGACTGCACGATAGTAGGCACATGATAACTGCTTTTGTGGTGCTTCCCAAGCTGGCAAGCCTCGTAATGAGCAGAAGTATTGGAGTACATATGTGGAAGAAGACGTCGTAAACGTGGAAAAGATGGATGACCCAGATGACGATGCCAGACAACATGAGAGGTGGTGGAGGAAAAACCAACATGAGCAACGATTGGATGTTGCACGAAATGATATACCCATCCTTCTTCACGGCCATCACCAATCATCCTCCCAGTTAGAACATCCTGAAAGACAAAGGACGTCACGTCAAGAATGGCTCTATAATTCAGATCCTTGCACAGTTGACTAACAGATAAAAGACTCAGAGGGAATTTTGGGACATGCAAAACATCATGAAGTATAATGTTGGAAGTAAGAGAAACTTCTCCTTTTCCTTGGGCAGTAGAGAAACAACCATATGCAACCTGTACTCTCCTTCTATTATCAGGAGATCTAGCATGGAACCATTCCTTGCGACCACAGATATGTTTCGATGCATCTGAATCTACAAGCCAAGTTTCTTTACAAACATGTGAACTCATACACAAAGGGTTACCTGCATAAAGGCGGTAGCACTGGTGTCAGAAGAAGTGGTCATTGTCCCTGGCATGACGTTCACCCTCTGCACAAGATCAGCATACTCCTCTCTACTCACAGTAACCATCTCTACATCAGGTACTATTGTCTTTGCCCTCGTAGGACGTCCAAGTTTAGCCCAACAATCAGCCTCAGGATGACCCATTCGGCCACAGTAGTTGCACTGAGTCTTGCCTCTTCCTCTGCCTCCGTCATTCATGTTGCGTCTGAAGTATATGGAATAATCCTCAAGCGCATCACGGAAGCATGAGCGTCGTATCGAATACGATGAAGAATGACTAGTTGAACTAGTTGTTCTATGCAGCGGAATTTAAAATTTTTTCATGCGATGAAACCACATGATCCAAGAATGACTAGTTGAACTAGTTGTTCTATCCAGACCTGTTTCATCACTCCCTAGGAATGGAAGCGTCATGGTTATACAACCGTTTATGATCACATCACCCTCAAGTATTTCTAACACCTGTACATCCTGCATACTAGAAGACCCAGAATAAACTTGAAGTATAAGATCAATTTTACACGGTCTACTTCAGAGTTTTCATCATTAAGTTTCTCATTCGATCATTGGGAGTCGGTATCGATCATATGCTTTCCAAAAGCATATATCATACACAGGTGTTGATCATATACTTTCCAAAAACATATATCGAACCTACAAATTCAGTCAAGCTTCCAAAGCGAGACGACCGTGCACAAAATTTGATTCTCCCCAATATCTCATGAGTGAGCTCATGTCTTTCAGTTCAGTAATGAACCTGTATGATCCCTTTGAGAGATCGTATTACTCATGTACCCTTATATGCACACCAGCACGCCGCTTTATAGACCTTGATTAGTTCATCAACCTATTGGTCTGCCGAATGTACATACTCATATATATAGTAACACATCTGTGTCTGGTCAGATGATGCGTGCCTATATCGTGACAGCTTACGTTATAAGACTTTGGTTATCTCGATCTCATTAAGTCAACTCTTTGACCTAACTAATCGGACACCTTTGAATCTCTATTCCTATGCAGAGGACCTGCATCAAGAGTTCGGTCAGATATCAACCTAAATAAGAAAGGATTGCCATCCCCTACTCATGCTGGAGATCATCTCTCAACAATCATTTGACGGTGCTTGATGAGTCCTTAATCTAACTCTTTAGATATTCATCAAGCACCAACCTCTATGATTCAATAATTGAATCAACAGCTATATGATCATTAAGATGGACATGGTACATAACCCTAATTTTACTAAGGGACCTATTATACAAATTATTTATTCTTCATTCCAGATCAGGGAATGATATTCTCAATAACATTTATTGCATAATAGCTCGTCGTGGGCTCTCATGTCCAACAACATCCACGACCTTGCACTGCATAGCCTCCACAATCATGGTACCCATGATCCTGAGACACCAGGGTAGATGTGTGTCCCTGTATAGTACTACCTGTTGAGCCAAGTGGAGTAATAAGACGACGGAGCTTGGCATAAGCTTCCTCTAACGTCGAAAGAGTCGGTGCGATAATCATCTGATCCCTTGCAGACAAAAACGAGGGATCCGAGCCTGCCAGAAATATCAGTGCAGCCATTCTCTTTCTTTCTTCCATTGTCGTTGGACAATTACAACATGGCACACAAGCATTATATTTTTCAAACACAGTTTTCAAGTTCAAGAAATATTCAGTCAGAGGTTTCCCATCTTGTCTCATGGTAACCATATTATAGTAAGTAGCAAACAGAGCACTGGAGTTCTTCTCATGGTTATAAGTCTCCTTAAGAGACTTCTACACGGCATGGGCGGTTTCATAGTACACAATCTCATTGGCAATGCACGGAGGAACACTAACCAACAACCACGAGCAAACCATCTTGTTGCCCCCTTTTCCAGTTTGCATATTTATCGATTTTGGCTTGAGGTTCCGGTTCTAGAAGGATGTGATCCTTGTCATGGCCACCGACAATCATTAGAAACATACGTGACCACATCTCATAGTTGGATTCATCCAACTTGGGGATCGAACCAAACGAGGGCAACTTAGTTACCTCCATTGGATCCCTATCTGAGTTTACCTCGGTTTGATCATTAGCCATTTTTCTAGACACATCGGACTTCAAAACACAAAACTAGGAGGAGACAAAATCACCACATATCATCCATCATGCACAAAATAAGAGATATTGGAAAAAAACTCTGATCTGAGAATCACCAAAGAACTAACTCCGTCTGATGCGTGAAAGAAGGTTACTGACGCGTAGAGGAGTCTCTCACGACGCTGCGGATACCGCGTGCAAGTTGAACGGAGGCCGGAGGTGGCCGAAATCTTCATTGGAGGGTGCCCACCTGAGAGGGGGTCGAGGGCAACCGTGTTGAAGGTGGTGGCTCAGCCACCGGAGGCAGGAGGCCTGCCGGGGAAGGGGCCCTTCCCAACGATAGCAAGGAAACTTGGGCTGGGATTGTTGGCCCTGTCTGCCTACAGAATATTTTTTTGAGGTGAGGTGGAATTCTTGATCTGATACCAAGTTGATTTCAGAGAGAGAGAGACCAAAGTAAGTGCCTTGGGATGTGGACCCTTGGCCTTTATTTATATATAAGAGGTGAGAGGGGGAAAACAAGGGCACCCGATGTGGTGCTAAAAGATAGAGTAAACTATTTATTCTAACAACATGAAAGTAATCATCTAACTATCAATATTTGTATGTTTTACATAAGTACAAATATGACATGTTTTATATATGAATTGATTGACTTGTTATGATAAAAAAATACATTAATATTATTTAATATCCGGATATAGTAATGGCTTGAATATCCGGATCTAGATTCGGATATTCGAATACAACATTTAATATTATTTTATATATTAGTTAATATAATATAAACTACATTCATGTGCTATTATATTTGCATTATATATTAATACAATATATTAATGTATTAATGGTATTAATAAACTTTTGTTTGTTTGGGGATGTGCACAAAAGAAAGTTACGAAACCATATATCTTTTTGCTTCTCGTCAAGAACACGTCATCTCGACGCCACCTTTTGCCACGATACAACTTATTTATATCATTGCCATTTTTTTAAATCATTATGAACTTGGATAAAAGTTCATATCGTATTCATACGTGGTCCTTATTCGATTCGTATTCGGATTCGATGTTTATTATGTCCATATTTGGATTATGTCTTTTTCAATCCATATTTAGATTCACTCTTTATTCAATAAGTTTCAAGGTTTGCTCTTTATTTGATTCGTATTCGGATTCGATAAATATCTGATTCGAAGTCGTATCTGTATTTTAAGGATGTAGTTTCCTTAATACATATCTGAATCATATCCGTGTTCGTATTCGTATTGGATAGAAATGAATCGAATATGGATATGTAAATAGGTACATCTGAGTCGTATACGATGTAAACATATTTTAATAATTACAATGTGAAATAGTAACAAAGAATCAAAGATAAATTATCTACATAGTTAGATAGTGACCCAGTTATTTGTATTATCCAAATGGATACAATAGTTAAAATGGTTGTATAGTGCAATTGTGAATAAATGAAAGATATGCAACGTCCGATTTTCATTATATGAGTAACATGTGATGCATATCAATTTGATTTATACGACAATGAATCAACCTAGAGATGTTAACAAAATAAATAAGTTGGTTCATAGAGAAGATTTATCTTATGATTATATATATGGGCATGTCTATTTTAGCATTTATAGTGGTCATGCACCACTAGGGGCTTGCTTGGTTACCATGTTATTCCAGTGTAACTTGGCATACCCCTTACTCTATCCATACATTTTTGGGTTAGAATTAGTTGTATAAACCACACAATTTCTTTGTTATAATATTTTTTAAGTACATTCAAATAAAAAATAATATAAAAATATATTATAATCATTAAAAAGTTAGTATACCATAAAATCAAGGTCGCATCACATCACATTTATTTTTCCAACCATCTACAACCCTCCCAACCAACCAAATAGCTACTGTTCACAAGGTGATACCCCAATCCAACCTAGTTACCAAACATGCCATTGGGTTCTTCGAAAGGACCCCTTAGTAGGTGCCAAGGAACAAGCCCCGCTGGAAGGAGGCCCATCGCTTGGGACATCGCATGGGTGGAATCATCACTAGGGAGGGGTTGCTGGAGGGAGGGACTACTGCTGGATAGAGTGGGGAGGGGGGGGGGGAGGATTGCTGATCATGAGGGCTCCAAGGATTTCGGAACGTAAAGGGTGGTGGTGACAAGAGATGCAGCTCGAGATGTTCACATACATGGAGAAGAGGAATTCACATGGAGTTGTGTGCTTGCTAGCAGCGTTTGCGAGGGTTCCATAGGAAGTTCCTGACTGCTGGATCAATGGGCATACGCCTAAACCAAGGAAATGGAAAGAACACAAAGGTTGCATTACATTCTTTATAAGAAAGGGCTATAACATCCTAGTTATTGATAGACATAATTGTTTAAATATTTAAAATAGAGTGTATTTGAATGAACTTACATTTCATCATATTTATAAGTTGTCTCAGTTTAATTGAAAAATAAATAAAGGCTCAAAAGATGGTAATTGGATTTTGTTATAATGAAACATGTATTAATTGCTTAAATCCATGTTGAAAACCGCTTAAGATGATTTGGTCATTTGCAAAGAAGATCAGCTGATGCACCGGTTAGGATATGCGAATGTTGGGATATTGAGCGGCTAAGAGAGGGCGAAGATGATCTAAGAAGTATTGGAAAGAGACTATATGAAGGGATCTTAGTTTTTGGATATGAGCTCGGGATTGACCCAAGATAGATCTGAATGTAGGCGAAGAATCCATGTAGTCGACCCTACTTAATTGTGGGAAAAGGCGTTGTTGTTGTTGTTGTTGAAACATATATTAATTGAGTGGTGGAAGCCTAATTGGATCTAAAGACAATACTTGAATCTAGTGAAAGGGTTGTGATTAGAGGTGTCTATTGAGCTCAAGGAGTCGATTCGACCTCAACTTAGATTCAAACTCGATAAGAAAATATGGGCTCAAGTTCAGGATCTATAAGGTTCGAGCCTTAGAATGCTGGCTCGAACTCGAACTCATCAAGTTTGAGCTGGCTTACGAGCCTTTTAACGGGTTGTGTTCAATGAGTCGAGCTGCTCATGAGCGTCTTAATGAGCCGAGTTCTTAGATTCGAACTCAACAAGCCTGAGTTGTCTCATGAGCCTCTTAACGAGTCGTCCAGGTAAGTATGTAGCAATGTTGCCCGCTTCCGGTTCTTATAGAGATTCCCATGCCCCGTGTTCTTAGAGTCGCTCGATGCGGGACAAAACATAACGACTTCCATACATGTGAGTATATCGAGTCGAGATATCGACTTGAGCACAACCCAACTCGAGCTCAACTTGATAACTCTAATGAGCCATAAATCCAACTTGAGCTTGGGCTCGATAAGTTTTCGATTCGGGCTCACAAGTTCTTAATGAGTTGAGCCTGAGTTGAGCCTAAGTTGAGCTCATCGAGCTCGAGCTTTCCTGACAGTCCTAATTGTGATTGTGATATTTTATTGCAGTTTGTCATTAACTATCAGAAAAGTTACAGTTCAAAATTACTTGTTACAAACATGATCGACAAGAATTTTATTTACAAAATATACAAATTAGATGTCAACACCTCAAATATAATCCCACATCTATACTCACAAGAGTGGTGGACTCTTACTTGATAATTTGAGCTTAAGTATTTTGGATGGTAGCCAGCGTGTCCAGCTGGGTCCAAACCCAATAAGTTGTCAAGGCTAGACTTCCTAAATAATGGCTCGAGTATAGGCCCATGATATAATAGAATGTTATCGTAGAGGGTTTCCTCTGATAGTGGAAAGGAATACTCGAGAGATGGAACTATACCTATAAAGAGATAGGATGAAAAGACTACCCGAAGTGTGCAACCGACACTAATGTTGGAAATTAATGACGTATCATATTGCAACAATCATGTCGCAAATACAAATCGGGGTGGTGGTGATACCCCAAAGATAGCCTCATATTTAACACTCATGACGGTGATGATACCCCAAAGATAGCCTCATATTTAACACTCAGGACGTGTGAGAGTGATATAAAAGTGAGAGATTATTATTTGACAACTTAGGCTTCAGCATTTTTGATGGTGATCGACGGGTCCAGTTAGACCAGAATCCAGGAAATTGTTAGGGTCAATCTTTTATTGATAATGATTCGGGTCTAGGCGCATGATATTACATATAATTTTGTGGACTGTATGGCATGCACGTATGACATTGAGTATGGAGAGCACCACATAAAGGTCACCAATGTAGTAAAGAATATCGATATATCTTCAAATGAAAAATCTATAATTTTTTGAATGCAAAGTGACCGATCATTGTGTAAATATTTACTGATCAAAATAGGCCTCTGGCAAACCTTGATCAATCATTCTTCTCGATGTTATGACATTCCGGTTCAAAGAGCAAAGTGATCACTCACTTGGAATGCTAAACGAATACTATCTTAATATGAGTGGAAAAAATAAAGGCCATGTATAATCATCATTGTGCACATGGAAAAAACTATTACAGATGCAACACAATGATCCAGATGGGCGTAAAACCTTCTTTGGTTTGAGAAATGGCTCATCGATTTGTGATCTAAAGGATGGTTTATAGTTCACTGCTTTTGCATTTGATGTCCCAAAATTCCATAGGAATAGTCATTGGATGCTCATCGTCATCATGAATCCGACATATGAAAAACTCCTTTATTTGTATATGCGATGAGAAAAATATAGATGTTTTAGTGAAGAGAGGTCTAGTTTGAAATTTTGTATGGGAATTTTAAGTGGATCCACTTAGTTATTTGCTCAACCTAATTGCAACCTTAAAAGCCTTTCTTAATCAGGCATCCTTTTCACTCTTACTTTTTTTTCACTAGCAGGATTCGAACCCTGGTCCTTTAAAATGGGAGCCACTGCTTCTGCCACCAGACCATTAAAGGAGTTCTTTTTCACTCCTACTTGCCCTAGTAGTCACTCACATTCCCCACCATCAACCTCGTTGGACCTTCGTTTGATGGTCGTCAAAACATTGTCGCAGTTGGTCGGTCAACACCATTTCTATGCGATACAAGCGAGAGGAAGCTCATTATAACATCCTATGTAGATAAAGTTGAATAATCATTTACCCAAATGTGATGAAATATAAGTCTAACTTAGAACCACTTAGGCTAATAGTCTAAGTAACTAATGCCATTTAATTGCAATAAAGATTAAGGAATCTACGAGGATTAAGATAAAATGAAGTCTATAAGTAACAATTTATTGAAGATATAAATGAGATAACGAAGATTACTTAAACATCATTAAGCAACCGAGACTTAGGTGCATTAAATGAGCTTACGAGAAATGCATCTGAGAAGAAGAGAGTGGAAGTGTCATTTCGATATTTGCCCAAGTGAAGGCAACTATTGCAAGACCTATCCTCTTATTTTCCCCCTTATTCTTTCCTATAAAATACCCCTTCACATGCCTAAGACATCCGTTCTCAAATTCTCAAGTCTCAACTACCCTAAGACTCCGTTCGGTTCCCGGGCTAACCCTTCCTTTGGGGGAGTTTACCCCCCAAAAATCAGCCTTTCTCTCACTTGTAAGGTCCACTCCCTCTAAATCATTTCTGTTTCATCCATTCCATCAAAAAATAATATATTATACTAGCATATCATCTAAAAATTATAAACGGCTCAACTTCTACTCACTTTTCCAAACTTCAATACAATCACATCACAAATAACTACTCACTTTTCCAAACTTCAATACAATCACATCACAACAAACCCACAAACCCCTAACCCTCTATTCAAACACCAAAACACAAAAACGGTTTACCTCCCCCAGATTAACCCGGGCTAATCCGGCAACCAAACGCACCATAAGATTGAGAGCCTAAGGCATTTGAGCTCAAGAGAAGGCGGTTGAAGGTCATAGAAGCACATTTGAGTATTGTTCCAAGTAAAGTTGTAATTTGCCCATTCGTTACATGTTCTTAAGTTTAAGATTTTATTTTGCTAGCATCCTGTGATCTTGATCATGCCCATTTAAATGGTATGGTGGTAGTTCAGTGTGCCTACCACCCATAAGATCATGGTTAAAAATCCCCCTTGTGGAGGTTGAGCAAGAATCCATGTAGCCAACCTTCCTTATAGTGGGAGAAGGCTTCGCTATTTTTTATTCTATGATCTCGATATATATATATATATATATATATATATATTGATTGATAGGGTCGATGGTGTAGCAAGTTCTTGAGGAGAACTCAAGAGGGCAAACTTCGAAGGATGTGAAGTGCACTTAAACCCTCCTTGACTCTGATTTCTAAGCTTTCTTGTTATCTTGAGGCACGGGTTGTTCTAACTCTCTCTTTAGTTTAAATTCAAAATTGAAGCATAACAAAGTTGATTCTGTGTTTTAAATCAAGTTTGCAGCTTAAATAGTGAATTGATTATTTACATCAGGCGCCCGAGTTCATGCAGCTGTATTTCTTCATTTTTTATGTTTTTTGAAATAGTCATATATTTGGATATATTTTATCTTTTTTTACTGATATGCAAAGTTTATTATTTTTTTAAATGATTTGCATATATGTAGTCGCAAGTCTCAACTACCCTAAGACCCCGTTCGGTTCCCGGGTTAACCTCCCTTTGGTGGCTTTACCCCCCTCCCCCAAACCCATATTTTCTCTCACTTGCAGGGCCCACTCCTCCTCCCTTTTTATACATTAAATAAATCATTTCTCTTTCATCCATTCATTCAAAAAATAATGTATTATATCATCATATCATCTACAAATTATAAACTAATCAACTTCTACTCACTTTTCCAAACTTCAATACAATCACATCACAACAAACTCACTAACCTCATCCCTCTATCCAAACACCAAAAAAAAAAACGGTTTACCTCCCCTAGTTTAATTGTTGGAAACAGGATCAACATTGCGTATATTAAACAGTAGTACCACGGATTCAAATGAGTTAATAGAAAGACATCACAGATTAACGTCATTTCAATCATGCATTTCCCATCCATTTTCCGGTTATGTAATGCAAACAGAAATCGATTAATTAAATGGAAATCAAAATTAGGGTAAGATGCAGAGAAAGTAAAGCGGTAAACAAAGTAAAAGAAGAATAAGGTTAGAGATTACCGAAGCGCCCATGAAATGGACTGGCCTTAGAGAGAATATTCCCCCACAATACAGGTGCATAGGCTACTAGCGATCCACTCCCAGAATACGACGGCACACGATCTTCGTCTGCGTACACCGTCGAGATCAACCTCGAATGTACCTCAGAGGATTGCAGCCGAGAGAAAGAGAAGCAGGTTCGTCTGCGAGAGGAAGAACGGGAACAGAGCCAAGGCAGCGTGAGAGGGTTTTTCTTGTGAGTGAAGAAAAATGGTGTGGGGAAGGGGTATAAAAAGAAGCTCGCGTACCCTACCGTGCGGTACTTTTTGATTTCCGAAATGCCCCTCAACGGGCATGTCTATTCGGATTCCAAAACCACAGCTAAAACAAGTCGTTTGGATCGAGTTAGATTCCCATTTCGATCGAGTCTAAATTAGTTCGTCTGATTAATTTAATCGACCAGTCAAATGAAACTCACAAAAAAATATTGAGATCCGAATTGACTCTCCCGAGCTGGAGCCAGAGACGAAGCGGAGCGCGTGCGCGTGTGTGACCCTCCATTCCTCCTTTCTACTATTGTTACAAGAGCTTAGGGTGTGAACTCATATATAAGCCCACCAAAAGTTTAGAGATACTATGTATGATACTAAACTTCCACCCAAGCTTGATCAATGTTTCAAATTTGGGAATTCCCAACTTTCCCTCTAATTCATTTGGTTTCCCAACTAATACCAAATTAACTCCAATTGTAATTACATAGACTTTCCAATCAAAAATCTAATTACAATTCTAAATACATCAATCCCCCACGAATTCACCAATTTGAAATAGAGATTCAAAGAGAGTTAAAACACATCTTTAGGTTGTCACACTTTGCTTTCAGTAAAGGTACCTTCCAGTTTGAACCTCTATCTGAGTTTACTGCTTTCACTTTAAAAGGAATGAAGTGAAATGCGTCTTGAACTTCAGACCTTGGTGTTAACGTATACGGTAGAAACAACAAAGCATTGTTCTTGGTACAATCTTCAGGGTTGGTGCTCTAAAAGGCCATGCACCCTGTAAGACATACCCAGTAACACCATTACTCCCAGACTCCTCTATTTTCCCTATCCAGCTTGCATCACTGTATCCTTTTAGTACAGCTGGATGTCTACCATAATGCAAACTAAAGGGAATAGTTCCCTTCAAGTACTTTAGTATTCGATCCAGAGCCTCCCAGTGAGTATGGTCAGGACAACTTGTGTATCTACTCAGCTTTGCAATCAAGAATGAAATATCAGGTCTCGTGCAATTTGCAAGATACATTAAGCTTCCTATCACTTGTGAATAACTTAGCTGAGTTACAGGTACTCCACTTTTATTCTTAAATAGTGTTTTGGATGAATCAAAAGGAGTGCTTACAGCTTTGCAATCTTGATATCCAAATTTCTCAAGTACCTTCTCAATATAGTGAGATTGAGAAACTACAATCCCATCAACTGACCTTGTCAGTTTGAGACCCAAGATCACATCAGCAACATCCATGTCCTTCATCTTAAACTTGCTACTTAAGAATGCCTTAATCTCATTAATAATCCTTATATGTGATCCAAACAACAATATGTCATCAACATACAGGCACAAGACAATACACTCATCGCCTTTCACCTTGGAATAAACACATTTATCCGATTCATGAACCTTAAAGCCACATGACAAAATAATTTTGTCAAATTTTCATGCCACTACTTTGGTGTTTGTTTCAATCCGTAAAGGGATTTAACAAGCTTGCAAACTTTTCCTCATTCCTAGGAGTCACAAGTCCATCAGGTTGATCCATATAGATCTCCTCCTCAAGATCGCCATGCAAAAATGCGGTCTTCACATCCATCTGGTGGATAGAGAGATCATATACAGAGGCCAATGCAATGAGCATCTGGATTGTGGTTATCCTAGTCATAGGGGAATAGGTACAAAAATAATCTATATCTTCCTTTTGCTTAAAACCCTTAGCAATTAATCTGGCTTTATACTTTTCAATTGATCCGTCAGGCTTAAGCTTTCTCTTAAACAACCACTTGTACCTAATGGTAGAGCACCCTTTGGTTAAATCAACCAATTCCCAAGTTCCATTAGCCATAATGGAATCCATCTCAGATTTGACGGCTTCCTTCCATTGTTTTACTTCAGATGAAGCCATGCCTTCCTTGTAACTTGGCGGATTACTCTTGATCTGTTAGACAACAAAGTTGCTACCTAGATCTTTGGCTATCCAAGGTCTTTTACTCCTCCTTGGCCCAATCTCTTCTGAAAGGTTATTGGGTTCAGGTTGAGTCTCAGCCCCCACATTCGTTATCCTTTCCACTTGATCTGGAATAAATCCTGATATGGAGACACTCTCAATGGTCAGATTATGAGGAATCCTAGTCTTCATAGGGAAGACATCCTCAAAGAAGGTAGCATCACAGAGTTCAACAATGGTGTTGACATCTATGACTGGTATCTCGGACCGAATTACCAAGAATCTATATGCATAGCTATTTTCCAATTAACGTAAGAAGACCGCATCAACAGTTTTAAGATCAAGCTTCTTTCTCTTATGATCTGGGACTAAAACCTTAGCGAGACAACCCTACACTTTGAGATATCTTAATCTCGATTTCATGTTTCTCCAGAATTCAAAAGTATACTTTTTCCATATGCTTGGAGGAACCCTATTCAGAATATGGCAAGCCGTATTCAAGGCTTCTCCCCACATATAGGTTAAAAGTCCAGAACTCTATAGGAGAGCATTGATCATGTTAGTTAAGGTTCTATTTTTCCGTTCTTCTACCCCATTTGATTGTGGTGAATATGGAGCGATAACTTCATAAACTATGCCAAACGATTTGCATTGTTCATCAAACAAGTTAGAGGTATATTCACCTTCTCTATCTGACCTAAGGCATTTAAGCACTTTTTCTATTTGTGTCTCAACCTCATTCTTAAATTTAAGAAATTTTTCTAGGGCTTCATCCTCAATTTTCAGTAGGTATACATATCAGTATCTACTGCCATCATCTATAAAGGTGATAAAGTATTTGTTATTGTCTCAGGTCAACACACCATTAAACTCACATATATCCATGTGCACTAGATCTAAGATCTCACTATCTCTAAAGATAGACTGAAAAGACTTCCTAGGTATCTTAATTTGCACACAAAATTCACATTTTTGAATTTTATTAATAGTGTGTTTAGGGATCAACTCTAAATTCATCATCTTTTTAATTGATTTTAAGTTTACATATCCCAATCTACCATGCCAAAGATCACAAGATCCTAGATTATTCACAACACGAGATACAAAATTAGAACATTGAGAATTTAAAACATTCATTGCATTAATGTTTACTGAATCACATCTAATTCTAAATAATCAATCAAAATCTACCAAATAGCCTTTTCCATAAAAATGTCATGTCTCAGAATGACAACTTTATTACATTTAAAGTTTAATTCAAAACCATTTCTAACTAAGATAGAGCCAGATAAAGCATTCTTCTTGATGTCAGGAACATGCAGCACCCTGTGCAACGTCCAGACACGTTCAGAGGAGAACCTCAAGTTGACTTATCCCGACTCTAGCACCCTGGCTGCAGAATCGTTCTCCATCTTCACAGTCCCACCACTGCAGGTCTGATAAGAAGAAAACAAAGTTTTGTCAGAACAAATATTTACATTGGCTTCCGTATCCACGAGCCACTCATTTGGATCATGAATATGGTATAGTTCAGGTTTTACAAAGACGTACCCCTCACTAGCCCCACGTCTCATAGTGATCATATTCACTTGTTGACTCCCGTCTGTAGCCTTAGGTTGAGCTTTTAAGGACGGAAAGTCATTCTTCCAATGCCCAACCTGATTACATTGTCAGCATGGTTTATTTTTTGCCTTTTTCTAGATCTTACCCTTCGGTTTCATTTTTTTATTGTTATTACCCTTTCTCTTCTTATCATTGTCCTTCGATGTCATAAAATTGATCTTAGCCTGAATATCGATAGGAACCACATGCTTTTGTTTCATGTGTTCCTCCTCTATGGCAATTGACACCATCAAGTCATTCATAGAAAATTTCTCCTTCCTGTGTTTAAGGGTTATAGAGAAGTCTTCTCAAGACTTGGGGAAATTTTCTATGATGCACATGACCTGAAACTTCTCCGGAAGTTTCATTTCGGCATTTTATAAATCACGGAGCATGAGTAAAAATTTGTGTGCCTGTTCAGAAACCGATTTCCCTTCGGCCATGGAAAACTTTAAAAACTTGGCCACGGAGTATTTCTCAATACCGAGATCTTCGGTATTATACTTCCAATCCAAATCTTCCCATAGCCCCTTCGCAGTCTGCGTGGATGAACAATATACGTCAAACAACGTGTTGGACAGAGCCAACATGATACGACCATGACATATACGATCGCATTCTTTTCACGCAGATTGCGCCTTCTAGCTATCGGGTGAGGGTTTTTCTTTTCCACCGTAGAACAATCAGTTTCAAGTATAGAGATTAGTCCTATGATGGTTAACCAGATCTTCATGCGTTGTTGCTAACGCTTAAAGTTCTGACCACCGAATTTCTTAGGCATACCTGTCATATCTACCCTCAATTTAAACATTGTTTTCGATATGATTTCAAATCTAGTTCCGGATATCCTCTCTGAGATTGTTGAAAATATGATCAACATTGCGTATATTAAACAATAATTGCACAGATTCAAATGAATTAACAGAAAGGCATCACAGATTAACATCATTTTAATCATGCATTTCCCATCCATTTTCCGATTATATAATACAAACAGAAACCGATTAATTAAATGGAAACCAGAATTAAAGCGTGAACCAGAGAAAGTAAAGCAATAAACAAATTACGGCACATAAAGTAAAAGAAGAATAAGGTTAGAGATCACCGGAGCGCCCATGAAATGGACTGGCCTTAGAGAGGATATCGCCCCCACAATACCGGTGCATAGGGTACTGACGATCCGCTCCCAAGATATGACGGTACACGATCTTCGCCTGAACACACCAACGAGATCGACCTCGAATGTACCTTAGAGAACTGTAGCCGAGAGAAAGAGAAGCAGGTTCGTCCGTGAGGGGAAGAATGGGAACAGAGCCAAGGCGACGTGAGAGGGTTTTTCTTGCGAGTGAAGAAAAACTACGTGGGGAAGGGTATAAAAAGTAGCTCGCATGCCCTAGCGCACGGTACCTTTTTATTTCTGAAAATGCCCCTCAACGGGCATGTCTCTTCGGATTCCAAAACCATGGCTAAAACGAGCTGTTTGGATGATCCGAATTGACTCTCTCAAGCCCAAGCTCGAGCTGATGCTGGTGCCGGTGTCAGAGACGGAGACAGTGCCAGTGCCGGAGACGGAGACGAAGTGGAGCGCACGCGCATATGTGACCCTCCATTCCTCTTCTCTACTATTGCTACAAGAGCTTGGGGTGTGAACTCATATATAAGCCCGCCATGAGTTTAGAGATACTAGGTATGGTACTAAACTTCCACCCAAGCTTGATCAATGTTTCAAATTTAGAAATTCCCAACTTTCCCTCCAATTCATTTGGTTTCTCAATTAAAACCAAATTAACTCCAATTGTAATTACATAGACTTTCCAATTAAAAGTCTAATTACAATTCTAAATACAACATTAACCCTGGCCAACTCAGCAACCAAACACACCCTAAGGGTTCGTTTGGTTGCAGGGTTGGGCAGGGTTGGGTTGGCCCAACCTGGGGTACCCCTCCTTCCAACCCTCCCAATTCTCCTCACAGTTTACTATTCACAGGGGTACCCCAACCCAACCCAACCCTGCCCAACCCTGCAACCAAAGAGTGAGAGTCTACCTCTATTAAGGCATTTGAGCTCAAGAGAAGGAGGTTGAAGGTCATAAAAACACATTTGAGTATTGTTCCAAGGAAAGTTGTAATTTGCCCATTCTTTACATGTTCTTAAGTTTAAGATTTTATTTGTTAGCATCCTATGATCTTGATCGTGCTCACTTAAATGGTCTTGCAGTAGTTTAATGTGTCTACCACCCATAAGATCATGGTTTAAATCCCCCTTGTGGGAGTTGTGTTGGTAGTCGATAACCGGTGTAAAAAATAATCGAATCTTTCAACATGGATTTGATCAAGAATCCATGTAACCGACCCTACATATAGTAGGAGAAGGCTACGTCATTTTTTTCTTTATGATCTTGATATAGATTGATTGATAGGGTCGATGGTGTAGTAAGTTCTTGAGGAGAACTCAAGAGGGCAAACTTCAAGGGATGTGAAGTGCACTTAAACCCTCATTGATTCTGATATCTAAGATTTCTTGTTATATCGAGGTATTATAGATTGTTCTAACTCTTTCTCTCTCTTTAGTTTAAATTCAAAATTAAAGCATAAAAAAGTTGATTCTGTATTTTAAATCAAGTTTTACAGCTTAAATAGTGAATTGATTGTTTACATCAGGTGCCCGAGTTCATGCAACTGTATTTCTGCATTTTTTATGTTTTCGAAATAGTCATATATTTGGATATATAGTTTATCTTTTTTTAGTGATATGCAGAGATTATTATTTTTGTAAATTATTTGCTATATAGCTTAACATTTGATAAATGAATTTTTAGTTTTGAGTTTGCGTCAGCTACGAACTAAACAATGTACTGAAGATTAATCAACTGATTTTATATATCAATCAACCGATCACGTTGTTCAGTTGATCCACATCTTATCCAGTCATCTGATTGTGTACTAGTCACCACAGTTTATCAAAACAATCAACGTGTCAAGGGACTAGGGATGAAAACGAATGTGAATATATTCATATCCGATCCGCTATCGTATTCGTTTTATACATATTTTGACATTCATATCCGTATTCGTTTTAAATGGACGCGGATATGGATATCACTTTGACATTAACTAATATTCACATTTGTATTCGTATATTATTTTCGTACAAAAGTATAGTAATAGATTTATTTATAACTGTGTGTAACAATATTTTATTATTGCATTCACCATTATTGATATAGTTGTTATAAAATTTCTATTTCTGGTATAACTATTTTATGTGTAAATTATCCTAAACATGTATATTTTAGTTAATCTTTTAAAAATTTCTGTTATATTATTCGTATCCAATTCGTATTCGTTTTCAAGGATATGGTAACTGATTTTTCCATCAATATTCGTATCCCCATTCGTATTTGTATTTTAAAATAGATAAGGATTTGATTATACCTATATTTGTATCCGTATCCGACCGTTTTCATCCCTACATGGGACCAATAGACTCATTAGTCGCATGGAGCACTATTTAGTACTTTTCCTTGTACATATGCATGCATTGGTATAACGATGCTGGTTTAATGTGATTCAATATGACTAAGTGAAATGTTGATTAGTTTAAATGTATAATGATGCTTGTTTATTGTAGGATTTGCATAACCTACATGTAATATAATAATGCAAAATCTACTAGTGTGTACGGATCCATGACCTACTTCTATGGAATGCAAAACCTAAATGTAACATAATAATGCATGGCCTAATTGTGTGTATTAATAGTTTAATACACAATCGAGTATACTTGTTTGATAACTTAGAATTAGATGTCCTAGTTGCTTGTACAGTAATATTAGTTGATGTCAACATTAATTCTATTGTTACCGCTAGTTGCAAGTAATGGCTATGCTTATGTTGTGATGATGAGCATAAACACTAGGACTTTCTCCCTAGTATAGTTGTCTTTATTGATTTAATCATACTTGATAACCTAGGTGTATGATAAGAACTCAGGGGGTGTTCGATTCAAGAATAAGCAGGAATAATTACGGGGAATAAGGAGAATAAAGGTCTATTCTCTGTTCGACTGAAATGATAGGAATAATGAGAATAAGGTGGAATAAGTGTAGGTAAGATAGAATAGAGATAGGAATAATGATGGAATAAGGTGAAACAATGTGATGTGGATGGGAATAACCATACTCTTGGAAACCACGCTGAGCGGGGAATTGACCCCTTATTCCGATGCTTATTTTTCCAAATGAACAAGGCATAAGATGAGTGATTAGACATTTCGCTACGCGCCATAGGGTAGGAGAACTGCTATGAAGTTGTTGAATGCCTACCTTTTTAAGTCCTTGTATTTACATGTTAACTCTTTGTATACTCATATTCATATATTCTTTCACTCAACTAGGTAAGTTAGCTTACTCTTTATTTATGCTTGATTTTAAGATAAGTTGAAGGTCATGAGGTATTATTTGTCTTATATTTTCATGTTGAGGAGGAATAGGGGAAGGCAAAGGACGGAGTTGAATCTCTATTTTGTCATCTTTTAATTTCATAACTTTATCTTCTTTGCATCTTCTCATAATTTTGAATTATGATTTTTTTTCATGTTAACTATCTCAGTATTGACTAAAATTATCTTCAAGAAAGCTATCTTCACTAAAGTTTGATTATGCTTTCATAGATTCATCTTTAGCTTGCTCCAAGCTCAACATCTAAATTTAAACTTAATGCTACAAGAAAATCTAATATCAACTTGAAATATGGGTGAAAACGGACTATATATGATTATATACATATCCCTGCTTCATCCATATCGAGTATGGATACGAAAAAAGATATGAATCAGGTATGGATTTAGGAATCGTACCCTCAAAATAATCGGATGTGACTTCAGATGAAATATTCATCCTATACAAATATGGATCGAATAAAGGGTGAATATGAATATGGATAAGAGGGGATATATATAAGAAGGAAACAAGTTTAGGTTGCTAGTTATTTACTATACAAAATAAATTATATTATAACACACAATAACAATATTTTGTATTCGGATATTCGAATCTAAATCCAGATCTTTTTACTATTACCACGTATCCATATTTGGAAAACTTTACCAACTGATATATACATTTAGTTAGTATTTGAATAATGATATGCGTATTATGTATTTTTTCGAATATGATAAGTAGATGTTCAAATATATCCATGTCCATTTTTATCCCTACCTTAAAATATAAATTTCGAGGAAGGGTAAATTTGTACGGTGTAAACCAAGATTCTACATTTATATATGTGGTCGTGGCATATATTTATTTTAGATCGTTGATGAATAAGGAGTATCCGACATTGCTAAAAGTGCTAAGTGCATTAATATTTCCTATAAAGGAGATCCGAATGTCATCCAAAGTGAGAATCCCTCTAATAATCTAGTTCCTAAGGGTTCGTTTGGTTGCATGGTTGGGCAGGGTTGGGTTGGGTTGGGTACTATTCACAGGGGTACCCCCTCCTCACAGTTTACTATTCACCCAACCCAACCCAACCCTGCCCAACCCTGCAACCAAACGAACCCTAAAAGTGCTAGAGTTCGAGTCTCCCAACCCCCTTCTACTAACAAAAAAAAAAGTTCAAAAAAATATCATCCAAAGTAAGATTACATACAGATGACAAATAATCAGGCATATAGCATATGCATCCAGCACGACACTGTCCTGAATATAATATATAAGAGTTTCTCAACGAAATTTCCAGATGCGCACCTATAAAATAATATGTATCTCCACTTACCACAGAATGGTCCGTTTTAATAATATCTTGAAGCCCCCTGACGAATATCAACAAATCATGATACTTAGTTTGTAAAGCAAAATTTACCCATAACATCGTTAATATATATGGAGAAAAAGGAGTATGCTCTATCAGAACATACAGCTTACATGCTTTCACTCTCTCTTCCTCACATTTTTGTCATTTTTTCTAAAATAAACCGAGGGGAGTTTAGATCATTGTATATCATTGTAGTGTCCATCGTGGTGTCATTCCAATTTTAACTTAATTTGAGACTTCTATCCCCTCATCAAGACTATCAAACTTTAACGGTTTTCGAATTGCTAAAATTGACCCTTTCCAGATGGACGTGTTAGGATTGTATGTTTTACACGAAAGTTGAAACACATATTCTGCTAGTTATTATAAGTACATTCCTCTGGGACTTCATTTCAAGAAAATAAAAAATAGAAAAAAGGCGGGGGCATGCTTTTATATGCTCACAGAGTGCATACTCCTTTAATCCTTACTATGCTATAGCTTTGTAATAGCATGTCATACTTGCCAATATGTAATACAATCGGTAAGTGCCTAGATCTATTTTGCAGTTTAGCCTCTTGTCAAACTAAACCTATTTTCAATCTTAAGGCTTTGTAGTTTGAGGGATACATGACATGTATCTTTCCTTATCCGTAAAATGTCTATCCTTCTTAAGATGGTTAATATTTGAGTTTTGGAGTCAACATGCAGGATAAGGTTTAAAATTATGTGCCTTCATCGTCAATTTTTCCCTCCATAAAAATACAAATAACTACCCTTTATTATACAATGTTATCTAACACAAGTAACTTCTATCCTATTTCCCTTCTTATCCAACCGAACAAAGAATAGAAAATAACTACCATTTATTCCGCTTTATCCTGCAAATCTTATCCTTACAAACAAATAGAAATAGGGGATACAACTGCTTAATCCCTCCTTATCCCATATCCCGCTATCGAACATGCCACAAAAATTCTTAAGTCCAAATTATCATGTAAGATACAATAAACTCTTACGACCACACTCATTGTTGCGAGAATATCCGGTATAATATGATATTTTTAGGTAAAATGAGGCTACCCTTAGAGGACAACCAATTTAGCTATCCCCTCCATTTTTTAAGAATTTTTGTTGTTATTTATAAATAACACTTGGGAGATTAATTTAGATTAGAGTAAATTACACAAAAGCCCATGAACTATACATTTGATTTGAACATCTTAACAAAACTTTAAAAGGTAAAAATAAGGTATTCAATCTTTCATATTTGTCCCAATGTGATTTTAGCATGGTGTTATTTAAGGCCAGAAAGATAAAACAATCAATTGAATCTTAACAGCCACTGACCACATTAAGACAAATCTTAAAGATCTGATACTACATTGTTACTTTTCAAAATTGCACAACACTGAAAACATGTGCATAGTTCAAGAACTTTTTTTGTAATTTACTCTTCATATTAGTAAGAGTATTATGTGTTCTACATTTCACATAAAACATAAATCTGTAACATGTCAAGCTGGAAGAGATCATTTCACCAATTCTAAAAACGTTGAAATTTGATAGGCTTGAAAGATGAGATAATCTCGAATTCAATTGAATTTTGAATAATAACATATTAATATTATGTGCTATAAACCCCCAAGTGTTACTAAAAAGATCACAAATAAAGAAAAAAAGAAGAGTAAAGAAAGCTAACTTGGCTACTCCAAGTGACAATCCCATTTTACCCTAACATTTTTGGCGTGTTTGTATGCTTTTTTCTCTCACGTGTTGCACGTGTGACCTATATCGATTATCTAATCAAATTGGATTTACATATTCTAATGTGACCAGGTAGCTTTGAAGTCTTTAAAATCAGCTTTGTCCATCCTCGTACAAGTGGAATAAATAAATGCTTTTGCCCAAACAAAGACACACAGGTGTTGTGGTGACATTGGAGAGAATAAAGGCGTGCATATCACCTCCACCATTAGATGGTGCATAGAAAAGACAATTGAATCGAATCAGTATTGTTTCTATCAAATCGATTGCGATGCCAATGGAGCCTCCACTTACCCTTGTCCTCATTGTAACCTCCATGAGATAAAATAAGGGAGAAAAAGGGAGAAAAGGCACATACAACAAAAGGGCCTACATATCCTCTTCCACTTTTTCCTTTTTTCCCAATGATTCGTATAATAATGGAGCATTTGATAGTGTTGCATATGATGGCTAATGTTCTCTTAACCTCATATTAAGGAACAAGACCACATACTAAGGAACCTTGTTATAGATGAAATGATCACATCATGATTTTATCTATCATATATTATGTGCATGTCTACACTATTCGTCATTTTCTTATTATTAGAGAACCAATCAAACAAAATTAAGAGATAAACCTTAGTTATCCATTATCTATCTTTATTAATTATCCCTGCAAAGAGCATCAGCCGCCTACCTTGAGGCTCTCGCAATGCCATCTCCTCTCGTTGATGGCGTGTAGCCTTTGTTGCCATTGTGCACAATACATGAAGAGGCAGTGTGGTGCTATAACTACTCGCTTGGAATCAATGTCTAGCACATTCTCTTGTCTTCAAGCACTCCTTTTTGTGCCATCGTCGTCGTCTCCTTTTTCTATCTTCTTGCTGATTGATTGTTGACTTAAGAGAGTAGTGGTGCGATGCCAATCACTAGAAAACAACTTCTTCTGTGAGGATATGGATGGAGTTGTGGGTCGTATGCAACATCGAAAGTAGGTTCTTCTCAAACATCAAGTGATACAATTGAATGTTTATCATGCAAAGATGATTGGTAAAATTGAAGGGCCTCGTCGTGATCATCCAAAGCCCTAGAGATAACCATGTGTCTTTATCAAAGAAAAAGAAGAGGAAGGGGTCAACACACACTCATAAGATTCTCTTATAGAAGAGACCACTCTCATTTTGTTGTTTGGGACGACTTCTGCTACTGGTTTGAAGGACTTCTGCTATTCTTTGGTGTAGTCTCGTACTTTTGATGCCCATCAAATCGATCGCATGAAGCCCAACACTCTAGACTCCTTCCTCTAACCAATCATTTTCTCAAAGCAGCTCCGCGAAGGACGTGTCCCCTCCGAGAGATATCTACCCTGCATAGGTTTCCTCCCAGCTACTTCTCTTTCAATTGGTTCTCCCCAAGCTCATCAGAAGATATGTCAAGTGAAGACGTGTCTGTATTTTTTTGTAAGTTGCATCTTCTCTGTTCAAGCTAGAGGGGGAGTATTGGGTTATATATTTTCTCCTTACTATTCTCAACATTTCCTCTCAAGTTGGAACATAAAATGCTCATCTTGGACAAAACTGAAAAACTATATGTTATACATAGGATACATGACAAGACATTCCTTCTTGAATGAATGCATACTCCTCTAGTTGTTAACAATGATACCGATGTAATATGACCATGTCGGTGCTAAGAGGTACTAAAAGGCTAGAGTATAAAATGTTGATCAATTGAGTAATTTAAGTAGAAACAATGTACTCATACTTTTCATTTGAATATATCGAAGTCACCGGAACTACAATGAGTCTCTCTCGTGATGATCTCCTATCCACAATGTGTCTTTAAAAGACGACTCCTCGTTCACAAGCCAAAAAAGTTACGGCATGCTCATAGAAAGATCTTAAATTTGAACCCTACCGTAGAGACATCAGAATGTGCCTCTCTTATACATAAGCTTGGAATGAGCTCTTTCACATAGGGACCTCAAAAGAAGGTTCACTCTCATGGTCACCCTAAAAGAATATAGTATTGGAGATCACAATCAAAGGAACATGGAATTTCTCATCCACACAACCAACAGACTTCTTTTTTCTTCTTTTTTTAGTCCCCATGTTTCTAATCCTTCCGTTTCTTTAATTGTTTTCAATTATTCTATTTAAACCAAGAGTTATTGCCCATCTTGGGCTTGCAAAGAATAAATTGAAAACAAAAGAAACAAACATACCTAAAGTCCATTAAATTCAAAGTGAGTTTCAACCCCTTCCTCCTCTTCTTCACAAAAGACAACAAGAGAGAAGCCATTGTTGTTGTTAGAACTATCTCTATGGCAATGCCTAGGCGATCATGCTCAAGCCCTTTGTTGTCGTCGATCATCCTCGTGCAACAGACACTTTGGATTTGAGAAGGATCCACTCACATCATCACACACAACTCCCACCATAACTGGATTCGCTCGCTAGCCAGGAGCCATTGCCTTGATCAAAGATGACACCTTCATATTCCCACTGCATGTTGTATATGCAGGTATGCTCCCAAGAACATGCTGCATGTACATTCTTGCGACTGTTTGAACTTTGACAACAAAGACAACCACAAATTTTGATAAACTTGGATAGCAAAAAATTAAAATCAAACCTTGAAATGAAATGCCTCCGAATATTGTTGATACCACGCAGAAATATAAAAGAATATGCACAACATCAAAGAACAAGAATATGATTAACATTGTTCAAGGCACTCATGAGGCATCACCCACTCCATGAGAGAAGAATCCTACTTCATGACGACTTCCTTCTCTCAAAGGGTCTGGTCTTCATTCTAATCCTTCAAGGGATACAAGAGATGTATGAGTTTCTATATAGCTCCACCAATGTGGGACTAAACATGATAGAAGTATAACTAAATCTTCGAAGAAAAAACGAATTACTCATACGAATTCATACTATAACAATATATTTATTAAACATGAAAAGCAGACAGCATTGCAACAGCTATTACCGAAATGATCTAAAAGACCTTGGCATGGGTTAGGACCAAAATTCAGTGATAACAATGACTGGGTCAGTCGCCATTGCTTCATCTATTTGAAACTTCACTTGGAAACAAATGACAGAAGTGGCTAATGAATTTTGATGTACACTTTTTTATTTTCAGTTACAGTTTCTTTTAGGATTCTCAGGACATAAAATGTTCTTCAAAGTCCCAGAAAAATATGCCCCCGACATATAGCCCGCTTGCCTGATTGCAAAAGTACTAATAAATGAGAATTGTTATTGTTAATTGCTAATAAGCTAATCGCAAGATAATGAGACCTATGAGGGATCAAATAAAAATAATATCACAGAGCGCTGCAGCCGAGTGGTGGATAAGGGAGGAGACAGCGTCGAAACCTCCTCACTGAGTACCAAGTTTGGGGCAACCAGCAGGCAGCGGCAATGCCAAATTCTCGACAGTTCTAAACGTCCTTGGGAGCATCCTGTCAACGTAAATGGTTCCATCTAGATGATCACATTCATGCTGCAATATCCTAGCTTGCCATCCTGTAGCATCCACCTTTATATGACGTCCATCACGGTCAAATCCTGTAACTTCGACCTCAAGGTGCCGTTCCACAATGGCTCTAAATCCATCCACACTGAAGAAAGAAACCCAAAAAGAACAAATATATGCAGTTTTGAGTACTTCCATACGAGTGCAGAACAAAATGATAGTCAAACAAAGAACAAATACGAATAAGAAGCTATACACCCATTACAAAATAAAAGTACAACAGAGTAGATGCGACTTGCCAGTTTGCCCACATGGGGTGAAATATATAGCAAATAATTCCTAAAATACCGTGTCATTTGTTATCAATGATTATACTTTCGTAGAGCATATTTACTGAGGTTGAAAAGATGTTGTCTGGACTTATCACCAGATGCATACCGAAACTTGCTGAATTTTTAGAACAATTTTGAACTATATTTTCAAATGAAAACCCAATAGAAAATCAGAGGAGAAGTCCCTGTATATTCGTCGCAATTTTAGAGACACAGTCATCCAAAATTTTAAATGGAATCCCACCCTTGTCTTCTTTTTTGGTTTGCCAGGAGGTTAAAAAACTAGACAGCAAAGGAATAGGTATGTAAAAAAATAGGGATTTTATCACTTGTGCCCCTCCGAGATATCGCAATATCAGTTATGCCCCTATCTTTTAGGTAATATCAGTTGTGCCCCTCACTTCTTGCAAATCTATCACTTGTGCCCCTCGGGTTAGTGACCGTCCATTCCCAACACAAACGGCCATTAACTTTGATGACATAAGCGGAATTAAATTAAAAAAAAAGGATTGAATAGTCCTCCTTCCCGGTCTTCTTCCTCCCTTCTCTTCCTCCTCTCCCATCTTCTTCCTCTTCCTCTTCCTCTTCCACTTCCTCCCTTCCTGGAGAGCCCCCACCCCCTACGCCACCTCCTCCTCCTCACCTCCACCCTCCTCCGTCCTTCCCCTCTCCTCCCCATCTCCTCCGCGCGCACCTTCACCTTCTCCTCCGCCGAAGAAGCTGCCATTGAGCGCCGCCGCCACAAACGGTGCCTTTGCATAGAGCCTCTGCTCCACGCCCTCCGTCGCGACCCCTCCGCCCCCGCCCTCCTCGCGATCCCAACGCCCCCTCCTACAAGCTAATTCGACCGGAAACAAACTCGAACAAAATCCACGTTACATGGGGATGCTGACGTACTGCAACGTGCACCTTTTTTCTTGACTTTTCCCTATCCTTCTGAAACGTCAATCCAGTTTCCTCCAGAATAATCCAGACCCCCTGACGATCACCACGAATCTATAAATTTCCCATGGGATCCGTTCTTTCTTTCATCACAAGCTTCGCAAAGCAAACCACATCAGAAATCGTGATCGATTGTTCTCCAACGATGGACGACTACGTGATTCGACGATACTAGAGCCCCCAACCTCCAGCCGACCGTCGCCCCAAGACAGTCGTCTCCATCCCGATCCTCGACGGTACCCGGATGACCAAAGCTCCTTCCGACGCAACGAGGCTCGCCGCGGCCGTCAGGATCCAGAAGTTCTTCCGGGGCTTCCTGGTGAGGAAGTGCATGAAGATGGTGCGGAACGTGGAGCGTCAGGTGGAGGAGATCGCAGCCAAGATCGAGGGGTCGCTGGATCTGATCGCCAACGACGAGACGGAGAGGCTGAAGCTGAACGAGATGGTGATGGCGCTACTCTTCAAGTTGGATTCTGTCCGCGGGGTCAGGGATTACCGGAAGCGCGTCACCCGCAGAGCGATCGCACCCACGAGACGTCGGACTCCTCTGCAATGGAAGCAGGAGCAAGAGCAGAGCCACCATTACCACCCATCTGCGACCCATTGCTCCTGAACCCAAAAGATGCGGATTTTCTAAGATTGCTGAGCTCGTCGCCTCTAATGGTCCAATCCAGCATCCCGTCCGGCGAGCAAGCTCTCTTCCTGGGAATTGAGCACAGCACTTGGCGAATGCCGAAGCACGGGAATTAAGCAAAGCAGAGGTCAGCAACTGCTGCTGTTGCTGCGGGTGCTGGTGCTTCAGCAGGTTCCGAGGAGAAAGCGGAGCGGAGTAATCATCAAAGAGAAGCTCCAATTCGATGTCGGACTTCAGGCGGGAGTTCTAGTTGAGCCAAGCCATCGCTGCGAGAGTGGACGGAGTCAAAGACGGAGACATCGACCGTTGCATCTACTGCGGAGGCGGGGCGAGGTCGGGGCAGAGGGAGGCTGAGGCGGAGCTCGGGGCGGGGGCGGGGGCGGGGGGAGGTCGGGGCGGAGGGAGGCTGGGGCGGAGCTCGGGGCAGGGGGTTGGGGGAGGAGTTTCGGGCGGAGAGGGAGGAGGAGGAGGTTGTAGGAGGAAGAAGAGGATGGGGGAAGAGGAGGAAGAAGAAGAGTATGGACAATAATACCCCTCTTAACTGCACCAAGGTTTGAAAAAACCATGGTTAAGTCAACTCATTGACGGTCAATCTGACGGAAGGGCACAAGTGATGACGGAGCAAGAAGTGAGGGGCACAACTGATATTACCAAAAAGATAGGGGCATAACTGATATTGCGATATCTCGGAGGGGCACAAGTGATAAAATCCCAAAAAAATATACATGAGTTTGGCAGCAACTCCAAAAACTACATTTTATTTCAAGTAACATACTAATCCCTTCAAGTAATAAGAGGACCACATTGGTTCACCCTAGATTTTTTTGAGAACATATTAGTACCTTCCAAAGTACACAAATCAAAGGACAACATTGGAAGTAGGGGTGTCTATCAAGTTCAACTCCAAAAACTACATTTTATTTCAAGTAACAGACTAATCCCTTCAAGTAATAAGAGGACCACATTGGTTCACCATAGAATTTTTTGAGAACATATTAGCACCTTCCAAAGTACACAAATCAAAGGACCACATTGGGAGTAGGGGTGTCAATCGAGTTCAACAAGTTGAGTCAGCTCCGACTCGGACTAGAAACTTGATAACCATACTCGAACTTGAGTTAAGACTCAATAAGCTTCGAGCCCGGGAATGTGGACTCAAACTCAAACTCGTGAGTTCGAATTGGATCACGAGCCTCTTAATGCGCCTTTTTGTAGTAGGTTGATTTCATATTCCTTGTTTGTCAACTTTGTTCGAAGAAGTAATTGAACGTATTAGTAATCTCATTAATAATAATAATGTTTGAGTTTTTTGAAAGTATATATAAATTCATTTATTCATGTTCATTCGGTAAGATCTATAAAAATTTGACATAAAATACACGTATAATTGAAAAACGTGAAGAAAGGTAGCAGATACCCAACATGTTTCCCACCATTATCATAACATGGGTAAACATTACATAACTCCAAATAATTGTCAGTGCCACAGGCCTGCACCATTTCCTCCTCATATCCATACATCTCATACATGCCATATGGAATGGAAAACATATGAAAAGCTAATAAAATCAAATCGAGTTATCGGGTCGAGTTAGCGAGTTGAGCATGCCTCAACTCAAACTCAACTTGATTACCCTAACGAGCCATTTATCAAACTCGGACTCAGACTCAATAGCTTTTCAGTGTTGGCTCACAAGCTTTGTCGAGTTGAGTCCAAATCGGCCACATAGAGCTCGAGCTTTCTTTTCATCCCTAATTAGGAGTTTGAAAGTTCTAAACATCATTTAACATTGGCTTTTTTGCACATTTATGTTAAAATAAAACAAATGATGTCAATATCTCTCAGTTAAGTCATCTCCTCGAGCGAGTTCAAAAAAGATTTAAAACAAAATCAGGGCTTTTCCACAAAAACCCAGCCTAACTTCATAGACTTGTTCCCTTGTTAGAATTTTGCTAATCTCGATCACTACTACTTACTTTCATATAAGTAAGCAGTGGGGGTGATGGAGCAGAACCCGCTCTGATACCAAGTCGAATGTTGTAACTATTTTCTTATTGAAAAAAAGACCCTAGGGCTCCTTATATAGATGGAATCCTATGATTAGGGTTATACGGAGGATGACTCCTAGATAGTGAGTCGTCCAAAATACCTCTAGAATTAGGGCTAACAATACAGCTCTCAACAAAAGATCATGCTTAGATTCCCATTAGTCATTTCTTGGATCTTCCACGTCTCCTCTTATACTACATGTTATCCAACCTCTTACATATTCATATGGGGACATCACTTGGTTTTTTGGTAGAATCACATATCACCTTAAACTATTTCTTCCGGGGTTTTGTTTGTTGATTCATTTTTGAAAAGCCAAAAGGACAATCAATCTGTTAATGACCATCTAAAAAATTTATTCCATAGAACAAGAGAGTACAGGATGAATAACTCCCCATTCAAAGACCTCACATAAGACACCGACTGAATCACATTCTCAATATATGGTCCAACCAACCTGACCACCTCATTTTTTTGAAGCCAAATCGCCCAGATTACAACCAAGGGTTATTTTTGATCTCAATAATAGCCCATATCTACATGATTCCAACTTCTAACCCAATAATCTCAATAAGGTGTGCTTCTTTTTTTATAACAGTGTATGCACAATTTACAAGGGTTCTCGCATGAGGAACGCATGCGGGTAAATAAGCTAGTTCCGCTGCATCACCACCCGGATGCAGTCCAAAATTCGCAAGGGTTCTCGCATAATGGACGCATGCGAGTAAAGAAGTTAGTCCAAAAGAGATTGCAAAGGAAGTTACGGATTGGTAGTTGGAATATCGGTACTTTAACTGGAAAATTGATGGAGATAGTGGATACAATGGAAAGAAGGAAGATTCATATATTATGTCTTCAAGAGACTAAATGGGTTGGAGAGAAAGCAAGGGAGATTGAGAAGACATGCTTTAAACTTTGGTATTCAGGTAAAGATAAGGGCAGAAACGGTGTTGGAGTAGTTGTTCATAAAGATTTGAAGGATTGTGTGGTTGAGGTGCAAAGATTTGGGGATCGGATTATTTTGCTAAAGTTGGTGCTTGAAGAAGAAATTCTGAATATCATCTCAGTTTATGCACCGCAAATTGGTTTAGATGAAAGGACTAAACAAGTTTTTTGGGAGGATCTAGATAAGATTTTACAAGGAATCCCACAAAGAGAGATGGTTTGCATAGGTGGAGATCTTAATGGACATGTGGAAAAAATATTTCAGGGTATGCAAGTGTGCATGGAGGACATGGTTTTGGGGATAGAAACGAAGAGGGAAAAGTCATTCTAGATTTTGTAACAGCATATGATCTTTTCATAGCAAACACTCTTTTCAAGAAAAGGGATGAGCATTTAATTACTTATAAGAGTGGCTCAACTAGAACACAGATAGATTACTTTGCGTTGAGGAAAAGAGATCGATTATGTTGCAAAGATTGCAAAGTAATCCCTGGAGAGAGTTTGACAACCCAACATCGCTTGTTAGTCTTGGATTTACAAATAAAAGGGCTGGTAAAGAAAAGGAAGGTTCCTAAGATTACTAGAACTAGGTGGTGGAATCTTCCGCTGAAGCAATCAAGCTTCAGGGAGAAGGTTTTAGAAGACTTATCTTGGGATTGTAACGGTAGTGCAAACGAGATGTGGGAGGCAGTAGCATCTTGTATCCGAAAGGTAGCCAAAGAGATGCTAGGCGAGTCAAAAGGAGGAGCTCCGGATCAAAAGGAGGCTTGGTGGTGGAGTGAAGGGGTGCAAGAGAAGCTAAAAATTAAAAGAGCTTGCTTTAAAGCTATGTCTAAGGATAGAACAGAGGAAACTGTCACAGACTATAAAATAGCGAAGAAGGAAGCAAAGAAGGCTGTAAGCGAAGCTAAGTCAAAAGCTTATGAGGCTTTGTATAAAAATCTCAACTCTAAGGAGGGCCAGAAGGATATATTCAGGTTGGCCAAAGCAAGAGAAAGAAAGACCAAAGACCTTTCTCAAGTGAGATGTATTAAGGACGAGGAAGGTCACGTGCTTGTTATTCAGAAGGATATAGAGACTAGATGGGAGCAGTACTTCCATAAACTTTTCATTGGAGAAGGAAATAGAGAGATCACTTTGGGTGATCTAGCTAGTAGTGAAACTTACTTGAATCGTGTATGCTATAGACGAATACAAAGAAAAGAAGTAGAGGAGGCTTTGAAGGTTATGAGACCTGGGAAAGGTGTTGGACCGGATGACATCCCTGTAGAAGTATGGAAAGTTTTAGGTGAGCGTGGTTTGACTTGGCTTACGAACCTATTCAATGTTATTTGGCGAAGCAAGAAAATGCCTGAAGATTGGAGGAGGAGTATCGTGGTGCCTCTTTATAAGAACAAAGGAGACATTCAAAATTGTTCAAATTATAGAGGTATCAAGCTGATGAGTCACACTATGAAAATTTGGGAACGTGTGATCGAAAGAAGGTTGAGGCAAGTTTCCCAAGTAAAAGAAAATCAATTCGGATTCATGCCAGGTCGCTCAACTATTGAAGCCATCCATTTGCTGAGGAGAACAATGGAGATTTATAGAGCTAAAAGGAAGAATCTCCATATGATCTTTATTGATTTGGAGAAGGCTTATGATTCCGTCCCACGAGAGATACTGTGGAGAGTTTTAGAGAAGAGACAAGTACATGTCCTATACATTAATCTCATAAAGGATATGTATGATAGGGCTTTATCTTGTGTAAGGACCCCGACGGGGAAGACTGACTATTTTGATATCAACATTGGTTTACATCAAGGTTCAGCTTTGAGTCCATTTCTTTTTACTTTGATTATGGACGAGTTGACAAGTCACATTCAAGATGAGTTACCTTGGTGTATGTTATTTGCTGATGATATTGTGTTGATTGACGAGACTAGAGATGGAGTAAATGAGAAGCTTGAGGTTTGGAGACATGCATTGGAGACTAAAGGTTTTCGTATAAGTAGGGCTAAGACGGAATATATGGAATGCACCTTTGATGGAAGCAATGGTGAAGGAATCGAGGTGAAGATTGGTGACGATAACATTCAGAAGAGAGATTCTTTTAGATATCTGGGATCCATTTTGCAACATAATGGGGAAATTGATGGAGATGTTACTAATAGAATAAATGCAGGCTGGCTAAAATGGAGAGGAGCCTCCGCTGTTCTCTGTGATAAGAAAATTCTTTTAAAAATTAAAGGAAAGTTTTACAAAGCAGCCGTGAGACCTGCTATGCTTTATGGTTCTGAATATTGGCCTGTGAACCATAGACATGTGCAGAGAATGGCTGTAGCAGAAATGAAAATGCTAAGATGGATGTGTGGACATACACGTAAAGATCGGATTCGGAATGATGCAATCAGAAATAAAGTTGGTGTAGCTCCGATCGAGGATAAGATGCGAGAAAACCGCTTAAGATGGTTTGGTCATTTGCAAAGAAGGTCAACTGATGCACCGGTTAGGAGATGCGAGTGTTGGGATGTTGAGCCGGCTAAGAGAGGGCGAGGACGGCCCAAGAAGTGTTGGAAAGAGACTATACGAAGGGATCTTAGTTTTTTGGATATAAGTCCGAGAATGACCCAAGATAGATCTGAATGGAGGCGAAGAATCCATGTAGTCGACCCTACTTAATTGTGGGAAAAGGCTTTGTTGTATGCACAATTATGATTTATGCTCAAAATTGTTTCCATGAAAGGATTATTATTAACCACCCAAATTAGCATGCATGACCTAACATCCCATTGCTAATCTATAGTACTTGTCTTTAAGTCTTCACTTATGCTCAATAGTACTTTCATGAAAGAATTATTAGCAATACAAATTGGCATGCATGGCATAACAACCCGTAACTAATTCATAGTATTTGCCTTTACCTTCAAATGTATCCTTTGTCATGTGGAAATCCTCTCCATTTCAACCATCCTGGTTTTTTTTAAAGAACATTTAAACAAACTTGATTGATTTAATGTGCAAAAACTTTGTCAATTACTTTCTTCAAATAATGACCTGAAATGTTCAAAAGCATTTTTCGTTGTGATTTAATATATTTCAAAGATACTCTCCATTGCATATCATGACCTTTTCAACAACAAAGTCACGCTAAATATACCTTGGTTGAAAAATGCATAGCTTCTTCATCCCACTTGGTTAAAAAATGCATAGCTTCTGTATTATGTAAATCTCCCAATAATGATTTATATTATATATGGCATATTGTGGTGGTTTTGTTCTATCACCTTTTTTGCAAAATATAGTGCGCAAGGGGAGGATAGCGCAATGAGGGGTTGGTCTTTGGGGATGGCAAGTGTGGTAGAGATGGCACAAAGACTTGGCTACCGTCGCAATGATTGACACCGCACAATTGGCATGCACGTGGCAAAGTGGGCTAGGGTGGTGGAGGGGCCAAGCAAGGGTGGCTTCTAGCCTGCCACGACAAGGCGGAGCGAGTGAGTAATGTACCAGTGAAGAGAGGCCCGATCTAGTGAAGGAGATTAGGGATTGAGTGTTGTGGTTTTTCCCCTCTCCGTAGGATTTTTCCACGTAAATTGTTATCTCTCCTCGTGTTTTCTTAATCTTGACATCATTGAACCCTACACAATGTTTTTCATGGACGTTTAAAGCTGCTCTAACCCGTTAAACTGAGGGGTTTCCTCTCTTTGCCCACCTCCATCTGGAAGTCTATGTTGGGTAGCTGACGGCTATTTCCAAACTTGGATATTTCGTGGAATCTTGGCCTCGTCATCTAGATCATGTTGCGGCATCCCCAACTAAAAATGTATTGCATGGCATAAATGCAGTAGACAGTTGGCAATGGGCCAATGGCAGCTACGTTGCCATTTGCATACAGTGCAAAACTTACAAGTTGAATGTTTTTTTCCTCACATTAATCAGGAAACGGATTGATGGAGCAATGAAGATAGGTCCAATAATAAATTTAAAAAATTAAATAATACTTGCACAACGAAGGACATGCAAAAGCTTATGGGACATGTCTTTCACAAATTTTGATATTAAAGGAGAAAATCTTACATAATTAGGGTGTAGCTGAAACATGGGAATAAAAACTAAGGATCTTACATAATTAGGGTGTAGCGAGAGCAAGATGAAAAGCTGCTCATAGATAATGAGGATATTTAGACAAGTTCGAAATTTATTCACATAATTTTATTGAAGTGGAGAAGTAGACATTAACTTAAGATTAAAAGCTTGTTTAAACAATGCAAGCTATTTATGTCATTTGTAGAAGGAAAAATATGACTGATGAATGAAGAACATACTGAAGTCATTAATAAAAACAAGTGGGACATATATACTAAAACTACGGTGTTAAGAACTTGGTTACAGAATGAAGCCTGAGACTGCAGCAACAAAATCCTTCAAAAATGTGTAACGTAAATGAGTCGATGTCCACACCTAACTATGCCCATGAATATCACACTTGAATTGACCTTAACAAACAAAGGATGGAACCAACCAATAAAAAACTAGGAACGAGTGAGTAACAGGACTAATATTCTATATTACCGAAATTGCAATATGGATGATACACACAATATTTATAGAAACAACATTTATACTTTATTACCTCAAGCACCCTTCGAAAAACAATGCAGTTTTATTGCCTTTTTTCTTAAGCTTCGGATTTATAATAACCTGTTCGGCATGTGTAAAATAATGAGACATTGTACTACAAAGATAATAAAGACGAGAAGATGAAATTACACAAAAAAACAGAGGGCACATTTACAATTTATTACCAACAGAAATTTAACAAATCAAAACAAAAACTGACGGTGCATTTACAATCTACAAAATGGAACAAGAAAATGGGAACACTCAATTTCTCACCTCCTAGGGAACATTGACACAGGGCTTCAGACTTTCAAATGTTATCAGTTCCGGTATGCAAAATCAATAATTAGTGAACATTATTATGGATGTCAATAATGACATCCAAAAATAGACGAAGCTCACATACATTATTGCTTCTTGAGGTGCATCAAAACAACCATTTTTCACACTTCACAAACTCTCGAAGTTCAAATTGCATCCTTTCACTGAGGCACAAGAACTAATCCCAAATCCACTACGTCAACACTGATCCTGCATAGTGTTGATAGCCAGCTAAAGCTCATCCAATTATCAACCTTCTAAAGTTTAGCATTTTTAGACCTCATTTTTTCCATGAGAGAGAGAGGATGCCATGCCAAAGCTTATTAAAATGGAAAATGCATAGGGCGAGAAGTATACATGCAGGTTGCAGAAGTTGATAACTTGGGACTAACTCAATATGCTGAAACCCATCCTGATTGAGTTAATTCATAAAGCTTGGCCGAATTACAAAATTAGTTCAAATCACTCCGAACTAATTTAGCATGCCTGATATATTTGTCATTTTGCAGAAGCCATTGACCAAATCAACTCAGTCAACCATGGGCCATGTTTCTGGAGTAGATATAGGTAGATTGAGGCAAACTCAAGTCATGCACTGATTTTGAGTCATATGCAACCAATTTTTGTAATCACTGACAGTGATATATATATATATATATAGGTTAGGGAGCTTGCACCGTGGTGCATGTAACTTTACATGCACAGGTGTCATAAACGCTCATTATTTTGAAATGAAACCTCAAGGAATTTACTTAGAATTATTAGTGGAATATTTGTTTCAAATTTCGTGTAAAACAGGCATTCCTAACATGTCGATCTGAAAGGGCTAAATTTCAGCAATTCTGACACCGTTAATATTTCGCAGTATTGATGGATGTGTTAGAAGTATTGAATTAAGTTGATTTTTGAATGGCATCATGGTGATATACGGGGATGTAATCACAGATGATTTCATTTAAAAAAAAAAGATAAAAAATGGGTGTTTATGGCATCGATGCATGTAAAGTTACATACACCATGGTGCAAGCTCCCCAAACCCATATATATATAAAGGGGCTAAGGAAGCTGCACCCGGGGGTGTAGCTAACTAGCTGCACCCAACCCTTTTTTCATTGGTTTTTTGTGTTTTTTAAATGAAACCTAAGGGGATTTAAATCACCATATATCACCATTATATCATGCCAATTTCAACTAAATTCGACACTTCTATCATCTCCATCAAAACTATCACATTTTAACGGTCTCAGAATTATTGAAATTGACCCTATCTAGATGGGCATGTTAGGAATGTTTGTTTTGCATGAAATTTGAAACACATATTCCACTCAATAAACTAAGTAAATCCCCATAGGTTTCCTTCAAAAAAAAAACCAATGAGAAAAATGCTCGGGTGTAGCTAGTTGGCTGCACCACCCGGTGTAGCTTCCCTTTTCCCTATAAAGAAATTAACTTACCAGGAGATCAAAAGCCCGACGATCTTGCTCTTCGAGTTCTTTTTTGGTAACATAGCTAACATACTCCTTTGTATCTTCTAGTACAACAATCTGCAAGATTGGATAAATTGCAAGATGATACAGTAAAAAAAAAGAAAAGACTTCTATCACGTTTTAACGTTAAAAATAGGACGTACGTGTAATATGAAATTTACCTCTGAGTAAATAAACATAAAATCTCATGTTTCCTGAATGTAAAAGAGTATCTAAACTCAAGAACTATCCCTCATGCCTGATCATATAAGTGATGACTGAAAGCTACACCATACGGCACATTGCCTCTCAAAATCAATATGATAGAAGCACAACTAGAAACATTTCCGTACACGTTCTTGTTGCAAGAAGAAAAAAAGATAAAATTACTGAACGGCATCGATATGACTTATTATAGGAATGTTGTATATTCATAAGAGGACCGAGCAAAGATTAAGAAATGGAAAGAAACGATCATATGATATGAAATACCATTGTAAGAACCTAATTGATTTAAGGGTTTAATGTGACTGCCCCTCAGGGGGAGCTAACTTGGTTCCCCCGCGCCATTTCGCCCATTTTTTATTTTTATTTTTGAAAATTTCTTCCGTGAATATTCATCACTATATCCCTATATTATGCTGTTGAAATTTCGTGCGAAACAGAGACTCCTACGACCTCCATCCAGACAATCATTTTCTAACGGTAACAGAATTGCTAAAAATGACCACGTCTGGATGGAGGCCGTATTAGTCTCTGCTTCGCACGAAATTTTAATAGCATAATATAGGGATATATTGATGAAAATCCACGGAAAAAAATTCAAAAAATGGGGAAAATAAGGAGGGAAGAGCCAAGTTAGCTCCCCATCAAGGGGGCAGCCCCATTTTACCCTTGATTTAAAGCAGTCACACACTACGTTTCCTACGCACGAATTCCTAAAATACTATTCTCAAGCACAACTTACACAGTCATGGTACCATAACATCATTAAAATGAGCCACGCCATTACAAGGTGAGAATTGTTATCATAGGAGATTGATTTCTCAACTCTTAAACGGCTATCTTTCTCCAAATTGATTTTTTCAGTTGCATAATGCATACGATATTATTGAAATGCCTTGGTTAATAACCCTTCAGTTATCCAATGTAATTGTGACATGTTTGTGACCTCCATTGACTCGGTTGAAGCCTCAATCTCCAAAAATAGGGGGTCTTAGAAACCCGCTCATTATGAGGAAAATTCGTCCGAGGGGTAGGTTTCTAAACTTATTACTCCTGGGCGGTCACGATTAATTTTTTTTGTTATGTACCGTAGGTAAGCCGCCTCTTCAAGAGGCGGCTTTGCCCTTAATATTTTTATGTGTTATATGCCAGTGAGAGCCGCCTCTTCAAAAGGCGGCTTTGGCTAAAATCAAAGCCGCCTCTTGAAGAGGCGGCTTTCCCCTAGAGTTTTTATGTTACGTATCAGTGAGAGCCGCCTCTTCAAGAGGCGGCTTTGACTAAAATCAAAGCCGCCTCTTGAAGAGACGGCTTACCTACGGTATATAACAAAAAAATAATCGTGACCGCATAGGAGTAATAAGTTTAGAAACTTATCCTTGAGACGAATTTTCCTCCGCTCATTATTTAGGCTGGGTTTTGTATAGGGAACGACTATAGGCTGTTGTAAATTCAAGTGTTGACATTCACAATTATAATATAGACGATTATCACCACTTAATCTTGTTTAACTCCTCTCTCAAATTTTCCGGAAAGATTAAGATTAGAACAGTTCTCATAATAGACCCCCACAAACTGTTTTTCCTATCATCAGTTGAAGCTTAGACAAGAACAATTCTATCGAATTAAAGCATCTTCATATGCGGAAAAGTAGAAGAAGAAATAAATGTTACATGATGTGAGGCTCGTCACAGCACCTCACATTTGATGAATGTGTTGTTCTACGATTGAGAATTCGAGCAAGAAGGGACCTTGAGGGGGACGCCGATCTGGGGAGCGGCAAGGCCGACGCCGGGGGCCTTCCTCATGGCCCGAATCATGTCGTCGACGATGCCCTGGATGGCGGGCGAGGGGATGTCAGCTGGGGGTACATCGCGGGCGGGCTCGTGGAGGACGGGGTCGCCGGCCTTGACGATGTCCGGGTACGACTCCCTGGTGCTGCCCGCACTCTTGAAGGGGGAGGAGAACCATCCGCCGAAGCCACCACGACGGGAATTAGAGGAAGAGCAAATGTGCCTGAGGGTTCTACAGGAAGGGGAGGAGGAAGGAGAAGGAGAAGGGAAGCTTCTGGTGAAGGGTTGGAAGAGGGGGGCTGCTGATCTGGGAGAGAGGAGGAGGCGAGCGGAGAGGCGCGATGTGATGATGCTCATGGACGGACACTCCATCTCCCCTCACTGCCTACATGGACTCAGAACGAGACGTCCCTCCTCTCAACTCAAGGATAAGACTACTTCCCTCCTTCCTCTCCTCTTCTTTTTTTGAGCATGTAACACTATGAACCTTATGGGTTAATTTGGTTAATGAGTTGGGTTGGATTGTCTTCATGTGAATAATAGTTGTTTGGAGGGTTGGATTGATAACTATAATGTGATGTGATATTTATTATATGTTATATTACATTTTTAATGATTATAATATGTTTTTTTATGTTAATAAGTTTATTTGAACATAGTTAAAAAATATTATACCAAAGAAATTGTAGGGTCAATACAAGCAATTTCAATCTAGGAATGCAGGGTTTGAGCTAGGGGTATGCCAAGGTACCCCAATGTACCCTGGCAACCAAACATGCCATAAATCTTTTAGAGTAAATTACACAAAAGTGAGTGAACTATACACCTGATTTCAAGGTAGTTCCTAAACTTTCAAAAGTAACATAAAGATGCCTAATGTATTCAGTGTTGCAGAAGTCGGTATTTGGTATTCAGTCGGAGGGATCACTGAATAAAGAATAATCGGTATTCGGACGACTATTCGGGATTATTCGATTTTGTATTTTTTATTATAAAAATTATTTATAATACATATATTCTTATATTTTTATACATATATGATCATTACTTAACATGAATCTAAGATAAAAGTACCAATCAATATAATAGATATATAGAATTTGACATTTGTAATGATACTGTGGTAAAATGTAATCCATAAAAAAATTGAAAATTGAAAATAAAAAAAAAATAAAAATATCAAAAGTCAAACTCCAATCGACTGAATAGTCAGGCCAGTCGGCCGAATAGTTGGCGGACTATTGGGTCGGGCCGACTATTAACCAACTAGAGGTATGTTCAGTCGAGGACCCCCCCACCGCATAGTCGGACCGACTATTTAGGATAATCGGCGACTATTGTAACACTTAATGTATTGTTTTGGTCACAACATAGTCCTTTCCAACTGAAGAATGAGACACCCATTTACTTATAGAAACTAGGGTGTATACCCGCGCTTCGCAGCGTGCTTTATGTATTTAAAATTTGGAATGTTTTTTCACACTGGTTACCTAGAAGACTTATTATTTTTCAGCCAGATTGTTGTAATTTCAAAGTCACAATGCTCACTTTAATACTGCAGTTTCATTTGTCAAATAATTTTAGTCTATCAAAAAAAAGGAAAATTATGATAAATACAGAGGCTTCAATGATAACCAATGAAAAAAGTTAGAATGAAGTAAATGCTAATTTAAGAAACTTAGAAAACGTTTATGCATTTTTTTAGATAATAGTAGGCGTGGATATCAAAATGGTGCATATATGTCTTATGAATGATCAAAAAATAAACATCAAGTGAAATGTATACCCACATTGTAAGTTAGTATTCTTTGATTACAACATGTATTTAGTAATAAAAATCATAAAGATGTTAATCGGAGCATTTTAGAATATATATAATTTTAAGAGAGAAATATAGATATAATTTGTTATATCAAATATATTTCTCTTCAAATCAATAGGCAATGAACTATTCTTCATTTTAATAATATTGCTAGTCATAGTATATCTATTATACATCTTATATGGTAGACGAATGTTTTGATCAATAAAGTATCATTAGATCAATATTTTCTTTTCATGGTTAAATTTCCTTCCGATGAAGTCTACTACGTCTATAAATATCTTGTTTCTTACAACTATAGATATTCAGCATTCTAGTTATCTGTCAAACTAACACTTATAGAATGTAAACCACAAATTTTGATAATCCCTGAAGCAATAAGGCATGAAAGTTAATATAGTAAATAATATATTTATTTTAAATAAGATTCTGAAATTATGAAATTTAATTGTAAATAATAGATTAATTTAGATATAGCTTCAGAAAGTTAATAGTACTAAACATCAAACTTTGATCAAAGAGAAAAAACATGCATTGTAACGGAAGAAACAGAGCTAATTCCAAGATATCTATAATATATCTTGATCATTATGAAGGTATAATCTATAGAAGGAATTTTACATAAAATTATGACAATTTCTCATAGATTTAAAGTAAATAGGCACAAAAATATACATTTGCTGCAGCAACTCCCATGTTGGAATAAAATTGGTTTCTGAAAAAAAAAGTCCAATGTATAGACTTATTGCAAATTTTAACAACTACTTAGAGTATATTACATATATTTTACATACATGGTATTAATTGCACAATATATCAAGATGAGAAATGAGATTAACAATATATATAATATTGAAAATGAATTTGTATAAACTGTTTCGTTATTTTTTGCTATTATCCTCCAATTTTATAAAATAAATATTAATAAATTTAGAAATAATATTTTGTTGACAATGTATCATTTCTGTAAAAATAAATTTAAATATAAGATACATTTTTTTACCGTTACTTAATTTATTAGATTTCATATTATTATTTAAATTAATGTTTGGTTGGCAAAGTCTCGGAGACAGAGTGTGTATGTGACAGGTGATGGGGTAAGTGAGGAGTGAGAATAAAGAGGATTTGGGAGTGTAACATGTGTAAGACAGAGATGGGAGAAAGAGATCATGGGAAGAGAGAGAAACTTGGGAGGGGGAAACATCATGAAAGGTAGTCGGAGAGAGGCCTCTCCTCCAAGATCCACGTGGCAATCAAATGGGAGAAAACCCACCTTTAACTTATGTATATAGATTTTGGATCAAATTACCTCCCACAAACATCCCTAATGAAATTGCCTGTGACATTGGATGAAATTACCCCTATAATGATCCTAATGAGTTGCCCTCAAATCTTCAAATCGCTAGTGACATTGTCCCCACAAGTTCCCCCACCTTCCCAAGGGCTCAGAGGTTTAGGTTGGTGATGGAGGTGCGTAAAGGGTCGGCAGGTTGTGGGGGTTCCGAGGTGCGCGACCGGCAGCGGTGTATAAGGGCTAGGCAGTGAACGTGCTCGAGCAGGGTCGGCGATGGTGCACGACCAGCGGCAGAGCTGTGTGAGGACTCGACGGAGGGGCTCGACCACTGCGAGTTCTTGACGGTATGCTTATTATTAGGTCTCCATTAATTTCATCTCGTGAACCATCGATTACGGTGTGCATTTTTTGAGTGAATGATGTTTCCTTTGTTCCTCAGTGAATGGCGTTTCCTTTGTTCCCCTTTATTCCTTAGTGATTGGTGCTAATTTCTTTCTGTTTCTGTCATGATGATACAATTGATTTCGGTATACTAAACTGAGTGTAATATATCTTGTGCTAAAAGAATTGATCGTGATGTAATAAAGTTGCCATGATCATCAGCATAATGAATCTTTGTCTATGAACTTTCTGTGTTAATATTCCTATAAGACCTGCATAACAATATGAAATATGGGAATTCTTGGATCTATAGTCATTTGGGAAATTAGAAACACTCATGTTATTTTGTACAGCTTGCGAAAGAAATAATCTCTTATTAGCTTCTAGACTGATAACCAACAAATTAAAAGGTAAGGTTTTCACAAAGAAGATGGACAAATATATTGTGCTCAGCTTCCACCTTGAACTATCAATCTTGTTAAGGGAAATACTCGGGATGCATTATGAGAGGCCTAAGGGTTCCCTTATATAGGAGAAGAACCCTTGGGCAAATTACAAAAAGGATGAAATAGAAAACTAAAAATTACATACAGACACATACTAAAGATAGCAACTATCCTAAATTATCTCAACACTCCCCCTCAAGCTGGAGCGTAGATATTAATGAGACTCAGCTTGGAACAACATTTCTGATAAGGTCCTCTTGCTAGAGCCTTTATGAATATATCTGCTGCCTGATCTCCGGAGCTGACATGCATAGTGGTGATAATACCTTTCTGTATCATGTCACGGGTGTAGTGGCAATCCACCTCTATGTGCTTTGTCCTTTCATGGAAGGTGGATTATTTGCAATGAAGAGAGCTGCTTGATTATCACATTGGAGGTGCATGGGAAGAGGTACTTCTATGGTCAGGTCAGTAAGAACGGATCTGACCCACATCATCTCTGTACTAGCCTGTGCCATGGCCCTGTATTCTATTTCAGCACTTGATCTAGCAACCACAGTCTGCTTCTTACTCTTCCATGAAACTAAAGAATTCCCTATGAACACAGCAAATCCAGACGTAGACTTTCTATCCTTTGGACACCCGGCATAGTCTGCATCTGTATATGCTGTTACTGAAAGAGATGTGCCTCTGCTAAAAATAAGTCCAGTACCAGGTGAAGTCTTCAAGTATCTCAGAATCATATGGACTGCATCCATATGTGCTTGTCTGGGCTGCTCCATGAACTGACTCACTTTGCTAACCGCAAATGCTATGTCGGGCCTGGTAATCGTTACATATAGTAGTTTGCCAACAAGCTCTCTGTATCTTCTCTTGTCGACCTCCTCAGTATCATCATCATAGAACTTCATGCTTGGATCAAGCGGAGTAGTAGTAGGTATACAATCTGCCATGCCAGTTTCTAAAAGAAGATCTATAACATATTTTCTCTGGGTCATTACAAGACCCTGTTGATTCCTGGCAAACTCTATTCCGAGGAAGTAACGTAAATGTCCAAGGTCCTTGGTCACAAACTGTTGACCTAGGAAATCCTTGGCATCCTGAATACCCTGCTCGTCATCCCCTGTAATAATGATGTCATCAACATAAACAAGAATGACTGTAATACCTCTATGGGTCTTCTGTATGAACAAGGAGTGATCAGCAGTTGATCTTGCAAACCCTTGCCGCTCTATCAAGTCCGAGAGCTTTTGGAACCATGCTCTTGGACTTTGCTTGAGGCCATAGATAGCCTTGTGCAATCTGCAAACCTTCTGACACTCCCCCTCAGCAGCAAACCCAGGTGGCTGCTGCATGTAGACCTCCTCTTGTAGATCACCATAGAGAAATGCATTCTTCACATCTAGCTGATAAAGAGGCCAATCTCGTGTCACAGCAACAGCAAGGAGAATGCGCAGAGTAGAATGTCTGGCAACTGGTGAGAAAGTATCATGATAGTCTACCCCATATGTTTGAGTAAATCCTCGTGCCACAAGTCTCGCCTTATAGCGATCCACACTGCCATCTACACGGTGTTTCACAGTGAACACCCATTTGCATCCAACGACTGATGCATCTATAGGAGCAGAAACAAGACTCCATGTACCACGTGATTGTAGCGCAGCCATTTCCTCCTCCATGGCTAACCTCCACTGACTATCTTTGAGAGCCTCCTGATATGTCCGCGGTTTCTGTACGACTGATAGTGCTAGCGTAAATCTCCTGAAATCCTCTGACAACCTGCTCAAAGAAGTTTGGGCTGCAATAGGGTAAGTAGCACACGCTCGTTTCTGCTTTCGCAGAGCAATTGGTACGTCAAGATCATCTGCTACGTCCTGGACTTGTATATTTCCCTCTTGAGAGGGTCCCTGCTCCTCCTGTTGTACAGTTAACTCAGTAGTGCCATCAGTAGAGATAATATGCTCATTACATACCTGAGGCGTGCTGGATGATGGGCAAGGCCTGTGAGCATGGCGAATAGAGCGAGGTCGGCGAGGAATAATATGAGGTAAGAATTGAACCAATGAAGGTGGTGGTGGAGGAGGTGGTGGTGGTGGTGATGGCGGAGGAGGTGGTGGCGGTGGAGGAGGAAGAGGTGAAGGTGAAGAGCCAACTGTAGGAGGTGGTGGCATGTATATCTCATCATCGGAGTCAGATGGAGTAAGTCTGTCACCTGTAGGAGAAAAATACATGATCGATTCAAAGAACGTAACGTCAGCACTAACATAATATTTTTGGCTTAGTGGATCAAAGCAGCGATACCCCTTTTGGGTATGAGAGTAGCCGACAAATACACACTTGACAGCTCTAGGAGAGCTTGTCACGCCCTGGAGAGACATCATGAACAAATGCAACGGATCCAAACACACGAGGTGTAAGAGAGAAGAGATTCTTCTCGGGAAACGCAATCGAGTAAGGAATCTTTTCTCCTAACACGGATGAGGGCATACGATTTACCAGATAGCAAGCAGTAAGAACAGCATCACCCCAGTAAGAATGAGGAGCACGGCTCTGTATCAACAATGTTCTGGTTACATCAAGTAAGTGACGATGTTTGCGCTCAGCAACACCGTTCTGCTGGGAAGTGTAGACACATGAGGTCTGGTGTACAATACAATGGGATCTGAGGAACTCAGAAAGATGTAAGGTGCAAAATTCTAAGGCATTGTCAGAACGAATATACTTGACATTTGCCGAAAAAATATTATTTATTTCATTAATAAAATACTTGATAGTGGATCCAACCTCAGACTTATTTTTCAATAAGAAGACCCAAGATAGTCTAGAAAAATCATCGACAGCGACAAGATAAAAACGGTGTCCTTGGAGATCAGGAACACGACTAGGACCCCAAATGTCTAAATGAAGGAGCTCAAATAGCTTAGAGCTGCTCCGACTCTGACGGGATGGAAAGGTTGAACGGTGATGCTTTCCAAGTTGGCATGCTTCACACTGAAAGGAGGATCGTGTAGAAATCTGAGGCAAAACATGACATAACTTCTGCAGAGGAAGATGTCCAAACCTAAGGTGCCATAAGTAAGGAGAGACAGGTCCAGTAGGCATAACAGAAACACTAGCATGAGGAGGTTGGACCAGCCCGTAGAGTCCCCGCTGCTCACGGCCACTTCCAATCACCCTGCCCGTGAGTATGTCCTGAAACACAAGAGATGAAGGGTCAAAGATGGCACGACAATGCAGATCCTTAGTAAGCTGACTAATAGAAAGTAAATTCATTTGAAATGCAGGAGCATATAAAACATTTCTCAGACGCATGGATGGTGTCAACTGCACCTCCCCCTGTCCTGTAACAGGTAGGTGGTCGCCGTTAGCAATGACGACCCATCTGCCGGGTGGTATAGTCCTATAGGACTTCAGTTGCGTTTTGTCTCCACACAGGTGGTGAGAAGCACCAGAATCCATAATCCACTCTGTCATGTTTGTATTCGTACTACCAGTAAATGCATAGGTGATACCTGAGGAGCTGGCTGCTGTAGCGGTATCTGTCGTGGTGTCAGCACTAGGAGTCATGATCTCCCGAATACGAGAGACAATATCATCCAGACGAGGATCGGCCTGGGGAACTGAAGTTTCCGCAGATACAATCTGCTCTGCTGCTCGACCAGAAACTGGATATCCATGCTTCTGATAGCATGTATCCTCTACATGTCCAGGCTTGCGGCAGTAGGTGCAAGGACCATGGTAACGTCCACTACCTCTTCCTCGAGATGTACGTCCTCTGGACTGGATCGTCCTACCTCGACCACGAGAAGCGGTCATTGTTGAGGAGTGCGAAGACGTGGATGTCGACGGGATCGTGAGCCGGCTGAGACGACTATAGGCCTCCTCTATAGGGGGAATGGTTGCTTCTGTAAGAAGATGAGTGCGTGCACCATACTCTTTGTCAAGTCCAGCCATGAAGACTCCAACCATCGTGGAGTTTCTATATATCTTCTGTTGCTCAGTAGACGTCGTAATGGGCATGTAGCTATGGAGCTTTTCAAACATGCCACGCAGCGAAGAGAAGTAAACATGCAAGGGACGGCCATTCTATTTGGTATTGTAGATATCAAACTGCAGTTGAAGGATCTTGGCCTCATTCTTTGCCTGTGCATAGGTGGAGGCCAATGTGTCCCACATTGCCTTGGCAGTGGGCTGAGTAAGAATATCATTGGCTATCTCTGTAGAAAGAGTCCCACAAAGCCAAACACGTGCGTATGCATCATCTTGCTTCCAAGAAGCATTTGCCCCGGTCTTGTCCTCTGGCTTTGGATCTGTCATGATGTGCTCCTTATTGTTGCACTGCATGAGGGTGAGAAACTGCATGGACCACAATTCATAATTGGTTCCATCCATCTTAACGATAGGAGCCGGGCCCTTGAAGGCTCCGGTTGAGAAGATGTCACCCTTATTATCCGACATGATGATAAGATTAGCCGAATAAAAGACTTCTACCGGGGAGTAGATCAATATAAGCAAATCTCCAGAATGAGACTTATACAATCATTGTTGCTAATCCTTGCCGCTTGCGAAAAACGTGACTAAGAAACCAGTCGATCACAGCCGTGAAAGGCAGGGGCGCAGGAAACGAAAATCTGACTTACAAAATCCCTTACTACACCCGACGAGTAGTGGCTCCTCGGTCTGCGAGTCGGCGTCGAGCAAGAGGTCGTCTGGAGGATGCTCGCGCGAGATGATGCGCTGGTGTTGTTCGCCGAGCGCCTGGAGGACGTCTGGAGGATGCGTGCGCGAGAAGATGCGCTGGTGCTGTTCGTCGAGCGCCTGGAGGACGTCTGGAGGACGCACGCGTGAGATGATGCGCTGGTGCTGTTCACCGAGCGCCTGGAGGATCCGCGAAGCGTGCGAGGGGAGGGGCGCGGGGGCTGGGCACGGGGGTTGGGCACTGGGCACGGGGGCTGGGCACTGGGCACGGGCGCACGGGTGATGGGGAACATGGGCGATGGGGAACATGGGCGATGGGGGCGGGGACCAAGGGCGATGGAGGCTGGGGCAAGGGCGATGGGGGCGGGGACCAAGGGCGAGGGGGGGGGGGACCAGGTGCGATGGAGACTGGGGCCAGGGCGATGTGCCTGGGGGATGGACAGGTGTCGGGGTTTTGAAAGGGCTAGGGTTAGGGATGATACAAGAACTCCGGCCTAAAAGACCGTGGCTCTGATACCATGTTAAGGGAAATACTCGGGATGCATTATGAGAGGCCTAAGGGTTCCCTTATATAGGAGAAGAACCCTTGGGCAAATTACAAAAAGGATGAAATAGAAAACTAGAAATTACATACAGACACATACTAAAGATAGCAACTATCCTAAATTATCTCAACAAATCTGACTTCAAGTCTGCAGATTTGATCAGTAAGTTACATGTTGCTCGAATTGCCGGCACCATGGTTATCTTCCCATGCTTTCCAGGGTCCATTGGTGGCTTCTGGGGAGGTGCTGAGATTGGCTTTGCAACCTTTCTCATGCCTTGTAAATGCTCAACTAAGATTAGTTAATATTGTCTATTGCTACAAGTAAAATTATCATAAATCAAACATTGTTTGCTAATAAACTAAGGAAAAAGTTCCCATCGGTTCCCATCTAGTTTACTAATAAACATACTTTGGTTGTCAGTTTTATTACCTCAAATCCGTTGAGATGAAAACGAAGAGATATTGCCTTATCCATAGATAAAAATGAAGAGATTTTATTACCTTAACCCGTTGAGATAATATTTTATTTCCGCGAGATCCCTAATCTTTGGACGAGCTTCTTCAATATGATGGAAAGGAAAACTAAGTTGGGTAAGGAGAATATTTCGGAAGAGACACTAAGTTGGGAGGGGAGAATATTTCGGAAGAGAATTTTCATGATTGGGATCAGGACTCGAGATTTCCACAGAAATATGTACATTTTTAGTTAAGGAAAACTATGATTTATGTTCTAATTTAGTCTATTAATAGCAATGTTGTGTCTGATTGTTTATTCAAATTTTAATGCATGTTTTCATAATTTTCAGATATGGATAAGTTATTTTCTTTGGAGATCCATCACTCCGGCACCATTAATCGTGTACGAAGTATCTATGTGAATCGATCAATTACGTTGATAACATTGATCCTGATAAAATGTTCATTTTGGATATTTATGTTTTTTTGAGTCATTTGCCTATTGACCATGAAAAGTGCAAATTGTGGTATAAGGTAGACGATGATACAAGGACTAAAATAATCCATATATCCACTGAATACTCAATGTTGGAGATGTTCTCCACATGCAAGGACAGTGATATCATAACTGTCTTTGTGGAGCACGTTGAAGCGGATATTAGGGTCAAGAATGCCATGGAGAATGTATCACAAATTACCTTGGACATGGAAAAATATGATGTAATTCAAACTTCATTAGATTCTGATTATGAACATTTTGTTTGCTCAGATGATGAGAGTGACTCTATCTCCTTAAATAGTCTTACAGATGATGATGTTGAAGCTCCTCTTAAGCATGATGCAATGCTTAAAAATCTTCCACTCTGTTTGGATTGAAGACTCTTGTCTAAATTTCAATGATGTTGGAGACCATGACCTTCCTAGCGACAAGTTAGACATGCCTAATGGCTCTGATGCAGAAGCAGATGGGTTTGATCATATTGCAATGAATTAGTGAGGATGAAATTGAAGAGCCTGAACTTGGTATTGGTTTGGGGTTTGCAAGCGCAGAGAAACTCAAGTATGTTGTTAGGCAAACCAACATTATGTCAGGACACAAAGTAAAGTTCGTGAAAAAATGTCAAGAAAAAGTTTTGGTCGTTTGCAAGGAGGCTAATTGCCCGTACAAATTGTATGCCTCATGGGAAACGTAGACTTTTATGATCAAGAGCTTCCAAGGAGACTACACATGTGTACACAAATTTTCTAATCATCTCTTCACTTAGGAGTGGTTGGCGAAGAAGTACATTGATCTTATTCGAGATGATCTTGAATGCAAAATTGTTTCCATTCAAAATGTTGTTCATCGTGACCATATGATCACAATTTCTAAGATAAAAGCATACATGGCAAAGAAAATAGTCTTGGACATGATTGATGGTGACCATGAGAACCAGTATGCATGGCTTTGGGACTATGCAAATATTCTTAACATGAAGATGACGGGGTCGAAGGTGATGATGGGTGTTGTTGGTGCAAGTGCTTCACGCCCATCATGGTTTAGATTTGTATCTGTGTGCCTTGGACCATATGCACGTGGTTTCTTAGCGAGATGTAGACCATTCATTGGCCTTGATGGTTGCCACCTGAAAGGTTCTTATGGAGGGCAACTTTTGAGTGCAATTGGTCGAGATGGAAACAATCCCCCAATTGCAATTTCTATAGTGGAACAAGAAACACCTGAGACATTGTCTTGGTTTTTAAGGTTCCTAATAGAAATGATTAGATCTGTTGAAGAGAAGAAAGGGACGTTCATTTCAGACAGACAGAAGGTACTCTTGTTATTCCTTTGAAATACAAAATTTTCTTTTGTTGTTCTCTTCAACTGCTTTTTTACAATAACTTTCATGAAATATTGTAGGGACTTGTGTAGACATTTCGAGAAGAATTTTTATTGGGAGCAAAGCACCGTTTCTGTGGGAGACAATTTATACGAGAATTTAAAAAAAAAAGTTCAAAGGTATAGCAACGAAAAACCTATTCTGAAGTGCAGCTAGAGCATGTACTATATTTAATTTTAAATATGTTCTACGAAAAATACGGGAAGAAAAGCCATATGGTGAAGACTCATTCCGATAGCTTAGACATGAAGACATAGGATTATTGTCGCGCTCAATATTTCACCCATTCTCAAAAGTGTGATATGGTACTTAATAATCCTCGTGAGTCTTGAAATAAAATGATCTTACCAGCAAGGGATAAACCCATAATCAGTTTGCTTGAATTTGTAAGGAAACAGTGGATGAGGAAAATGAAAGAAAGAAGAGACAACATGTCATCTTACCAAGGTATGATTTGCCCCGTCATTCAATCAAAGCTTGAGTTTCGTAAAAAAGAGTCAAGTTCTTGTGAAGTGTTGTATGCTGGCCAACAAACATTTGAGGTGGAATATAAAGGACAAACATTTGAAGTTTATCTTGTCACGAATTCATGTGGATGTCGTGAATGGGGACTTGACAGGAATAACATGTCCCCACAGTGTAGCTTGTATTTATGCATGCAAGGAGATCATGAAATCATATGTCAACCATTACTATTTGAAGGAACACTTATGGAGTGTTAAATATGGTTATGCATGTTCCTGATTCCACCAAATGGTCAATAACAAGTTTCAATACTATTATACCACGTCAAAGGTTGAAAGCCCCTGGCAGGCCAAAAAAAAATGAAGAATGGCACACGATGGGACAATGAATCCATATAAGATATGGAAGACATATCACACTTCAAGGTATAGGATTTGTAAGGACTTTGGACATAATGCAAGAACATGCAAAGGTACCCCCAAGACCAGCAAGAAGAAAACGAGTGAGCGTAAAAAGCGGGTTACAAGGCCTAAGAGCATGGTCACAAGAAATCCAAGATTTGGTCATGATACAACCACGGCGTTGGAACAACCTCAAGGTGTGATTTCTATCTAGTATTGCCTTTACATCTATTGCTCTAATTCCCAATAATAACATAGAGTGTTTGATCTTTGGGGGAAGAGGAGATCAATAGTATCCAAATGGAGATTCATGAAAATGTTTTGATCTTATTTTGATAATCCATTTAATGTTGATGTAATGAAATGGACTCAATGTTTCTTTGCTTGACAATGACATTCATTTCATTCCACTACACTCATATGGTTTTTATTTGTTTGTGTGCAGAGGATCGGAAGAAGATGGACACCCTTTGGTGATGATATTTTTGGGATTGAAGGGATGTTGATGACAAGATATCTTAGTTTGTGCAGCTTTTTTAATCTTCATGACAATAGTGACTTTTTTTGTATATATTACAAGCATATATGTATTTATGTTATTGGTGTTGATGCTAGAACATGATGGTGCATTTACTGTAGCCTCTTTTTGATGCAAAAAAAAAGGAATCGGCGCGACGTCGGGATATAAAATTTGAACGGTGGGGATGTTGGTAGAAGAAGATAAAAGGGGTTGAGAAGAAGAGAACACGCCTGTAGCGTGGGGTTGAAGGAGAAGAACGCGGAGATCGCGGGAGGAGAGAAGAGAGAGAGAGGGATAGATAATGAGAATAATTCTCAATTAATTATCAAACTGAACTGTCTAAAAACATTGGACCCTCATCCCTTTATATAGGAGGGATGATATTACAAAAATAGTAAACTAATTTAAATTGACAACTAATTATCCTAATTAGACTTTAACTAATTAACTGACCAGATTTTGAAATCAAATCTATAACTAATTGTTGGAGAGCACATGCGATCTCATTTATTTAATTAAATACCTGGCAACTTTAAATAAACGTAAATAAAATTGACAATTAAGAATATTCGGTTTCATAATGTCGTTCCACGCTGCATCACTTTTTGTAGCCGCTTTTTGTGATGGAACAAAATGTTTACAGTTAATGCATCCAGAAATGTTTCTTGCAAGTATCTTACAGCATCACAATAGCTCCGTTTGTTTGATCATTGCCATCGAAGTTACTACAATTTTTTGTTGGAAAAATGCAGTGGTACACTTTACATGTTATCAATTTTTAACATGTTGTGCTAAGCAATCATTTAGAGAGAGAAGTTGTGATAAAGCTCTATTGGAGAACCTACAAAAGGATCCTTCTTATCCATCCTAATTTTCTAAAACAATAAATGATGAGTTACTAGCATCCAAGGAGATATGGGGGCATCCCTCTGAGATGTTCTCCAATTCACAACAATTTCTGTCTCCAGATTCCTTGTATCAGAGAAATAGCGGCTCATAAACAATCAAAAATTGGTATAGTTTGCAATAAGGAAAAACATTTATCATTTAACGATCTCTTGCTTATAAGAATCTAACATATACTTTAAAAAAATACAAACTTGAATTCCATATAAGGTGAGGCAAATTGTTTAATACATTAAAGTTCTCACAAATTCCATGTAAGGTAAGCGATGGAACATATGTTCACTCATATTAAAGTTCACACAGAGTCGACGACAAACACAATCAACAACAAACAACCGGAGGTGACAAAAAACTTATCATATCACAACTTTTACCAACAAATATACTACGACAAGCAGAAGAATCCATTTAGGACTGCAACATTTGGTATTTTGCATGCGAATTCGCCTTGTGATATTTCTTCTCGTCGAGATCGAATTTAGCTTCAAGATTGTCATGTGATAGTTCAATGTCCTTTCGAAGTAAGTCAACTATGACCTCCTTTACTCAGATTACAAATAGGAGGATCAAACCATTCAAAATAATCACATTGGCAGCCATAAAATCGACGGTCAGGATTGTTGTTGGTCCAAGAAGTCTGCAATTTTGCTCGAATTCCACATTCAAGCCACCTACTATTAGTATAGTTGTGGTAATGATGCTTCTAATATGTTGACGTTGATGTCATTCTGTAGAACACGCCTTTAACAAATGACATTTTGTTCACAGACATTCAACTTTAACAATAAAAAGGAAATTTTCATCACACATAGTCATTGCCAAACAGAGAGAAAAAAAACAACCAACTTCCTATCTTTAACAAATGGATTCTTTTACTGCAGTTGATATGGATGTACAAGTATGTACAAATCAGTCTTGCATACCTCAGTGCCTATCTTTAATATACTCATTGTCAAACAGAGAGAGAAAAACTATCAATTTCTTATAACATCACATAAACGTATTCTATTGTAGTGTGACAAATAGTTGATTAATTTTGTATGATTCTTTACATTTATGTGAATCACAATAAGATAATCATCGTATAATATCTATTGCATGTTTATTTGTATAAGAAATTACTAATAAAAGTCGATCCAAGATAAAATATACTTGGATTTGGTGATAACTTAATGTTAAAATATAAATCATTTGAGTAAATAATCCAAGAGGAGGCATGTATGGTAGTTTTAAACTCCAAGACTTCCAGAGTATTGAGTACATATATACTTGGAAGACTATGGGATTTTTTAATACCCCAAGGTGTATTATATTTTCTCAAAAAATCTAAGGAGGGCATGTGCCCCTCCATGCCCTCCCTTAGATCCGTCCTTGCCTCCATCCAGAACAGGTCGATTACAACATTTTTGAGACCGTTAAAATTACATGTCCTGGATGGAGGGCACATGAATCTCTGTTTCTGGTGAAATTGGAATGGCATATTAGAGGGATATAGTGTTGAAAATACATGACATTATTTTTCTTAAAAAAATCATCGAAAAATGGGGCGGGAGTAGCCCATTGGTTGTCCCGAGGGAGCAACCCCATTTTCCTCATATATATATATATATATATATATATATATATAGGAATAACTAACACGATGATGAAAAGAATTTGTAAATTATTTACATAATGATTAATGTCATCTTGAGAAGGCGGAGGAGGAATACTTTGATATATCACAAACCACGATAAACATGAAGGAGGAACTAACATAACATGACTGTTGTATTCATGTGCAAGAAGAGGGAGCACCATCTTCTACTTTAGGATTTTTGGATCTTTGATAAATAATGAAGATGAGAAAAAAAAGTTGCGGTAAAGAACGTGGGGACATGGAAATAATATAAGGTGAGAACTAAGGTAAAACTCTTAAATATATCTTCTTTTTTACTAGGCTTTGTATCTATTTAACATTGTGTGTTGAAACAAAATAAGACCAAACTCCTAAGAAAGTTGATACAAAGTAGCCTTATTATTTGAAACAACGAGAATATAAACAAATGACAATGCACGATAAATTTACTCCATGCATCGTGATGGTCATCATTATCTTAAAAGAGACATGAATAACACATTATTCTAAATATATAGAAATAATCAACATGATAGTGAGAAGAACTTGTAAATCATTCAAGTGGTGATCAATGTCATCTTGACAAAGATAATCATCACTATGAATTGTCTTGCAAGGATAACCAACAAAACAAGATAGCGGTTGAGGAATACAGTGATAGATCACAAACCACGATAGACGTGAAGGAGGAACTCATGTACCATTACTCTCGTATTCATGTGCAAGAAGCTGGAGATCCACCGTCTACCTTATGATTGACATATCTTTGATAAAGAATGAAAAGGAGAAGTGAAAAAGTGGGTCAGGGAATGTGGAACATGGAAATAAATTTAAGGTGGCGAACTGGGATAAAACTCTTATATGTTCTTTCTTACTAGACTTTATGGCTATTTTTTATTTTATAATACTTGATATTAAGTCATTAACTGTAACATCCCTAATTTCTAATGACCAATTAAGTCCAAGATGATGAATGATTAGTGAGTTTGATTGGCTTTGAAAGTTGAGAATTTAATTGTGATTAAGTATGAGAAATTAAGATGCCATTAGTGGCTAATTGTGGAATTGTGGCTAGAGGTGATTAAGTGGCTGAGTATAATTAGTAATGTGATTACTATTCATAAGTGGGCCTTATGTGCAAATAGGAAGAGTTGGTGGGGTTTATGATGAAATTTTTCCAAGGGTATAAGCACCCATAGGCGCCACCCCTTCACCTCCACTTCATCTTCTTCCTCTTGAAAACTTGGAGCTCTCTTCTCCATGGCCAAAATTTCCATGGATCTCCATCTTCTTTCTTAATTTTCTCCCTCATTTCTCCACCAAAATTTGAGTTCTTGAGCTCAAATTAAAGATGGGAAGGAGAGGAACAAAGATCAAGTGTTGCATGTAGGATCCAAGGTCAAGCTTGGATCGAAATTGGTGATAGAAGGCTGGAGTTGCTGCTGTCCTTGAGCAGTTCTTGAGCATTGTTGAAGGTACAAATTATACCCCCTCTTTGCTGCCATTAGATGGAATTTTCTCCACCATTTGAGCCTTATGTTGAGCTATTATATCAAAGTGTTGATTGAGATTCTTGTTGGACTTTAATTTGGTTTTTGGAGGGATTTTTATGGAAGGATTTTATAGTGTCCAGATCTGTCCATGTTGGATTATAACTGAATTCATGCATAATTTGGAGAGGATTCTTGATCTCTCTTGAGTGGTTTTTGTTTCTGTTATATGTTCTATTAAGTTGGTCTTCCATCCATGTCTTTGGACTCGAAATTTCATGGGACTAGGAGCTTTTATGGTGGTTGTACATGGATGCTTGCTGAATGTTTTCAGATTTGTTGTCCTGAATGTTGGCTGAGATTTCTTCATGCTTTGGGGATCTTCCTTGAGTTTCTTTATGTGAATTTGCTTGTTGGTTGCATCTCCACTAAGTTAGCCTAAAATCCATGGGTTCTATTTTGAAATTTGAGGTGAATTGGAATTTATTTGGTGGTTGTTCATACACAAGTACCTGCATGTTTTCAGATCTATCCTTGCACTTAAAATCAGATATTTATGATGGTTTTGGGGAGTTTCTTCATGTCTCCTTGAGTGTAAATACTTGTTAATATATACTCTTTCATATCAACCTTTAATATATGGGTTTGGGTACGAAATTGCATTGATTTTAATCTCCTAAAGAGACTATACATCGACGGCTATGTTAAAAGTTTCAGATTTTGTTGTTGAATGTTGGCCAATAATTTGTATGATTTGGGAGTCTTATTTAAGTTCCCTTGAATAGATTTGCTTGCTGACTATGACTTCACTAAGTTGGCCTATAATTCATGGCCTTTAATTTGAAATTTTAGGTGATTTGGAAATGATTTGGATGTTGTCATATACATGTAACTGAATGTGTCCAGATCTGTCCATGTACTTTAACTTAGAGTTTTAAGATGCATTTAGGGAGTTTCTTCATGTCTCCTTGAGTGTAAATACTTGTTAATATATACTCTTTCATATCAACCTTTAATCTATGGCTTTGTTTTAGCAAAATGAGGAGTTTTTGAGGAGTTATTGACTACTTATATTACATCTCCACTGAATGTTCAGATTGGATATTGTTGCATTAGGACTAAGGACATACATGATTTTGATAATATCCTTAGACATCTTTTGGTGGATTTGACCATGGATATGTAGAGAATGTAATACACATGAAATCCATGTATTTAGATGGGTTTTGATGGTGGTTTTGGGACTAATTTGGTTGCTGTCCATGGACCAAGTTGTGACCAAATTCCACTGTGGAATGCATGACTAATCAAAATTTTAGGCATCCTTTAATAAGTTTTACAAACCCCATGTCCCCATGTTTTTCCTATATGGAATGGGAAATCCATTAATGATTTAATCCCATTAAGGAGAGGGATTATGAGAGGATGAAATGTCTTATGTTTGCAGCCATGTGCTAGTTGTACACATAGGTCTATGAGTGGAATAGATGTATGATTGGAGCATGTAACGTCCTCAAAAGGACCCCTTTAAATGTTAGACCTTAAAGCCCATTAAACACCTAAATGATGTCCTTGAAGCCATGAAGTTGGGTGTGAACTTAAAGGGACTGGATGCCTTGGATTATTATGAAGTATACACATAACTGATTTAATTATGTGTACATAAACACACATACATGCATACATGTATGTATGCATACATATGTTTGTATGCATGTATGTAATATATACATACAAATGTGTGTGTGTGTGTGTGAGAGCATGTGTGCGTGCATGCGTACGTGTGTGTGTGTGCGTGAATGCACATGTGTGTGTACATGTGGGTATGTATATGCATATAAGTATCAATTCAAATTATTATAGAACAAATTCATGTTAATTCAGAGTCAATTCATTTAGGAATCGAATCCACAAGTCAAATTCATAATTGATTCATTTTATTTCAAATCGAACTTTTTTCGAATTTATTTCGAACGATTCACAATCGAATTTGGATGATTTAATTCAATTAGTACCCTAGTCAGTGTGTAATTTCAATGATTTATCGAGCTGTCATGTAATAGTAAAAGATTGAGTAAATTACACAAAGTCCATGAACTATACACCCGATTTCAATGTAGACTCTAAACTTTCAAAAGTAACATAAAAGTACCTAACGTATTGTTTCGATCACAATGTAGTCTTTTTCCAACGGAAGAAGGTGAAGTCCGTTTATTTATGAAAAATTTGGACGAATCACCTCCAGAAACATCCCTAATTAAATTTCCCTAAAATCTCTAGTGACATTAGACAAAATAGGTCCCCCCACCTTCCCAAGGTTGCCCCAAATCCCTAGTGACACCTTCCTTAGGTACCGTTTGGATGACGGGTTACCTGCAGGTTAGGGAAGTTTACCCCCCTTAACCCACATCCCCCTCTCTCCCCGTGGGCCCCACTTTATTCCTTTTTTAAAAAAATAAATAAATCAATTTTACATCATCAATCCTATAAAAAAATAATATATTATACCATCATATCATATAAAAATTATAAACTACTCAACTTCTACTCACTTTTCCAAACTTCAATACAATCACATCACAATAACTACTCACTTTTTCAAACTTCAATACAATCATATCACCACAAACCCACTTCTAGCCCATCCACAGTTTAATCCTCTATCCAAATACCAAAATCCAAAAACGGGTTACCCTTTACCAGTCTAACCTGCCTAAACCCGCCAACCAAACGCACCCTTAGGGCTCCGAGGTTTAAATCGGCGGTGGAGGTGCGCAAAGGTTCAACAGCTTACGGGTGTTCTGAGGTACGTGAGCGACAACGGTGCGTAAGGGCAAGGCGGTGGAGGTGCTCGAGCGGGGTCGGCGATGGTGCCCGCGCTCGACGACGACGGTGCACGACCGGCGACAGAGTTATGTAAGGTCTCAACGGAGGGTCTCGACCACTGCACCATCGATTGCAGTGTGCGTTTTGGAGTGTGAGGGCTGGATTGTATGCTTTTTCTCCGGAAGATTTTAAAGATAAAGTAATGCATGCTCCAATCAAATTGTTATGGAATTTAAACACTTGTGCAACTCTAGGGTGTTTTCTTTGTTCCCTAATGAATGGTGTTTCTATTGTTCCTTACCACAGTCCAGATTATGCATACAATTTGAAAATGACAGGTTGCATATACATATATTCTGTGGTTCACAAGTTTATACATACATTTTGAATCTGCAAGTATATTATATGTTGTTATATATACAATGATAATACAATTCTTTCAAAAAATATTTTTATTATTGAAAATAAATGTCATATTTATTACTATATCATTAGCAATGATCGATATAATGAATGCTTATGCATTGTTACTTTTCAAAATTTGCCTGATGTCGCTAATTTTTCAACTAAAAATAGTGATGGCTAGGTAAAATTTAGAATAATAATAATAAATAAGTGTTGTTATAGCGGCAGTGCTAATGATATAACAACGGACATGACACTCGTCATTGATTTTAAGTATAAAATATAATTCGACAATAGATAATATCACCATTATATCTGATGTGCGAAAGGAGAGAAGCGGCGCGACCGCGAAGGAGAGGAGCGGGGCGAGAGATTTGAAGGTGCAGGGGAGAGCCCACCTGCAAGGAAGGGGGCACGGACACCATGCTGTAATACCTCGTGAGCAGCGTCAAGATAAGGAGGTGGGGATCCGATAGGGCAACTGCATTGGGAGAGGGATTACGGCGAGCATGGAGGAGGCAACAGTGAGAGGGGGAGATGCACAAGGGGGTTACGCCGTAGGTCGGCGGGGCGAGAGGTAGAGGAAGGTGGAGGTGATGCGTGGCTACCGAGAGTGTCAGAAACACTTTGATGAGCTCATTGCTGCAGTCATCATGTTCATGGTGGATGTCAACGGTGTTAAGGTGGACCTGAAGGACGTTTCCAAGGACATGTATGCAACAGTCAGGATGATGCAATTGAGGAGGAAGGAGATTGAGGGAATAAGAATGAGTATTAAGGACAATTTTGTCTTTTTTCAACGGAAATCGTCAAATATAACGGGCGTCCCAAACAAAACATAACACATGGTTATTTCAGGTAAGAGTTAAGCATAATTCAGGGTTATTCATGTAATTATGAATTGTCGAGGATGTCAGGGGTAATTAGGAAACTACTCAGGGTTACAGGTGTAAATATCCCTATATTAAATAATGGATAATATAGTGACGGATTTTTAGAAAAATATCACTATGGACCCATTATATTGTAATGTCAAATCTGATTATCACGTGAGGAGATATTAACTAGATCTGTGGTTTTATTAACAAATTTTAAAATTAATAATTTGTTGTCCAATCTTATAGAGTTTATCATTACTTTATTGTTATGATTAGATTGGCCAAATATATATCTAGATGTACCTGATTCGTATAATTTTATGCATATACATTAAATAAATATTTCAAATTATTCATAATAAAATGTATTAAATTATATATAATATATTTTAAATTTAATACAGGTTGGAATAACATAATTTATGTTATGAAAAGTCGATCCATAAGATTAGATTTTAAAAAAATTAGAAATACTAGAACACATGTAATTTATGAAAAAGGGATACAATATCATTAAAAAAAGCTAGACACCCTTGGTCAGATTTTTAAAAAAGAGTTTGAAATGATTACTAATATTTATATGGAAAAATACAGATGACATAATCTACGCTTTTTAGTATCATCGTTATAAAGTTATCATGGTAGTATTGAAACTGATAAATGATTTTTTTAGCTTGTGTCCCCTCCTCAAAATTGTTCTGGCTCCATCCTTAGATGGAGGGCATATGAGTCTCTATTTATGATGAAATTGGAATGACATATTAGAGGGATATAATGATGACAACACATGGCAATGTTTTACAAAAAAACAAAAAATACCGAAAAATGGGACGGGAGCATCCCCATCTCTCTCTCTCTCTCTATATATATATAGGATGGGGAGCTTGCACCAAGGTGCATGTAACTTTACATGCACTGGCGCTTATATCTTCCACATTTTTTTTACTTTTTTGAAAAATACCACCATGTATATTCATCTATATATTCCTTCAATATGCCATTCGAATTTCATCAGAAACAGAGACTCCTATGACCTCCATCTAGCACAGATCGATTACAGCAATTCTAAGACCGTTAAAAATTACCTGTTCTAGATGGAGATCATAGGAGTCTCTGTTTCTGACGAAATTCGAATGACATATTGGAAGGATATATAGATGAATATACATGGTGGTATTTTTCAAAAAAATAAAAAAAATAAGGAAGATATAAGCCCGGATGCATGTAAAGTTACATGCACCTTGGTGCAAGCTCCCCATCCTCATATATATATATTGAAAATTATGTGTGACTCATGACTTGTGTTCTAAGATATCGATGATTATCATGATGTCATGTTAAGATATTTGTTTATATTCTCATTGGTTCAAATAATAAGATCAGTTTATATTCATTTTCTATATAAGATCCCGGTCCAATCTTTGTTCAACATGCAATGGTAAATATAATGCGTTCAACCATCTTGTCAATAATATTTTATCCCTTCAATATACCTTATATAAATATAATTATTTAGATATTTCTTTCATCATAGAAAATAGTAAAGTTACATTGCAAAAGACATACAATATCTGTAAAAATTAGGTATTTTATTACATTATGTATTATATGATGGAGATCTTCCTTGGTTATATAATTTTTCAACCTATCTTAATTATGTATTAAAAAAAAGAACTATAAAATACAACCTTTAACATTATGATATTTTTATACAAATAATTAATATGAGAGTTAATTTTTCAAGTTCAAAATAAAATGCATTGAATTTGAATATTCGAAATGCAAAATGAATTGAATTTGAATTTGTGTTAGCAATTTTTTTCAAATTCGATTTGAGTTTGAATTCAAAAATTTTAAAATGAATCAAATCTGAAAAGGCCTTGACTTCACACTTTGATTATCGATCTCAAGGAATGACGAATATTGTAGGTTGTACTTTGCATTGATTTACCATGGACAATAAACATCAAAACATTTTGAACAAGCCTATGAGTGAGGTTTTGACAAATAGCATCACTGAGTAGTCTAGGTAATTTTTCTATGATCTCATCTTTGAGACATGCTATTAATGAGTGGTAGATATCTTGTATCTCATCCTTCTAAGAGAGGATCAAATTCGAATTAATCTACTAGACGTCAAATCCTTGTTGTAAATGAGGAAACTCATTATTTTATAAGCAAAAGAATGTGCATTCATGGTAATGGGAATTACGTAAAAATCTCATTTTATCTACTTATATCAATGTTTATCACATCAGATATGAATGAAAAGGACACTATATATTTGGACTATGATTTTCAAAAGAAACTATATATTGCGAGTAGGCCTTGACCTCGTGCATTCTCTTCTCGATGCATCCTCATGCATTATGTTCTGTTGTACTTCTTTTCTCACACTGTGAGTAGGCCTTGACCTGTGTAATGTATGTATTGTTAATGTATAGTGTATTGTTAGTTGTGACACTTCTGTGCCCCTAGGATTTGGATACTTGACAATCCAATCCACGTAATGCAATTCCATATTCGAACCACATAACCACAATAAAAGCATAGCATAAAAGATAATAAAAAATGCAACAAACTTTTTCATTAACATTTATAGATGCATTCACAAGTAACCATATCCACAAAATATATTCATACATGTACTACTGAAATGTCCATACATATAAAATACATACCTCCCAAAAAGTACAAGTAAAAGACAACAGAAACTAGAAAATGCGTACATACACAAAAGTAACTGTAACCTACAACAGAAGAAGAACCAACAAGCCCCTCATCATTGTGGCTACTCCTGAGAACCTTCCAGATACACAAAAGTAGTTACGTCATGAGCAAAGTTGCCCCGTATGGTACTAAACAACTAACCAAGAAAGAACCAAAAGCTGGAAAAGTGTACAAAAATATGTAACCATGTAAACCCACACTACACTCAAACTGATCAGAAAAGCTAGAACCTTGATCCCTATCCTTATTCTTATCCTTGTGACACCGATGTCGTGGATAGTTCCTGGTCTTAGTTCACGTGGAACCTCACACTATGACTAAGATCCTAGGTCCTTAGGATTGGGGTACCTCCAGAGGCATGTAATAAAGTATATCATCCTAACTAAGTTCCTAATACTTCCGCTAGCTTCCCTTGATTCAAATCATGTAATCCCACACTTTACCATGTGCCAACCCTCACCACTAATCTGTAACCGGCCCCTATAAGTCTAATCATGAAAATTGTCATGAACATACTCCTTCATATATAACACAACTCTCAAAACTACTCCCATAGTGCTTCCACTCAGAATATCAACTAATGTAGTATACACTAGTGATGAACGTCAAATTCGCCTCAATAATAATGTGGAATTATGTCATGGTACAGGAGACGGATTTGGTTCGGCAAAAACCACAGACTTTGAATGTTGTGGAATATTTATACTTGGCAAGTGTACCAAGGTCGAACACAGGGACACAACTGCCTAATTCAGCTATTGAATTTTGATTCATGAAGCTCAATGTGATTTAATCTCAATTTCAGGTCCACATGCAAATTATGCAAAATACAAAGCGATGCTAAGATGTATGCAATTTTTTTAGATATTTTTATGCAAGTTAAAGTGACGCATGGGCGAATAATGCAAGAGAATATGCATGATGAATAAAATGTCAGAATTATACCCTAAAATATGAACATCATGATAAGAATAGAAATCAGTGTCAATTTAATCCATCATTAAAAAGTGGTCATCAAATCAAGCAAGACAAGTAGAGCATGGTCCCATTTTTCACATAAAAATTCACTTAAATTAAAACAGTGTCAAATAAGACAATTAAGCATGCTAGAATGTAGAGGACAGAATAAGGATCAAAACGACACTAAAATCATGCAATTTGGACCTATGATGCTCAAGTTATGCTAAAAACAGTGCAAGGGAATGATTGTAATAAAAATGCAATAAAATAAAGGGATAAATATTGCATTTAGGTCCCTGGAGGGACCTAAATGCAATTAAAGAAAACCGCCTGGGCCATTTTGTAATTTCTTCATTTGCGCGCAGGGGTCTTTTTGTAATTTTGAAAACCTTCGAGGATTTCCTTGTAAATTACCCAGGCACACACGTGAGGCACGTGCCTGGGGACCTGAATGCAATTTCTTGAAACGTCTGGGTCGTTCTTGCAATTTACCCAGCTCCTCACGTGCTACGCACGCGAGGGGCCTGGCTCGGGAGGAGGCTCGGGTTCGGGTCCACGTGGCGTCTGTCTGTGGTTCGGATTGAAGCTCGGATGACCCGAGCCTATAGGTCGGGGAAGAGGCTCGGGTCGACCACGTGGCATTATCTAGGCCGTCCGATCAGGATGATCGGACGGAGCCTGTATCTTCGTCCTCCACCGTGGCCAACCGGAGAAGGCAGGTCTCCGGCGAGCCCTTGAAAGCTCCACCGTGCTCCTGCTGCTCGCCTGACGATCGGTGAAGGCTGCGTGGGGCCTGGCGGAGATCCTGGAGCTATTGTGAAGCTCCATGGAGGTATGGAGCTCCCAGTCGAAGCATGGTTGTCAGAGAAGAAGCTCGAGATTGGCGGGGAGGTGCGTTCTCCGGCTAGTGAAGAGAATTGACCTGCAAAAGTTAGTATAGCCGAAGCGTGGAGTGTGCGAGTGGGTTTGTGAGTGAATGGCGGCCGTCGAGGCATTGGGAATGGTGGCCGGAGGGTTCTTCGCCGGCGGAGCAGGTGAAGAGGGAGGTCGGTGCGGAGGTGGTTCTAGAGAAGGGGAAGGAGGTTGGCGAGGATCGGTGTGGTTGGGAGGAGCTAATGAGGATGTTGGACGAGGGTGACGGTGTCTGGAGGCGGCGGGATAAATTGGAGAAATTCGATGAAAAAGGTACCTCGCTGGAGCGAGGTGTGGGCGGAGGCAGCGGCTTGTGACTGAGCTCCGTAGGTGCTCGGGTTCGTCGCCCAGCTGGTCAGCCATCTCCAGCGAGCTCAATGGTGCGCAAAGACACCGCGACATGGCCATATCAGCCGTGGGTCGACACCGAACTCTAGCCATCTTCGCCTCGATGCCCCGCCCTCTCCGCTGTCACCGGAGGGGCGGGGGAGACTAGGCTAGAGCCCAAAATGGTGGACGAAGTTTCTTGGAGGCGGGCGAGGGCTTAAATAGGCAGAGGCATCCGACGGTTTTGTGGTGTGGAGGCGGGTATTCCTGGGGATTTTAATGGAGGAAGATTAATGGAGGTGTTCGATGGGAGTTACGCGAGGATGACGGGGGATAGGGCTATGCGAGGCGACCATTAGGAGCGGGAGAGGTGGCCGGAGGTGTCGGCCAGAAATGGAAGGGGTGGAGGATGCGCGAGGGTTGTAACGCCTGGAAGCAGAGGCTTCGGAGGTAGGAGACGATGGAGAGCCGTTGGATCTTGCGATCTAACGACCAGGATATGAGCGTGGGCAGAGGGATAGGATCAGATCCAAAGATCTGATCCGACGGTGTAGACTTAGGTGCTAATGGAGGGGTAGGATGCGGACTTGGGATAGATCCAAAGGCATAGGGAGACTGGGGTACGTGGATCGCTATAGACCGTTGGATGAGCGTGGGATCGGGCGGCTATAGTGAGTGAGTGACGCGGAGGCTTGGTAGTCGTCGGATCACAAGGAGATCGAACGGATGAGATTAAGGCGCTAATGGATGGCTGTGACGCGATCTGGAGAAGATCCAACGGCTGAAGGCAGGCGAGGCGTGTGCAGTGATGATGAGCTGGTGGGATTGATCGTGCGGTGGAACGGAATGAGGTGACATGGAGGCTTGAGGAGCATTGGATGAGGATGAGATCGGAGGGCTGGCATTAAGGCGTTAATGGGTGGCTCAGATCTGATGTGGGAGTCAGATCAGACGGTGGGCGATGGAGCGGGGTTCAACGGTTGAGATGGAGGCGGGCTTAAGAGGATCCAACAGCCCAGGAGGCCGCCGGGTGGCAGAAGAAGAGGCGGGCCACGTGGTTGCTCCAGAGAGCGCCACGTGGCCCAATCAGAAATTTCAAAGAATAAATACAAAGAAAATTAGAAAAGAAATAGTTAGATGCCGAATTTGGAAAAAGTCAAAACATGAAAGTTGCTCGTCTTGACGAGATCTACTATTTCATGCTGGTCAAAAAATCAAAAGAGGTCGTTTGTACAAAAGCTATTTTTGGGGGTATTTTTAAGGGGATAAAAACACCGATTTTAAGGTTTTGAGTTTTTTTTTTAAATTTTTTAGTGTTTTTAATGGTCAGTTAATTATAGACAATTATTCTACCTAATTTTTAGGGGTTTTTGGGGGATAAAATAATTACAAGAAAAATAGAGGAAATTAAATATAAATAATTATAGGTTAATTATACACAATATAGTACAAGATAAAAACAAAGAATTAAAGGTGATTTTATTGGATTAATTAAGACATGGGTTTTAATAGTGAGTTTTTAGCATGATGAATACGAGATTCATCATACCCCTATACTTAAACCATGCTCGTCCTCGAGCATCTAAAGAATGAAGGAGTTGTATCTATTCCTGACAGTGCGCATGAAATTTTCAAGGCTTGATCTTTCGAAGACCCTTGACCTAAGTGATCCTAAAATTCCGGGTTTATCCAAGCCTTAGTCAGAAGGAATCCAACTTCTCTGATTATCAGACTCTCTTTTTATACATACAATATAAGGATATGACATTTAGTGTACTGCATTTCATGAGAGCCGAGTCGATGCATCACTCAAAGTTCCAGTCCCAAAGACTCTCCTCTAGACCCAATCCTCAATACTAGGGAATAAGTCTATTCTTGCTTCAGTCAACCGTCTGGTTTGTCAGACTTGAAAGTGTAGATGGATGGCCAGATGATTGATGAATCTTGTATTCATCATGCTAAAAACTCCTTATTAAAATCCCTGCTTAAACAAACCAATAAAAATCACCTCTAATTCTTTGATTTTATCATGTACTATATTGTGTATAATTAGCCTTTAATTATTTGTATTTTAATTGCCCTTATTTTTCTGTAATTATTTTATCACTCAAAAACCCCTAAAAATTAGGTAGATAAGTTGTCTATAATTCACTGACCCTTAAAAAGATAAAAAAAATACAAAAACAACTCAAAACCACAAAATCGGTGTTTTTATCCCCTTAAAAATGCCCCCAAAAAATAGCTTTTGTACAGATGACCTCTTTTGGCTTTTTGCCCAAATGAAAGTTGTAGATCTCGTCGAGACGAGCAACTTTCATGTTTTGACTTTTTCCAAATTCGGCCTCTAACTATTTCTTTTCTATTTTTCTTTGTTTTTACTTTTGAATTATTCCGATTGGGCCACGTGGCGCCCTCTGGGCCGCCCACGTGGCCCGCTCTTCTTCACGCCACCTGGCGCGCTTCCTGGACCGTTGGATCGACTCCTTATCGCCTCCATCCCCGCCGCTCAAACCTGTCTCGTTCACAGCCATTGGATCTGATCTTCGGATCAGATCTCAACCGCACACTGGCGCCTAAACCACAGCCCTCCGATCAACCCATCATCTAACGCTCCAAAGCCACCCACGTCGCTCATCTATTTCAGCCGCTCGATCCGCGTTCATCCAACGCTCCTCCCACGCTCCGCATCACCCCTTTTTCCCTCACCGATAGATTGACCCTCGCCCTTCATCCAGACCGTTCTTCAGCGCCTCGCCTCCAGCCGACCGATCAGATCTTAGGATCTGATCTCCACCGTTCGAGCACGCTCTACCCCCAGCCGTTGGATCTCACGATACAACGGCTGTGGCTCATCGTCAACCTCGCGTAACCCCCTTCCCCAGCCGTTTCAACTCGCGAACCCTCCACCCCCTTCCTTTTTTGGCCATCACCTCTAGCCACCCCTTTCTCTCCTAACGGCAGCCCCGCATAGCCCGCTCCCCCGCCTTCCTCGCAGACCTCCATCACGCGCCTCCATTAAACCCATCACCATTAAAACTCCCCTCAAAACCCCCTGCCCCGCCACGTAACCGCCGTTCTCCTCCACCTATTTAACCCGCTCCTCCGCCACCGCTACACCTCGTCCACCAATTTGGCTTAAACCCTAGCTTCCTCCGCCCCTCCGGTGACAGCGGAGGGGCGGAACGTCGAGGCGATCATGGCTTTCTGCCGGTGTCGACCCACGGCATCTCCGCCGTGTATCGGTGGCTCTCCGACCACCCCTGAGCTCCGAGGACCTCAGCTGGCCTCGCGGGCAACGACCCGAGGACCACCTGGTCCTCAGCCCAAGCTGCTACCTCCGCTAACTCCTCGCTCCGGCGGGGGGACTTTGTCTTCTCCGTTTCCTCTATTTATTACACCACCCTCCACCATATCCACCTACGTTTAATCGCACCATCAGCTTCGCCAACAACCCAGCACCCTCGCGCACCCATCTCCTTCCTCCAGAACCCCCTCGCGCCTCGACACCGCTCCTCCGTCCCCACGGCGGAGGACTCGCCTGAGCCATCATCTTCTCCACCTCCGCCGGCTCCCATTTCGCCTCCCGCACGTCACAAAACACAAGCACAAGCTTCGGCTACACTTAACAATCGCAGGTATCTTCAATGGCCGAAGTTTTCGTCGGAGCTGCTTCGAGTCTCAACCCTCCGGCGAAGCTCCACCAACTGTCCACGCCAACAAGCTCCGACGTATCGCCACAGCACGAGCTTCTTCGCGAGGTCCCCATCTTGCTTCTCCGACAATCAGGTGACCTCGCGGAGCTCGGAGGAGTCCACAGGGTTTCGCCGGAGCACAGTCTCCTCCGGTGGCTCGCGGCGGGGAAGAAAGTACAGGTGCCGTCCGATCATCTGGATCGGACGGCCAGAATGATGCCACGTCGACACCCGAGCCTCGCTCCCAACCTAAAGGCTCGGGTCATCCGAACCTAACGCCGAACCGCCAGAAGATTCCACGTGGACCCGAGCCTCAGCCAGCCTCCCGAGCCTGGGCTCTCACGTGCACCGCACGTGAGGTCTGGGTTATTTGCAGCAAAGACCCTGAAGTTTCAAGTATTTACACTTTGGTCCTCCAGGCGCGTGCCTCACGTGCGCGCCTGGGGTTATTTACAGGGAGGCTCTCTAAGGTTTCCAAAATTACAAAAAGGCCCCCGCGCATATGGGAAAATTTCATCCAGGCCCAGGCGGTTTTTGGTATTTGCATTTAGGTCCCTCCCGGGACCTAAATGCAATATTTATCCCTTTATTTTATTGCATTTTTATTACAATTATGCCCTTGCACTATTTTTAGCATAACTTGAGCATCGTAGGTCCAAATTGCATGATTTTAGTGTCGTTTTGATCCTTGTTTTGTCCTCTACAATCTAGCATATCTATTTGTTCCTTTTAACACTGTTTTAAATTAAGTGATTTTTTATGTTAAAAATGGGACCATGCTCTATTTGTCTTGCTTGATTTGATGACCGATTTTTAATGATGTGTTCAAAATGCCTCTAACTTCATTCTATATTGTGTTGCTCTTATTTTAGGGTATAATTGTAGCATTTGATTCATCATGCATATTCTATTGCATTATTTGCACATGCATCACTTTAACTCGCATGAAAATGTCTAAAAAATGCATGCATCATGGCATTACCTTGTAAATAGCTTAGTGCTTCCTAATTTGCATATGGACCTGAAAATGAGATTAATTCATATTGAACTTCATAAATCAAAATTCAAAAGCCTTAATTAAGCAGCTGTGTCCCTGTGTTCGACCTTGGTACACTTGCCAAGTATAAATACTCCACAGCATTCAAAGACTGTGGTTTTTGCTGAACAAAATTCGCCTCCTGTGCTACAGCGTTATTTATAACTATTAAAGAGGCGAATTTTACGTTCATCAAATGGCGCCATTGCCGGGGATACGGCTTTGCTTAATTTTTTTTTTGATTTTGATTTTTTTTAATTAATTCAATAATTTCTTGGTCCTAATTTCATGCATCATTTCTTTGCATTATTTTGCTGATTTAATTTCTCGGAGATCTAACTTTTCTCTTTTGTGGCAGGGCCGATGAAAATCGGGGACGCCTGATCGTCATGGAGGCGCGAAGTCGGGAGCTTCAGCTGAAGAGGCCGCAAAAGAAGCCGTGAAGATTTCTAAGACTTTCATCAGTCAAATTTTGCATTGCATGTTGTAAAAAAATGTGCATCTGCATATTATTTTCAGTATTGCATTTTGTAAAAAAAAATCCCCCCCCACACACACTCACACCTACACTGCACATACTCACCCCCACCCGCTCCCTGTATATTTCTCTCTCTCTCTCTCTCTCTCTCTCTCTGTGTACATCTATTCTACACAAACCCCCTCCCCCTCTCCCTTGTATCATAGAACCCCCCCCCCTAACGCAGACCTTACTTAGGCTATTTGTAGCCTAAGTATAGGGGGACCTGCCCTGCTCTTCCTTCCCTCATCCCGTCTTCTTGTACTTAGGGCAATTTTGCCTAAGTATAGGGGAACTCTCCTCCTCAGTTCCGCTATATATCCCTGTTACTTGAACCGACCTTGGCTTCATGGCACTTGTGCTATGAGGACATAGCAAATTTTAAGTTAGGGGGGTATACCATATATTACTGTATATTACTTTAGCCTTAGCTCGCATTTTTAAAACTTTTTAAATTTATTTTTTCGGGCTGGGTTTTGGTAAACTAGTGAACTGAGTAAAAACCTGTAAAAATTAAAATTTTGAGGGATTAATCTTTGTAAATAACCTTTTCAAAAGAGAAAAAATTGAAAAATTAAAAATGTTTGTCGTGATTTGACTCTGACTACTAGGCTTAGTAGACATTTTCAGTGAGGGAACTTCGGTCTCCCTTAGCAGAGTGGGTGGTTTAAAGGACACCGCATATGGCACCGTCCTTAAGGATCACGGGTCTCGACCCGCACTTACACCATACTGGCTGAGAGTGGATACTTTTATTTATTTGAGCCTGGGTCAGTCATTGTCTCTCCAAAAAAAATGAAAAATAAAACCCATAAAAATCTGCAAAAATCAAAAATCACACAAAAATTCACTAACCTAAGGAGTTGGTGTATTCCTGACACATTCACATTCACGCAAGGCTTGAGGATTTTGAGGACACTGGATTTCTGTGATCTTGAGAGTCTGAGTTAACATGTCATAGTCATTAGGGTTTTCATGACTTAAATATCCACACTCCTCTGGTTTGAAAGATTTGAGTGTTATATTGCACTCTTAATCTCTACCTTCAAGAAAATATGATCAGCACAGGTCACTTCCACAACTGCATGATTGATGAGATGAGATGAGATATCACTTGAGGAACTAGGACCATGGATTTAAGTTTAGACCTGATCTAAGGATATTCGAGGATGGGATAAAGTTAATGAAGGCTTCAGAAAACCTGAGTGTCAGCAAAAACCCTAGCCAGTATGTGAACAAGATTCATATGCTATCTCTTGATATTTACCTAAAAGTGCCAGGGTGTGATGAAACTTAAAGGAATTTGTTGATCAGTGTGCGCCAATCTCTTGGTAAAAGCAGTGGAGCTAGCCAACAACAGAAATGAAATATCAAAGAAAAAGCTCAATCATCAAAGTCAAATTCCAAATGAGCTTCCACCAATGGCGAGCGCTCCCAAACATTTTCAAAGTGTCCACTTGGACCAAGCGCTAATTGGATCAGGAGTCGGGCTGACACCGAAAAAGGGCTCTGCATCGTAAATGCTACAAGTCTGGGTGTCGAAGGTATCTTAGATACTCAAAAGAGACACACCCCGATGTATTCCCAGAAAAACAAGTGCAGACGACTCCAACTCTCTTGACGGATACATTGATCAACAAAATAAAACATATTTGTGTTGAGTAAAGGCACTCGAGAGGCCCCTTGTTCCAATGTGAGGGTGAGAAATTAGACACAATCCCATGTCCCTCCATCATCTGGCCGTCCATCTACATTTCAAAGTCTGACAAACTAATGAGACGGTGGACTGAAGCAAGAGTAGATTTATTCCCTAGTATTGAGGATTAGGTCTAGAGGAGAGTCTTTGGAACTAGAACTTTGAGTGATGCATCGACTCGGCTCTCATGAAATGCAGTACACTAAATGTCATATCCTTATGTTATATGTACAAAAAGAGAGTCTGAAAATCAGAGAAGTTGGATTCCTTCTGACTAAGGCTTGGATAAACCCAGAATTTTAGGATCACTTAGGTCAAGGGTCTTCGAAAAATCAAGCCTTGTATTTTTCACACGCACTGTCAGGAATTAATCCGACTCCTTCATTCTTTAGATGCTCGAGGACGAGCATGGTTTAAGTATAGGGGTATGATGAATCTCGTATTCATCATGCTAAAAACTCCTTATTAAAATCCCTGCTTAAACAAACCCAATAAAAATCACCTCTAATTCTTTGATTTTATCATGTACTATATTGTGCATAATTAGCCTTTAATTATTTGTATTTAATTGCCTTATTTTTCTGTAATTATTTTATCACTCAAAAAACCCCTAAAAATTAGGTAGATAAGTTGTCTATAATTCACTGACCCTTAAAAAGATAAAAAAATACAAAAACAACTCAAAACCACAAAATCGGTGTTTTTATCCCCTTAAAAATGCCCCCAAAAAATAGCTTTTGTACATATGACCTCTTTTGGCTTTTTGCCCACATGAAAGTTGTAGATCTCGTCGAGACGAGCAACTTTCATGTTTTGACTTTTCCAAATTCGGCCTCTAACTATTTCTTTTCTATTTTTCTTTGTTTTTACTTTTGAATTATTCTGATTGGGCCACGTGGCGCCCTCTGGGCCGCCCACGTGGCCCGCTCTTCTTCACGCCACCTGGCGCGCTTCCTGGACCGTTGGATCGACTCCTTATCGCCTCCATCCCCGCCGCTCAAACTGTCTCGTTCACAGCCATTGGATCTGATCTTCGGATCAGATCTCAACCGCACACTGGCGCCTAAACCACAGCCTCCGATCAATCCATCATCTAACGCTCCAAAGCCACCCACGTCGCTCATCTATTTCAGCCGCTCGATCCGCGTTCATCCAACGCTCCTCCACGCTCCGCATCACCCCTTTTTCCCTCACCGATAGATTGACCCTCGCCCTTCATCCAGACCGTTCTTCAGCGCCTCGCCTCCAGCCGACCGATCAGATCTTAGGATCTGATCTCCACCGTCCGAGCACGCTCTACCCCCAGCCCGCTGGATCTCACGATCCAACGGCTGTGGCTCATCGTCAACCTCGCGTAACCCCCTTCCCCAGCCGTTTCAACTCGCGAACCCTCCGCCCCCTTCCTTTTTTGGCCATCACCTCTAGCCACCCTTCTCTCCTAACGGCAGCCCCGCATAGCCCGCTCCCCCGCCTTCCTCGCAGACCTCCATCACGCGCCTCCATTAAACCCATCACCATTAAAACTCCCCTCGAAACCCCTGCCCCGCCACGTAACCGCCGTTCTCCTCCACCTATTTAACCCGCTCCTCCGCCACCGCTACACCTCGTCCACCAATTTGGCTTAAACCCTAGCTTCCTCCGCCCCTCCGGTGACAGCGGAGGGGCGGAACATCGAGGCGATCATGGCTTTCTGCCGGTGTCGACCCACGGCATCTCTGCCGTGTATCGGTGGCTCTCCGACCACCCCTGAGCTCCGAGGACCTCAGCTGGCCTCGCGGGCAACGACCCGAGGACCACCTGGTCCTCAGCCCAAGCTGCTACCTCCGCTAACTCCTCGCTCCGGCGGGGGGACTTTGTCTTCTCCGTTTCCTCTATTTATTACACCACCCTCCACCATATCCACCTACGTTTAATCGCACCATCAGCTTCGCCAACAACCCAGCACCCTCGCGCACCCATATCCTTCCTCCAGAACCCCCTCGCGCCTCGACTCCGCTCCTCCGTCCCCACGGCGGAGGACTCGCCTGAGCCATCATCTTCTCCACCTCCGCCGGCTCCCATTTCGCCTCCCGCACGTCACAAAACACAAGCACAAGCTTCGGCTACACTTAACAATCGCAGGTATCTTCAATGGCCGAAGTTTTCGTCGGAGCTGTTTCGAGTCTCAACCCTCCGGCGAAGCTCCACCAACTGTCCACGCCAACAAGCTCCGACGTATCGCCACAGCACGAGCTTCTTCGCGAGGTCCCCATCTTGCTTCTCCGACAATCAGGTGACCTCGCGGAGCTCGGAGGAGTCCACAGGGGTTTGCCGGAGCACAGTCTCCTCCGGTGGCTCGCGGCGGGGAAGAAAGTACAGGTGCCGTCCGATCATCTGGATCGGACGGCCAGAATGATGCCACGTCGACACCCGAGCCTCGCTCCCAACCTAAAGGCTCGGGTCATCCGAACCTAACGCCGAACCGCCAGAAGATTCCACGTGGACCCGAGCCTCAGCCAGCCTCCCGAGCTTGGGCTCTCACGTGCACCGCACGTGAGGTATGGGTTATTTGCAGCAAAGACCCTGAAGTTTCAAGTATTTACACTTTGGTCCTCCAGGCGCGTGCCTCACGTGCGCGCCTGGGGTTATTTACAGGGAGGCCCTCTAAGGTTTCCAAAATTACAAAAAGGCCCCCGCGCATATGGAAAATTTCATCCAGGCCCAGGCGGTTTTTGGTATTTGCATTTAGGTCCTCCCGGGACCTAAATGCAATATTTATCCCTTTATTTTATTGCATTTTTATTACAATTATGCCCTTGCACTATTTTAGCATAACTTGAGCATCGTAGGTCCAAATTGCATGATTTTAGTGTCGTTTTGATCCTTGTTTTGTCCTCTACAATCTAGCATATCTATTTGTTCCTTTAACACTGTTTTAAATTAAGTGATTTTTTATGTTAAAAATGGGACCATGCTCTATTTGTCTTGCTTGATTTGATGACCGATTTTTAATGATGTGTTCAAAATGCCTCTAACTTCATTCTATATTGTGTTGCTCTTATTTTAGGGTATAATTGTAGCATTTGATTCATCATGCATATTCTATTGCATTATTTGCACATGCATCACTTTAACTCGCATAAAAATGTCTAAAAAATGCATGCATCATGGCATTACCTTGTAAATAGCTTAGTGCTTCCTAATTTGCATATGACCTGAAAATGAGATTTCATATTGAACTTTCATAAATCAAAATTCAAAAGCCTTAATTAAGCAGCTGTGTCCCTGTGTTCGACCTTGGTACACTTGCCAAGTATAAATACTCCACAGCATTCAAAGACTGTGGTTTTTGCTGAACAAAATTCGCCTCCTGTGCTACAGCGTTATTTATAACTATTAAAGAGGCGAATTTTACGTTCATCAATGATGGAGGGACATGGGATTGTGTCTGTTTTTCTCACCCTCACATTGGAACAAGGGGCCTCTCGAGTGCCTTTTACTCAACACATGTATATTATTATTTTGTTGATCAATGTGTCCGTCAAGAGAGTTGGAGTCGTCTGCACTTGTTTTTCTGGGAATACACCGGGGTGTGTCTTTTCTGAGTATCTAAGATACCTTCGACACCCAGACTTGTATCGCTTACGATGCAGGGCCCTTTTTGTGGTGTCAGCCCGACTCCTTGGTCCTAATTAGCGCTTGGTCCAAGTGGACACTTTGAAAATGTTTGGGAGCGCTCACCATTGGTGGAAGCTCATTTGGAATTTTACTTTGGATTTAGAGCTTTTCTTTGACATTTCATTTCTTTTGTTGGCTAGCTCCACTGCTTTTACCAAGAGATTGGCGCACACTGATCAACAAATTCCTTTAAATTTCATCACACCCTGGCACTTTTAGGTAAATATCAAAGAGATAGCATATGAATCTTGTTCACATGCTGGTTAGGGTTTTGCTGACACTCAGGTTTTCTGAAGCCTTCATTAACTTTATCCCATCCTCGAATATCATAAGATCGGGTCTAAACTCAAATCTCTGGTCCTAGTTCCTCAAGTGATATCTCATCTCAGCTCATCAATCATGCAGTTGTGGAAGTGACTGTGTTGATCATATTTTCTTGAAGGTAGAGATGAAGAGTGCAATATAGCACTCAAATCTTTCAAACCAGAGGAGTGTGGATATTTAAGTCATGAAAACCCTAATGACTAAGGCATGTTAACTCAGACTCTCAAGATCCCAGAGATCTAGTGTCCTCAAAATCCTCAAGCTTTGTGTGAGTGTGAATGTGTCAGGAATACAACAACTCCTTGGGTTAGTGAATTTTTGTGTGATTTTTATCTTTTTCAAATTTTATGGGTTTTAGTTTTTTTTATTTCCTCGGAGAGACAATGACTGGCCCAGACTCAAATAAAAGTATACACTTTCAGCCAGTATGGGTGTAAGTACGGGCCGAGGCCCGTGTTACTTGAGGACGGGGCCGTATGCGATGTCCTCTAAACCACCCACTCTGCTAAGGGAGACCGAGGTTCCCTCAATGAAAATGCCTACTAAACCTAGTAGTCAGAGTCAACCTCACAAGAAAGGTTTCTAAAACAATTTTTTTAATACAGGAATATTTACAAAAATTAATCCCTCAATTTTTAATTTTTACAGGTTTTTGCTCAGTTTACAAGATACCAAAACCCAGCCCGAAAAATAAAATTTTAAAAAGAATTAACCACGAGCTAAGGCTAAAGTAAATATACAATAATATACGGTATATCCCCCTATACTTAAAATTTGCTATGTCCTCATAGCACAAGTGCCATGAAGCCAAGGCTCGGTTCAAGTACAGGGTGATATATCAGAACTGAGGAGGAGGGTCCCCCTATACTTAGGCCAAATCGGCCTAAGCACAAGAAGACAGAACGAGGGATGGATGAATAGGCAGCCCCCCTATACTTAGGCTACAAATAGCCGAAGTAAGGTCTGTGTTTGGGGGGATGTCTATGGTACAAGGGTAAGGGGGAGGGGTTCGTGAAGAATAGATACACACAGAGAGAGAAATAGAGAGAGAGAGAGAATGAAATATGCTGGGGGAGGGTGGGGTGAGTATGTGCATGTGCAATGTAGGTGTGTGTGTGTGTGTGTGTGTGTGAGGGGGGGGGATTTTTTTAGTACAATATGCAAGACTGAAAATAAATATGCAGATGCAATGTTTTTTTTCTTTTCTTTTTTTACAACATGCAATGCAATTTGACTGATAAAAATCCTAGAATTTCTTCACAGCTTCTTTTGCGGCCTCTTCAGTGGAAGCTCCCGACTTCACGCCTCCATGACGATCAAGCATCCCCGATTTTCATGGGACCTGCCACAAAAGAGAAAAGTTAGAAACTCAGAGAAATTAAATCAGCAAATGCAAAGAAATGATGCATGAAATGAGGACCTAAAAAAATTTTTTGAAATAATTTAAAAAAAAATCAAAATTAAAAAATTAAGCAAAGTCGTATCCCCAGCAACGACGCCATTTGATGAACGTCAAATTCGCCTCTATAATAATGTGGAATTATGCCGTAGTACAGGAGACTGATTTGTTTCAGCAAAAACCACAGACTTTGAATATTGTGGAATATTTATACTTGGCAAGTGTACCAAGGTCGAACACAGGGACACAACTGCCTAATTCAGCTATTGAATATTGATTCATGAAGCTCAATGTGATTTAATCTCAATTTCAGGTCCACATGCAAATTATGCAAAATACAAAGCGATGCTAAGATGTATGCAATTCTTTTAGATATTTTTATGCAAGTTAAAGTGATGCATGGGTGAATAATGCAAGAGAATATGCATGATAAATAAAATGTCAGAATTATACCCTAAAATATGAACATCATGATAAGAATAGAAATCAATGTCAATTTAATCCATCATTAAAAAGTGGTCATCAAATCAAGCAAGACAAGTAGAGCATGGTCCCATTTTCCACATAAAAATTCACTTAAATTAAAACAGTGTCAAATAAGACAATTAAGCATGCTAGAATGTAGAGGACAGAATAAGGATCAAAACGACACTAAAATCATGCAATTTGGACCTATGATGCTCAAGTTATGCTAAAAACAATGCAAGGGCATAATTGTAATAAAAATGCAATAAAATAAAGGGATAAATATTGCATTTAGGTCCCTGGAGGGACCTAAATGCAATTAAAGAAAACCGCCTGGGCCATTTTGTAATTTCTCCATTTGCGCGCAGGGGCCTTTTTGTAATTTTGAAAACCTTCGAGGACTTCCCTGTAAATTACCCAGGCACGCACGTGAGGCACGTGCCTGGGGACCTGAATGCAATTTCTTGAAACGTCTGGGTCGTTCTTGCAATTTACCCAGCTCCTCACGTGTTACGCACGCGAGGGGCCAGGCTCGGGAGGAGGCTCGGGTTCGGGTCCACGTGGCGTCTGTCTGTGGTTCGGATTGAAGCTCGGATGACCCGAGCCTATAGGTCAGGGAAGAGGCTCTGGTCGACCACGTGGCATTATCTAGGCCGTCCGATCAGGATGATCGAACGGAGCCTGTATCTTCGTCCTCCACCGTGGCCCACCGGAGAAGGCGGGTCTCCGACGAGCCCTTGAAAGCTCCACCGTGCTCCTGCTGCTCGCCTGACGATCGGTGAAGGCTGCGTGGGGCCTGGCGGAGATCCTGGAGCTATTGCGAAGCTCCATGGAGGTATGGAGCTCCCCGTCGAAGCATGGTTGTCGGAGGAGAAGCTCGAGATCGGCGGGGAGGTGCGTTCTCCGGCTAGTGAAGAGAATTAACATGCAAAAGTTAGTATAGCCGAAGCGTGGAGTGTGCGAGTGGGTTTGTGAGTGAATGGCGGTCGTGGAGGCATTGGGAATGGTGGCCGGAGGGTTCTTCGCCGGTAGAGCAGGTGAAGAGGGAGGTCGGTGCGGAGGTGGTTCTGGAGAAGGGGAAGGAGGTCGGTGAGGATCGGTGTGGTTGGGCGGAGCTAATGAGGATGTTGGACGAGGGTGACAGTGTTTGGAGGCGGCGAGATAAATTGAAGAAATTCGACGAAAAAGGTACCTCGTCGGAGCGAGGTGTGGGCGGAGGCAGCGGCTTGTGACTGAGCTCCGTAGGTGCTCGGGGTCATCGCCCAGCTGGTCAACCATCTCCAACGAGCTCAATGGTGCGCAAAGACACCGCGACACGGCCATATCAGCCGTGGGTCGACACCGAACTCCAGCCGTCTTCGCCTCGACGCCCCCCCTCTCCGCTGTCACCGGAGGGGCGTCGGAGACTGGGCTAGAGCCCAAAATGGTGGACGAAGTTTCTTGGAGGCGGGCGAGGGCTTAAATAGGCAGAGGCGTCCGACGGTTTTGTGGTGTGGAGGCGGGTTTTCCTGGGGGTTTTAATGGAGGAAGATTAATGGAGGTGGTCGATGGGAGTTACGCGAGGATGACGGGGGATAGGGCTATGCGAGGCGACCGTTAGGAGCGGGAGAGGTGGCCGGAGGTGTCGGCCAGAAATGGAAGGGGCGGAGGATGCGCGACGGTTGTAACGCCTGGAAGCAGAGGCTTCGGAGGTAGGAGACGATGGAGAGCTGTTGGATCTTGCGATCCAATGGCCAGGATATGAGTGTGGGCGGAGGGATAGGATCAGATCCAAAGATCTGATCCGACGACGTAGACTTAGGTGCTAATGGAGGGGTAGGATGCGGACTTGGGATAGATCCAACGGCCTAGGGAGACTGGGGTACGTGGATCGCTATAGACTGTTGGATGAGCGTGGGATCGGGCGGCTATAGTGAGTGAGTGACGTGGAGGCTTGGTAGTCGTCGGATCACAAGGAGATCGAACGGATGAGATTAAGGCGCTAATGGATGGCTGTGACGCGATCTGGAGAAGATCCAACGACTGAAGGCAGGCGAGGCGTGTGCGGTGATGATGAGCTGGTGGGATTGATTGTGCGGTGGAACAGAATGAGGTGACGTGGAGGCTTGAGGAGCGTTGGATGAGGATGAGATCGGAGGGCTGGCATTAAGGCGCTAATGGATGGCTTAGATCTGATGTGGGAGTCAGATCAGACGGTGGGCGATGGAGCGGGGTTCAACGATTGAGATGGAGGCAGGTTTAAGAGGATCCAACGGCCCAGGAGGCCGCCGGGTGGCAGAAGAAGAGGCGGGCCACGTGGTTTCTCCAGAGAGCGCCACGTGGCCCAATCAGAAATTTCAAAGAATAAATACAAAGAAAATTAGAAAAGAAATAGTTAGAGGCTGAATTTGGAAAAAGTCAAAACATGAAAGTTGCTCGTCTTGACGAGATCTACAACTTTCATGTTGGTCAAAAAGCCAAAAGAGGTCATTTGTACAAAAGCTATTTTTGGGGGTATTTTTAAGGGGATAAAAACACCAATTTTAAGGTTTTGAGTTGTTTTTGTATTTTTTAGTGTTTTTAATGGTCAGTTAATTATAGACAATTATTCTACCTAATTTTTAGGGGTTTTTAGGGGATAAAATAATTACAAGAAAAATAGAGGAAATTAAATACAAATAATTATAGGTTAATTATACACAATATAGTACAAGATAAAAACTAAGAATTAAAGGTGATTTTATTGGATTAATTAAGACAGGGGTTTTAATAGTGAGTTTTTAGCATGATGAATACGAGATTCATCAACTAGCCAATATACGAGTGTTGCCCCTAAGTGAAAGAAGAGAAGCACAGACAACTAAATATAACTACTTGGCACCGCACATCTGAAAATGGAGATTGTACATCGGGCAAAAGGATACACCAATACATCAAGCAGGATGTCCCCATCCAACAACCTGTCGATATCGCGATCACCTAAACTTCTGCCTTGGGCCCAAGGATGCATGCTTCTCCCTTGGCAGCGCTACTCCAAGATCCCCACATAGCACTGAAAGTCAGACACCATGGCATGAAACCAAGACTACAATGAGAAACTCGACCCTCGGTCCTAAGTGTCAAAACTCAGATATCAAGGTGTACGTAAGATGCTCAAAGCTCATCCTCTGTGTAACTCACTGAATCCATTAGCATCCTTTAATTTCAATTTAAGTTCTACCGAACCTATTTCACTTGTTTATTAATTTATTTCCATAATCAAGATATCTAACATATATATCCATGTTGTATACGGTCTATATCATTTTCAAAATCAATTTTTATCATTTTTGAGGTCCAAAAATGTCTACAGTCCCAAAATGACCGATCCTCCAACTTTAATTATCGATCAACTCTGATCGATCTTAAAGCCAACTATGATATATCATTTTGGGTCAAATGATCGATCATGCTTATCGATCAGGCATGATCATTCACCTAACAGTATGATCGATCATACCTTGACAATAACCAGAACCACTCTGACGACATCCCGTGAAATCGTTCTGATCGACAATCCAATCACACCATTGCATTCCTGCTAACACCCACATCAATAACAACAACTTGGACAGTGCATGCATGCCATGGATTAGCGGAAAAATCGAAAAATGTGATGCGATAAGGTATCTGTCGTGCCTAAATTTGCGATGAAACGTGACAAAAACACCAACAGTGGATGGCTTATAACCCATGCACTCCATCAGTATAAAAGTATCCCAAAAATTGTAGCAAAAGGAAGGTTAAAAATCATACCTTGGGGTTGTCCCTTCCGACGCTCCCTTGCTCGAAACGACTATTCTACGATATTTAGCATGAATTCGCGCCCTCCAAGCGACTCCTACACTGAGACCTTTGCGATTGTGCCCTCGGATATTCGATCGATCGTCATAAATTTCTTCAATGGCGAACCTCCGGTGAAGGGGACGGAGCTTCGGCGAGGCTAAGTGGTATGGTTAGCCAGACACTTGATCTCACCCTCTTTTATAGGCTTGAGCCTAATCAGATCCAGATCCGGGTCCGAAAGTCGTAAACTATTCATGTTTTCATTGTAACTTCTTCATAATGACTCTGATTTTGATGTTCATAGGCTCCTTGGAAAGGTCTCTACAAGTACTACAATATAGAGTAATCATTTATCTCATTTGGACACTGAATCAGGTCTGAAACTAAGACTTTGTGATTTACTATACTTAAACGTCTTACATTAGTAGTGTATTGTTAGTGTATATTGTTGTAGTGTATTGTTAGTGTATATTGTTGTTTGTTCTCATTTTTAAAGCGACTCCAAGTTATTAAGTGGTGTGTTTATGTCATGTTGGTGGGAAAGTGGAGCTGGGAAAGAAGTCAGATATGTTGTTGAAATTATCGATGTTGGTGGATCTCGTATTTCACAGATTGACCAAGCTCGCTAGATCTGACTCTCCACCCAGCTTGAGCCCAAGGCATCTCTGCAGGAACTAGAGGAAAGGCCGTCAATGCTGAGAATCTTCCGTAAAAAAAGAGGAAGCGTGAGTGATGTAGTTGTTATATATACTCTTATGTATTAAATGTAGAACTTGTATATTCATTAATTAATGAAGAATATTTTGTTATAACATATAGTTACTCTTATATACCCTTATGTATTACATGTATTTATTGTCTTCATTAAATGGCTCAATTGTATTGGCATGTTCCTTCTTATTAAGGTTTTGAAATGTAGTTTATTAAGATTTTGAAAAGTTTGATTGCATCCAAAAAATTGATTTTTATAACCTGAAAGAAGCTCCCAGTGTGGCCAAAATAACTTGATTTTTTTAACCAGGGAGCAAATCCCTAGAAATGGGAGGTCTCTCGTCGCAAGGGATAGACAATCGTTTCTTGCGGAATTCGGCTCCCAAGCTTATTTGGTATGTGTGTCGTTGCCTCTGGAAATGGCTTCCCCTCAAAAGAAGTCGTTGCTAGGAACAACGGTTTCCTTACTGTCCTTAACAAAATATAAAGTCGCATGGGGATCACGTAGAATAAGAAATCCCATGTACCATCGAGGTGATTCCTCATGGGGATTTTATTGCGAAAAAGTATTTGGGAGATGGTAGAGAGATTGGATGTATTAGGAGATGGAGGAGGAGATTGGGAGGTAGAGGTCCTGGGCGATGCAAGGGAGGGGGCCATACGTCCTAGGCGGCACGGGGGGAGGGAGGCGGAGGTCCTAGGCAGTGCGGGGGAGGGGATCGGAGGTCAGGGTGGTGCGGGGGATGGGGGCGAAGGTTGGGGTGACATAGGGGAGGGGCGCGAAGGTGTAAGCGGGGTTGGAGAGGGAGGCGGAGGCCGAGAAAGAGGGGAAGAGGAGGTGAGGAGGAGGGTCAAAGGAAGAGGGTATGCATTTGTAAATATGATAAACAGCAAGGGTAATGTAAATACTTTTTGGATGAGTTGACCACAAGGTTCATATTGTAAGAGTTAGCAAGCTCATGGGGTTAAGGGACAATTACGATATTTACAGGGTCGAGAAGATAATTGACAAAGTTTCTAGCGTTCGTGGTGAAACATCCCAATTTTTTTATGGTGAATTGTTATATTTGTTTTGTGGATAGGAAGGAAGCTCGTTAAGAATCCAAGAAGGAAGAATTCAAGCTATGAAAAAAGTGTTATTCAGCAGCCGTTCAAGTGAATGCCACACTTAGCTAATAAGAATGAGTAAATATGATTAGGGCAAATCATCAAAGCTCAAAGGAACTCGAGCTCAAGACGTTTATTTATTGAGACATGTGTACTTGTAATTTAATTCTAGTGCCATAAAAAACCTCAATCTAGTATTGCATCTATTACGTTTATTTATTGAGACATGTGTACTTGTAATTTAATTCTAGTGCCATAAAAAACCTCAATCTAGTATTGCATCTATTAGAAATATATTCTACAATATTTTTAGTTTACTAACTTCTACACCACTTGACTAATCGCCCTCTCAATCGACTACTCAAATATTTTAGTTTACTAAATCCATTCCAATAACACAGTTCGGATTCTATCTTTCAACTGACGAACATTTTTCATCACTATCATCTGCTCCAATAATAAAAAATTGAAACATTAAACCTTGAAATTCATGAAAAAATATTTTTAGTCGACTAACTCTGTTGTTTAGTAAATTACTTTATTTTCAGTCAACTATTTTTTTCAGTTGACTACTTTGGTTTGCACATTTTCATTATAGTCATTATTGAACACTCACATAACCATACTTAATATACGAGATTATCATGATTGCTATTTTTGTGGCCAACTTGTTTCGATAACATTTTTCTTCTCTCTCTTCTGCGTGCTATTTTATAATACGTGAATAGTATTAGTATTATTTTTTGTGATTAGTCTGTCATTATTTTATGATACGAGAATAACACAGGTTTTTTTTATGATAAACGTGCTAGTTTTTCATCAAAGAAAAGGTCAAGTGATATTTATTCCTCTCACTTTTCATACGAGAAGATGGTTGTTACTATTTCTTCACCCCATATGCTTTTTTTCCATGTAATTTTCATGTGAAAAGAGCCGTGGTTGCTACTTCTTGTGTAACAGTCCGGATCCTCGGTGGTCAGCGGAAACATAATGAATGCCACGTCGGATCCGAGTGTTACTCTCGAACATCAATGATATCACAATTAAAAGTCAAGAATCAATTGTACATTTTTTTATCCATAAAAATATACATATCTAATACAAAACCAAGATCCTTCGTTCCAGTGAGCACAATGATATCCTTCCTTCAGACCTCGCAACGAGTCTTTAACTGCAGATAAATTTATTTTCATCATGACCTGCAATAAAATGACAAGAATATATGGTATGAGCCTAACGCTCAGTATGTATCGAGATAAGGTCAAACCAACTAACGAAAAATCAAGTCTCCCTATGCTATTTCAAACAAAATTCCATGCATAAGATAGTTAGTCTGGAGAAATATTTTTCCACAATGGATCCTTAAAAATTTTCTAGATTCCTCGACCTAGAATAATGTTCACAACATGCATTATCCATGGATACGTTCCTTGAATATGATCTTAATTGTAACATAATGTGCAGATATTTCACTATTTTTCTCTTGTAAAATCTACAATATCAATAATTTCATAAAGATGATTACAACTTTTGTGTTATGCTAGTTGCTAGTAGTAGGCACAATCATTTTAATTGTCTATCCCACCTTAAATTAGAAATGTCTTTACTCGTATATACCATCATTGTGCACCTGGATAGACTGATTTCAGTGAGTGACAACCTACAAATTGACCCTTACAAATTCCTTTCAACCTCTAGGTGGGTTAATTACTCTTGTCTCTTAGGTGAATATATATTGTTATGGATTTATTTACCTTGCAATTTAGATCTTGAAGGAGGCAATTCTTCCAAGAGGCCCTAGGTATGAGGGATTTGTTGTATTAAAATTGTATATTAGTTTTAATTGGAAAACTTATTAATTACAACTGGCTTTAATTTGGTTTCAATTGGGAAACCAAATGTTTGGAGGGAAAGTTGGGAATTCCCAAATTTGAAACATGGTTGAGTTTGGGTGGAAGTTTAGTACCATACCTTAGAAATCTAAACTTTTGGTGGACTTATATATGAGCCCACATACCAAGCTCTTGTAGCAATAGTAGAGAGGAGGAATGGAGGACCACACGCGCGCGCGCGCGCTCCGCTCCGGCTCGGGCTCGGGAGAGTCAATTCGGATCTCGGATCTCGATACTTTTGCTGTGGATTTCATTTGGCTGATCGATTAAATTAATTAGACAAATTAATTTAATCGTGATCACAGTTGAAATCGGACTTGATCCAAACGGCTTGATTTAGCCGCATGTTTGGAATTCGAATGGACACGCCCGTTGAGGGGCGTTTTCGGAAACCGAAGGGACTGCGCGCTAGGGCACGCGAGCCCTTCTTTTTATATCCCCCACCGACGTCGTTTTTCTACACACACAAGAAAAACCTCTCACGCCGTCTCTCTCTCTCTGGTTCTTCCTCTTATGGACGAACGTCTTCCTCTTCTCCTCTCGGCTGCAGTTTTCTGAGGTACAATCGAGGACGATCCCGTTGGTGTGCACCGACGAAGATCGTGAGCCGTCGTATCCTGGAAGCAGATCGTCAGTACCCTACGCATCGGTATTGTGGGGGCGATATCTTCTCTAAGGACAGTCCATTTCATGGACGCTTCGGTGACTTCTAAACTAATCTTTATTTCATTTTGGTTGCCGCAATATGTTTATTGCTTTACCCTTTCTGGATCATGCCCTTATTTATGTTTCTGTTCTCTTAATCGGTTCCTGTCTGCATATTATAATCGGATAATGATTGGGAAACATACGTTTAATATAATCTTATTTGGTGTTGTTTCTCTGTTAATTCATTTGGATCCGATGTTTTACTGTTTAATATATGCATTGGTAATCTTTTTAACAACATGATTGACTCTAATGGAAGAGAACAAGAAAGCGGATCCCATAAATTGTGAAGAGCAAATAGGAGAATGGAGGAATGGGGATTTGGGTCAAATATCATGAGATTTTTTTAAAGTATCTTGACCAGTAAATTTCGAGACGAATTTTTTTCTTCTAGTGAGGTAGATTGTAACGACCCATAAGTTATTATTAAGGTAAACAAATATTGATTGGTATAAAAAGAAGTTAAAGTGATTTATAAAATAAAGTGAGTGAGATTGGCGGTTATGGAAGACAAATCAACCCTTATCCCATGCACATCTTAACTATTTTTGGAATGAGATTTACCTCTCTCATTCACTGAGAGAGAGAAAGAGAGAGAAATAGGTAAAGAAGGAAAGAGAGGGTGTGCGTGCATTTTTTTATGACGAGACGTGATTCCTATTTTAGTATAATTGGCCTAATTACGTGAGAGAGAGTGTGTGTGGGAGAGATACATAGAGATTATGCATGAGAGATACAAAGAGAGGGAAGGAGAGATAGTCGTGAATGGAGATAGAGAGAAATAGGTAGAGGGAGAGATGAGAGAAATGAGAAGAGAGTGAGAGGAAGGAGATAGAGATAGAGATAGAGAGAGAGCTTGAGAAGAGGTGACACATTGTGCAAGATTCGTATCCAGCAACAATGGCTCTATATGTCGGTATCGAAGGTTGATCCGACAGAATCGGAGGATCGTCGACGTAATCTACAACGATTCGGATAGATGGAACTATCTTCATGGGCGAACTTTCGTATTATCAAGGTATGTGTCGAACACTTAGGCAGAGCAATCGATAGTTGTATTCGTATTCTTGCCCGTTAGTTTTAAAGTGCATTGATAGTACTCTTTGATTGCTAACGAAAGATACAAGCGGACTGCGTATGTTGGAAATGTGCCTTTATATATTCCTTAATCTCTCTACGAGTTCATTTGAATGGAGATTAAATAAAATATTTAGCCGTTAATCGCACGTAAATACCTGCACGTTTGGCTCTAATATCATGTAAATTATTTTTAAAATAATCCTTGTAGATTTCAGGAGATTTGGCTCCCACGGTGCATGTATTGATTGTGCAATATAGTTAATACGCAATCAACTATAAGCATAATTATGCGTGGAAAAAAGGGATAATTAGTGCATATATTCATAATTGTGGTCATGGATGAGATCTTCGTGTTGTTATTTTGAGTAAAATTGAGAGTTTCCTGTCAAAGTAAAACGAGGAATCATGATACTATAAAAGCGATAAATTATTATATTATCCGTGTAACCAGAAGTTGCATTGTCCTTCTATTATTATCATTTGTAAATAGTTTTTCCACAAAAGCGTGTCAGAGTTAATTCCTGGGTATTTGATATAAACTTGTCACAATAGGATTATATGTGTGTATATGTATATGTATGTATACCACTTGATTGGTACTACAAATACATGTCCCTCAATATGCTTTACATAATACTAACTATCAATGATGTTCATCATACCTCAACATATACAATAGTGACATGAAAGGAAATAGTCAGTAACCATGGTACACTATTTATTAGAATTTCAAATACTATTTAATAAGGGCTTTATAATTTTGTTATTGTTGAAAAAATAAGGAATTCGTGATTACCGTCAATAAGATGTTATCTTAAGCGTATCGTATAAATTGATCATTAATATGGTTATAAGATCATTAGAGTTGAATACAATTATATGGACCAATTCAAACTAAGGAGGGTTTATTCTCAACACTATGAAAAAATCGATTGGTGGAAAGGAAAGAAAGTGTGTGTACACGTGTGTGAGTGTATAAGCTATGTATGGAACTTAAAGGTTCACATGAATCACCATTGTGTGAAAAGCGAAATGACATTAAGGGAATTGAAATTTTCCTTAAATGAATAATGTCACTTAAATGGTAAGCGGAGCTAAGTGCTACACCTAAGGCGGGAGCCACCTCTAGAGTCCGTTTATCGAAGGCCTAAAGGGCAACACCTTCCGGGGGTGTTAGGTTCAGTAGAACCTAGTGGAAAGTCCACCATTGACTTAGCGTTGATGTCATCATGTTCTATGTAATGATTGAGTGACTGCTTGTGCCAGCGGTAAAGCCACCAAAGCCGCCCAATAAATTATGAGATAAGATAAATACGTAAGGAATAAGCTAAGTGCTTATGAGGAAGCCAAGTGCTTAATTGAAAGTTAAGTGTATATGTGCAATTATGCGAAATGTTAAGTATATATGTGCATTCTTGTTAAATGCCTTGTATATGTGCAATTATGTGAAATGTGAAGTGCATATGCGTAATTATATGAAATGCCAAGTGTATAAGTGCAATTATATGAAATACGAAGTGCATATGCGCAATTATGTGAAATGCCAAGTGTATATGTGCAATTACGTGAAAGCTAAGTGTATATGTGAATATTAGTGTAAATATGTTGCATGTGTGTATATGTGAATATGAAATGCCACATATGTGAGGGTATATGTGAAAAATTGTATGCTATGTTATATGAATACCCTTATGTATGACAATAATTATGAGTAAGTTATATGACGGTTGTGAATTCTTTTTCATATATCGAGTTAATGATATTGTGAATATTGCTAATGATAGGCATATGGATATGACACCTTCACGCATACGAGATTTAGTATTTTTAAGTAACTCACATAAAACATTTACATGAGAATGATAAGTGAAAATCATGAACTTCTTCTTTATAATCAATTGCAAATGTTGCTAATTGTACTCATGATATTGTAGGTGAATATTATTCATAAATGGAAAAAGAAGATAAATAGCATGTTCTCATGTTGTGATTATTTATATTATGAATGAAATGTTTAATGTAGATTAGTGAAGACTTGATTTTTCGCTAGCCGGTTTGACCTTATCTCGACACATACTGAGCGTTAGGCTCACACCATATATTCTCATATTTTTATTGCAGGTCATGGTGAAAATAAATTAAGCCGCAGTTAGAGACTCGTTGTGAGGTCTGAAGAAAGGATATCATTGTGCCCACTGGAACAAAGGATCCTGGATATGTATTAGAGATTTACTTTTTTATGGATAACAGAAATATTAGATGGATCTTGACTGTTATTTGTGATATCATTGATGATCGAGAGTAACACTCGGATCCGATTTGGCATTTGATATGTTTCCGCTGGTCACAGAGGATTTCGGGTTGTTACATTTTGCTCCACGTAGGGTCTGTTTGGTAACAGGGTCGGGTTAAATTCGAGTAACCCCTGTGAATAATAGTTGTTTCGATGGTTAAGAGGGTTGAAATGATAAATTTGATGTGATGTCATATTGATTATGTATTATATTAACTTTTTTTTATGATTATAATACATTTTTATGTTAACTTTTTATTTGAACATAGTTAAAAAATATTATAACAATGAAATTATGGGGTCGATACAACTATTTCCATCCAAGGAATGCAAGGGGTTGAGCTGAAGGTAAGCCATGTTAATGGCAACCAAACGATCCCTTTCGCATGCTATTTTTTATGTAGAAGAGAATGATTTTGACTTCTTGAAGGTTTGCATGGGACTGTATAGTTTCACGCTATTTTTTCTCAGCCCCTGCTATTTTCTCACGTGAGAAGAGCATTTACTATTTCCACCCCCGATGTTATTTTATCCAGGGATTTTTACTCGGAAGATCCTATAATCTTTGCCAATTACCACCACGACCTTTGAAACAACCTAATTCCTCCCCCTGATCTCGTAAACTTGCTCTGTCTTACCCCACAAATCCTGTCGTTAAATTGACACATCTTGACCTAACTTGCTTGGGTTAAAATTAAGTTAATAAAACCACGTCTGATCCAACGGTGTCTTTTTCTTTCACTCTCTCCTTCCTTCTTCTCTCCCCCTTCTTCCTCTTCTTATTTCCAACGATGCATATTGAGGAGGAACGGACAACGATAGGAATAGAGCGTGAGGAGGGGGACCGGACACGACAGTCTGCCTTCGTCCTGTACATCCTCAACAGGTCGAGGACTGATGTAACTTCTCCTCCCCTTCCTCCTCCTTCCTCTTCCTCCTCCATTCTCTCCTCAACCCAAACTATTTCCCTTTTTATTCGATCAAAATCATTCGGATCTGAGTTCTCGTATCAAAACCCAAACCATTTCCCTTTTGGCAAGCATTTTGATTTGAAGGAGTCGAACAAAATCGATGGTCTAAAAGAGGACAACAATAAAGAAGGAAATGCTTGGGATATGTGCTGAAGAAGGAAGCTTGCACTTGGGAGGTACACCGCTTTCCAAAGCAACCAGGGAGTCCATTCATCGTTGGTTGACAAAATCCAAAAGATTTCCACGGAAATTGTAGGTTTCCAACTTGGAGTCCTTGAATGAACACCGGAAATCGAAGAAGGCATAGGGGGCGAAAATGGAGCAGCACGGGGGAGGAAGGCGGGAGGTCAGGCGGTGCAAGGGAAGGATGGGGGAGGTGGGCACCAGCCAGGTCGGGGAGGAGAGGAGGCGGCGACCTGGAGGAGGTCGGGGAGGTGGGCGACCGCTTGGAGGAGGTCGGGGATGGGAGGAGGTGGAGCATGGAGGAGGTCGGGGAGGTGGGTGGCGGCCTGGAGGAGGTCGGGGAGGGGAGGAGGAGGTGCGGGTCGGCGACGACTCGAAGTAGGTGTAGGCCGACGACGGTGCAGGGGAGGTCGAGGGCGACGCGGGGGAGGTCGGGGACGACGCAAAGGAGGTGGAAGGGGAGGAATGCCATCTTTTGTAAATCTGCTAAACAAAGAGTGTAATATGCATCTATTTTTAACGGAATCTAGTTATATTTAACAGGCAAATGGATGGGGGTTAACCACATGGTATGTAGGGTAAGGGTTAACAAGTTTATGAGGTTAAGGAAGGAATTAAGTTTCAAAGGTCGTGAAGGTAATTGGCAAAGGTTATAGGGTATGCCGGGTAAAAATCCCTTTTATCTATGTGAGAAAAGTATGAATGCTACTTCTTCCTCCCACATGTTATCTCTTCCATAAGTATGTTTAATCCTGCCTATTTACCTAAAAAGTATAAATACCATGTATATCTGATGTAAAAGTACAAAGAACTCGATACTTGCTCCATAAGTGTAGAGGTTCCTTTGGGGATATAATTGTTGGGAACAGATTCAATTAACATGTCATAAATGTAGAAGAATGATCAAAACACTTATCATGTACAATTACTCAATACAAGGATTTATAAAAGTTTGGTAACGTGCCTACGTCCACTTTCTCACACCATGCTCTCTTCCTTTTATTCATGAAATATGTTGTTGGAGTACAACCAAAGACATGTATATACAACTCTATGGTTAATGGATCAATGATATCCTCCGAAATTTTAAAATGCCTCTATGACCTTTTGCACAACGTAATTACCCAATCAACCGTGTAAATTACCGCAAGAACCCCCACGGGCTTAAAACATATTACCCGGAGGGTTCATGGGGTAAGAGTTGGTAAGTTTACATGGTCGAGGGGGGAATTAGGTTGTTTCAAAGGTCGTAGAAGTATTTTAAAATATTTATAGGGTCTGCAAGGTAAAAATTCCAAATTTTAAACATAAACTTGCGATGTTAGCTTCCATGATGGGAGTGAGAGACATGAATAAGTGTTGACAATTCAGCCTGGCATGTTTTAGCTTAATGGATCGTCTGGGGCCATGGACCACAATCCATCGTCTCCGAGCTTGCTTGTCATACAACCAATGCTCGAAATACAAAGATAGTGTACCATCTTGACAAACAAAATCAAAACATTACTATTCTCGATTCGCAAGTGCCATCTCTGCTCAGGATTCATGCTAATCTTCTCTGTATCGATCCAATTTGGTAAGACGTCTACAAAGAGGTTGTTATGCATTTCTATGATCCGAATATTTGACCCACATGGTTAATACACAAGAGACTACTTTCCATTCATACGTACGCACATACATACATTACATGCATACATACATACATAAATGTGGATAAAATGGGGATGCCCCCTGAGGAAAGTTAACTTGACTCTCCTGCTTCATTTTTATTTTTTTATTTTTTATTTAAAAATATTTCAGTGGATTTTCATAACTATATACCTATATTATGTTATTCAAGTTTCGTACGAAATAAAGACTCCTACAACCTCCATCCATAGGGGGATCGATTTCAACAATTCTGCGACCGTTAAAAAATGACTATCTGGATGGATGTCGTAGGAGTCTCTGTGTTTGCACGAAACTTGAATGACATAATGTATGAATATAATGATGAAAACCCACTTATTCATTTAAAAAAATAAGAAAATGGGGGAGCCAGGTTATAGCTCCTTCTGGGGGCAGCTTCATTTTACCCTATATATAGGATTCAATGGGGATGCCCCTGCACCATTTTCCGATAATTTTTTTCAATAATACTGCCATATATTTTCATCACTATATCCCTTTAATATGTCATTCCAATTTCGTCAGACATATAGACTATTTTTCCCTCCATGTAGAGCATGTCAATTACAACGCACAATTCTAGAACCGTTAAAATTACGTGTTCTAGATAGAGGACATGTGAATCTCTATTACCGATAAAATTGAAATGACATATTAGAGGGATATAGTGATGAAAACACATGACGGTATTTTAAAAAAAAACAAAAAAAATCGTCAGAAAACTGGGCGGAAGCGGACTTTTTTAAAAAATAATTATTAAATTATTATTAATTAATTAAACAACCATCAAGTTAAAAAAATTAAAAATATAGCCATCAATCGGCACCTCAGGTGCCGATTTGGGAAGTAATGCCCAAATCGGCACCTGGAGACATGAGGGGTGAAAGTGTAAAATACCCAATGTGTTTACCCAAATCGGCACCTAAAGTGCCGATTTGGGCATCCTCCTTGGTATTTTACATTTCCATTATTTTGATAATTTATGTTTCATCCATTATTTGCTATTAATAGATTTTTTCAACTAACCTCTTTTGTTATAAATAATACAACATTTACCATAAGATGTAATAACATTTGAATGATAAATGTATATCCTTTATTTTCTAAAATTGTTCTTTTCAAAATATTACCTTCATTATATTATATATTTGGACCATTTTCCTTCATTATATTATATATTTAAGATGCATGAGGCACTTATTCTTTGGCATCTAATTCATTAATTACCAAACTACCTATATGTATTATATAATGAACGGTAATTAAGAATAATTGTTTCTATTGCAATGAGTTAGATCCTATATATTCTGAAGATTAGAGTTCTATTTCGAGGCTAACTTAATAAGTATATTATAGAAATTCTAATTTTTATATTATCTTAACGATAAGAATTACCATATTTTGGTCAATGAAAAATAAAGAATGAACAAGTTTATAGCTGTATTAATGGGCCATAAAGCATACATAGAAGTCATATCGTGCAGTGACAAGTTTGATTGATAATTTAATAATCAAACAAGATTTTATTGAGTTGAACAACTCGCGCTTCTTATGGACAACAACACTCACTCTCTATTGACATGTTCTTTTATAGTCAGAAAATATCAGAAACAGATCGCCATAGCAGACCTATTGTGATCGGTTTTTTTTATGATTTTGATTCGAAAATCTGACCTTATAGATTGGATCTTAGATTAATGCTCTAAATATCCTTCGAATTTCGTTCAAATCGGAGGTCGTTTGCTATTCCATTTTGATGTTTGAAGATCCGTGTAATATTTTGAAAAGAACAATTTTAGAATATAAAGGATATACATTTAACATTCAAATGTAATTACATCCTTATGGTTGATGTTGTATTTTTTATAACAAAAGAGGTTAGTTGAAAAAAACTATTAATAACAAACAATGGATGAAACATAAATTACCCAAATGATGGAAATGTAAAATACCCAAGGAGATGCCCAAATCGGCACTTGAGGTGCCGATTTGGGCAAACACATGGGATATTTTACACTTCCACCCCTCATGTCTCCAAATCGGTACCTGAGGTGCCGATTGATGGCTATATTTTTAATTTTTTTAACTTGATGGTTGTTTAATTAATTAATAATATTTTAATAATTATTTTGAAAAAAGTCCGGCGGAAGCAGCCCCATTTTTCTCTATATAATATTCACATCAAATTGAGCTTGCTAATCCAAGTGGGTGCAATAAGGCGAGACTCATATTTTTATTCGACCCAATCTCGATTAGTCTGGTAGATCGTGTGGGGTCCATCCATTACAAATCATGATCTGGGTTTTTGTTTATTTATTATAATTTAAATTAAAATTTAAAAAAGCATTACAGGATTTTTCACCAGCTTACCGAATTATATAATTAAAATAGCTGGATGGATGTCCTTCTATTTTATTGCACTTTGATGGTGATTTTGCAAAGAAAGACACCGGAAAAAGAAAGATTACAATTAGCTTATATCTCCACATGAATAGGCTTGGGTTAGGAGGCTCTATTCATTGTTATTTTACAGATGATTAGCAACTTAGGCCAAAAAAATGATCCAAATGCCACAACATTTTAGCTATTAGCCCATCTAATAAAGGATCATAAAAATCCACATTAACATACGTAGAACATAATGGGAATATGCCTGAAAATGCTAGAAATTCCATGTAAATCTAAGTAGACGTCCGTGTGACAAGATTTTTTTATGATCTAGATCTTCGCATTATGGAAACATGCTTCATTTTTTGATGATCTAGATCACCGCAGAATGGAAAAACAAGAATATACAGAAGCACGCCAATGCTTTAGAAACTGAAAATGACTGGTGATGTTGGAAATTGTGTATTAGGCCCAAAACAAAAGGAAAAAAAAGTTTGTCATGAATAACAAGCTTACCAATTTAAATTGTTTTGGAACCAGTTTATAAAATACAACATTCCGAAATTTTGGAATTGACTTTTTATGCCAGTTCAATAAAATATATAGAAGATTGTCCAATTGCCTGCCTCATGTTGTGCGCTGAAAGTATGGGTAGAGTGTAATGGAACAAAAAGCACAAGCTGGTGAGACATGATGGGGGTTCACCAAGGTTCCCAACTTTCAGTGATGAGCATTATAGTGGAGACGACTTTGCTGGGGATGCATGATAGATAAAAGCATCATAAGGTAGTCTCAATGTGACATCCGGATCCAAATAAATCAAACCCGACCCGATTATGGTCCATTTAATCCGATAAAACTATTGAGTCAATATTAAATGATTTGAATCGATCAATAGATCGTAAATCAAAATTCGTTTGAGATCAATCGATCAAAAAACGATTGCATCGTAAAGCGTACCACCAGAAAAGCCACAACACATAAAAGTAATCCTATATGGAGGGATAGAGATAGGTTGAGTATCAGGTATGAGAGATTTCAAATTCAATCTCTCGCTCAGGTGGTGATCCAGTTAGTTCATCTGGAAATACATCAGAAAACTCACACACTATAGGTACATCTTCTATCATTCTATTTGGCCCTGATGTAGTGGATACATAAGATAAATAGCCGTGGCATCCTTGCTCAAACAATTGTTGTGCCTTAATTGTAGAGATGTATTTGGCATCGTCATTGGATGTCTTTCCAATAAACTGGAATTCTATCGAGTTAGGATGTGAAAAGTTACTATCTTCTGAAAACAGACAAGGCATGCACGATGCCTTTCTAGTCAGTCCATCCCCAAGATGAGATCAAAGTCATCAATTCCAATAAGTAGTAGGGAAACAAGTAACTGATGTCCTGCTATCAGTACTACACAATTATCTAGGATTTCTCGGATTATAAATACTTGTCCTCATGGTCCCTTGATCAGATAGGATTGTTGTACATTGTACTTCTATTGGTATCTCACCCAAAGTGGGTACTAACCGTCGAGCAATAAATGAATGTGAAGTACCGAAATCAAACAAGGCATGTACTGAAAAGCCATAATAGTAACGGTACCACGTACGACCGTGCCTGAATTGTAGACTCGTTCTTCAGTGATTGCATTGAGATGGCCATTAGGGATAGGCAAATTAGAGCCTACAACACTTTGTGGTGGTTGCTGTATAGGAGCATGTCCTTATGAGCCCAGACCTCTACCCTATCTTCTTCTGCGGGTTGCTCCATTGCTTGGGATGAAGGTTATATTGTTAGTTAGGGTTGGGTTGAACCCTAATCTACTCAAGCAGTCTTTTTTAAAGTGGCCTTCTTGATGACAGTAATAACATGCATGTGTTCATGTCTGTGATGAAGATCCAACAACAAAGGTACTAGCTCCTGCTATTGAGTCGTGAGGGTATAGTGGAGGTCAAGAAAAACCCCCTCTTCCTGATAATTCATGGTTCAAAGTCTGTGGCGAGCTTATATTGGAACCAACTGGATGATAGTGACGGTATATACAGATATAACTCGTCTTACATTTGGATGGTCCACCAGTAAAGTGGAAGCTTCTTCGTTAGCAGTTTTCATCCCTTTCCATCTCAATACGAGAGGAGATGTCAATGGTTTCATCTATAGTGGTGGCTCTAAAACCTGCAAGATTCTATCTAGGATCTCCTGGAAGTCCGCTAACAAATTTGGTAAGGCATCCCTGTGGTGAAGCTTCTAGAGCTGGGGAGTAACGTAATAGCTCAGTAAAGTGAATATGATAATCTCGTACATTCTTAGAACCCCGAGTCAGAGAAGCCAACTCCCTCCTCTTTAGTTCTTCCCAATGGAAGGGACAGAAGTGAGCTCGGAACCTCTCTTCAAAGATATACCATGGAATAAGGTCTACTAATTTCATGAAAATTGCTCTCCACCATCATCTTGCATAGTCTGCTAGGGAGTAATCAGCAAAGTGCACCCAAGTGTCTGATGGTGCATTTATTATTCTCAACATCCAGCTGGCATCATCAAGCTATAGTTCAGCCTCAGTAGGTGTCTCTATGCCTTTGAATCAAGAAATCTTTCCCTTTCGATAATTTTCCTGTAATTTTTGGTGTCTAAGAAGGGTCTTCTCCATTGCTCCTTCAGCTAGAGTAGGAGCAGACTCAGTGGAAGGATGATAACTCGATTCTTCCTCGTAAAGGTAGACAGAACCCTCAACTCTACCATCCACAGGTCCGAATACTTCGGATCTCTCAGCTTGTGAATTAGGCCTCTCCTCCAATGCATGTTGCATTTGCCCCATCTCTTGGAGCATTGTCATCACAGCCGCTAATTGCCTAGGCACGTCTTGGTCTATCATGATCCTGGGATGAATCAAGACCAAAGGTTAGGTCCTATATATCTTAGCATGATGTACATACAGGCTAATAATTTGTGAATGGTACTGCAGTCAATTATTAAGATCAAAGGATCTTAATACACCCTTAGTTTCTGAATGCCGCTCATAGTTTTTTTAGACTCAAAAAGAGGGGGAGACACTCAACGGTGTTCGCCCCAATATATTAAAAAAATTAGGTATTTGGTCTAAGATAACATGTTTAAATCTTCACAAGCTGTTGTATTGGTATTTGGTATTTTTTTCACTTGTACCCTCTGAACTTTGTCGATAACAGCTGTATCCTCAAGTATTTCGTAATAATACAACTCCTACAAAACATTTTTTTATTAACACTTGCGGCTTTACTTTAACCGTTGCAAGTACTAATCTTTTTATAAATCGGTCCTCGAAGTATAATATGTTCCGTTTTTATCCTTCTTCTCTTCTCATTTTTCTAATCCTTCTAGCAGGTTGCCCTCAAAATATAATGAAATTGTCATTTCATTATCCTTCAAGTGTTATTGATATTTATATGACATTTCTGTGTTAAACGTATACATTTTTTACTCTCAATGGAAGGTTGCTTGAGAGTTATGGGACGAATATCCTTAACGACTCTCGAGTCCGGCGAGATAGGCTTAATGTGTCGAACTCGAGCCACAATTTCAACTGGCTAGCCATAACGAGTTGATTTTGAGTTATATGTGGATAGTTCAAAGATCATTTCCTTTTGGCTTCTGTTTTACTCAATTTGGGACACTTTAGCCCCGTATCAACTTCGAATAGAAAATGTCGTTCAAGCTAACTAGTAAAGAAAGTTCACAAGCAATGAAACAAAAAGGTAGTTAATGGATTCATCAGTCAACTCGAGCTCAATGAGCTCGAGCTCGGATTAGGCATCACGGACTTGAACCTTATTGAGTCCGAGTTCGAGTCTAAGCTGAGTTATAGAGTCCGGGGCCAAGCCGAGCCTGACTTCACTCATTCGATTCGCTAGACAACGCCACCTAAGCTAACAGTTTTGGGAACACCTCAAAGAAAATCAGTTGTGACGACATAATTTCCGTATCGATCTTCTGCATCTCTTTTTTCCGAACGGAAGAAGAAAAGAGCAGAGTTCGACTTAGTCATCGTGTTTTCAATGGAGATTTCACCATTTTCGAATTGCTTACACCTCGAAAACGGGCAAGAAGCTATAATGATCACTTGCTTCGAGTTTGACCGCAGATCAATTTCCAACATTTAGTTGTGCATAGGGAAAGCATATACGTATGCAGAAGTTGTAATGTTAAAATGAAAAAAAAAAATGTAGTATAGGGGTCATGTATCTTTTATGATAAACTAACTTTATTCGTATTCTTCAAATTCCGATCATCAAAGCTGATATGAGATTATCACATGACTAATATATGTAAATATGCTACCGAGCATCTCCAGATGTCTTTCATGTATCAAATCTCAGGAGATATGTCTACGGTTCCAAACCTATGATGTTGTCTATGAGGTCGACAACTCTGACGTTCGAGTGGGCAGTCTCGATCCTGGATCGAGATGTGAAGCAGCTAAGGAACAAGATGATTCCTCTAAAGAAGGTTCTCTGGCGTGGTCAACTTTACAAGGAGGCCAACTAGGAGCGGGAGGACGAGTTACGAGCCAAGTATCCGGAGCTATTCTAAGGTAGCTTCGTGATACTCGACTTGTTCTTTTATCGTGGTGGTAGAAATAGTTCAAAATTCATTTCAGAAGCAGAACTCAGTACCAAACTTTCGACTAATCAACCCTAGCAAATGATGAAATCACGCATTTCTGCATACGAAGGTTCGATGGAGCTTGAAACTTTTGGATAATGAGAGTTAGGCAGGATGTGATGAGAGAATAGAAGGATTTCTCTTAAAACTCATGCCCCTAACTCTTTTGTAACGACAATTATACCCCTAATTTTTTACAAAATTCACAGTATTTCCCTTCCGTCAGCATGATACAGAGGCACAAGTTTAATACTATAAGGATACTACCATGAATTTCATAAAAAATTAGGAGGCACCAAAAAAGTTAGGAGCATAAATGTTACCGAAAAAAACTCGGAAGGACACAAGCGTAAAAATCCCATAGTAGTTAGCTTTGTTGGTGATACCCTCCGAAAGCATGAGGCAATGGAGGACCCACTTAGGTGGAGAGGATGACCAAGCCACCCAATTTGATGCCCTATCTAATCTCATCCACACACAAATTTATAATACACAAAGGAAAGCACATCAAGTAACTGCCAGCCCATAGGGTTGGACAAAGAAAACAAGAGAAGCTCTCACCGCGGTACGCCAGCATTGATGCTGATGTATATGTCCTCCGCGCAGCCGTCCAACCTCGTGGATCCCTCTGTTTCATCGCTAGTGCGATGCCTTCAATCATGCATGGTAAAAACTAACTGCTCGACCACCAGATCATTCAAGTAGATTGGCATGTCCTTGCAACTCGAATCGCAAGCTGATTGCAGATGGTGGTTAGCTGTTTTTCGAAGTCGATTAATACCAAATCCAACTAAACTAGAAGCCTTCTTCCAAACAAAAGAACACGCTTTGATTCCTACAATTCTCAAAAAAGAAAGAAAGAATACCTGGATAGGAGAACGGAGCAAAAAAAACAGAAAATGGAAATGTAATCCCAACATGTGTCCACAATTACAGCTTCACTGTGATTTGTAATCAGGATTCAGATTCTACGATTCTAAAAAAAGAATACATGGGTACGAAATGGAGGGAATTGAGCAAATAAACACAGCTTGGGAATTGAAATAAAAACAAATTTACACATCCACAACTAAAGCTTCTCTATGATCTCTGACTAAAGTTGTGATTTCGATACACAACATATTTATATGGTATAAATTGGAATATGGAGACACGAGAAAAGGTATAAAAATCCAAGCAATTCAAGCAGGCAAGTGAAGAACGCTAACGTTGAAGGGTGATGCAATTGATCTTAAAAGCAAGGCCAACCTCAATCTCGTCATCGTCTGGCCTTCTTTGGTCGCTGCTTGTGCGCAGCGTTGGTTTGCTTGCTGGCTGAGAAGAAGCCGCAGAAGCCGCAAGCAGAGACCTTGGGAGAAGGAGGGTCAACAACCGGAGCGACATCTTTGGATGCACGATACGCGACAGCTGCTTCACCGGTGCCACCCTTAACCTTGTCCTTCGTATTGCTGAGTAGCAGTACCTTCCCTGGAGGGTCCAAGCCATGCCGCAGCGTGCCTGTAGAGCCCACACTACGTGATGGTCTCAGCTCCTTGAATTCCACATGATCATCACCCCCCTGCTTGCTATCTTCAGCCTTCTGCGCAACTTCCTTGGAGAATCTATCCTCCCAGACCAACCCAGATGACCCAGACCTCCTAAAAGTGGCCGTCGATCTCTGCAATCCCTCCATGATTACAATCTCTCTTATTCTATCTATCTATCTATCTCTCCATCTATGTATGTATCTTTCTCTATATAGGAAAGGTAAGTCTTCGGTTGGGAGAGATCTCAGAGGGAGGAAAGATCACAAGAACCTTATGCTGCACACAAACATATGCAGACTTTTCTCCCCCCCAAAAAAATTTTAGTGGTTTCTGGGAAGGATCTGAAAGGGCTTCTGTGTTATATACCTATGGAAAATGAGATTAAGATGGGACAAGCGACTAGAATCCAAAGAACAGCACATTTGCTAATCAATCCTAACAAAGATGCGGACCGTCACCACCACTTCCTTGCTGACGCACATAGTACAAATTGCCATCCAATAAGATCCTATCTAGGGAAGAAAAGTTCAGATCAAATACTCTGCGTATGGTTTATATTCAACGGACGGGATATCCATAATTTGCTTTGTTCACCAGAAGAAGGTAGCCACCTACCTCCGAAGACACTAGAATTATGCCTTTAAGACGAAGTATTTCGACTTGAAATATTCACATGGACTCAGTCATCCTTAACTCGCAGTAAATTTGGAATTTGACTCAGTCTATCTCAGGAGACAAATAATCAAAATACAGCAGACAGAAAATAAGCCAAGGCATCGACTTTTTAGCGTCTGAAAATAGCTCACGGTGTTGAACAGCCGAGATCGTTGTTTTTGGAAATTGTCAAGATTCATTTTACTTGCTGTGGTCTACACCATTTTTATGAGAAGTTCTGCATTTGCCCACAACATGTAGCCACACCACTTGTTGGAAGAAATGAATCAGATACAAGTCCACATCAATATTAACATAGCAGGCAATGCTGTCCTAGCAATAATGTGTACGCATCATATAGGCACACACTGTTTGATCAACAGTAGAGAGCATTAAATCAATGAATGAATGGATTTTTACACTTGCATCTTTTCGAGTTTTTCCAATAATTACTTCGCCGTTAACTTTTTTGCAATTACACTTGTGCACATGTATCTCACAAAATTCACAATATTACACATGTGAGCTTTGGAAGAATATAGGCTACAAGTGTAATTGCAAAAAAAATCAAGGCGGCGTGTTAGTCAAAAGACTCGGAAGGACACAAAGTGTAAAAAATCCCATGAATGAATATAGGAAAAAGTAAAACAAGATAAGATGTGTTTGCATGAGAATGCGTAATGAAGTCTCTTGTGGGAAAAAAAAGAACTGGCACAAATAATTAAAATATTTACGTGAGTATTGTTGACTCATGCCTTGAATACTACAACCGGTATGCTAAAAAAAAGTTAAATGGATCTAGACCACATGGTTTTTGACCCGTTTACGGATCTGATTGGGAACACACCCTATATATGTATATATTAGGGCCTTTTTTGAAAAATGTATATAGTAGGGTTAGGCCTTTTTTAAAAAAGTGTATATAGTAGGATTAGGCGTGGAGTTGAAATTTATATAAAGCCATCTCCTAGGATTGATGGGAGGCTGGGAACCATCTTGTACTTCACATTTTTTTTTCTCTTGGAGTGAAACCATTCTCTTTGGTTGTGGTTTTCTTCCCTTGTACTATGGAAGGTTTTTTTCCATGTAAAATCCATGTCTTATGATTGCTGATTGTTGGGATTGCTTGCTTGTTAGGTGACTCTCAACAAATTGGTATCAAAGCCATATTGGGAACGACGACTGGTCGGGGGGAGGGCCCCTGTGCACTCGGTTCACCCGGTTGTATGCGCTTGCTGGTGAGCAGTCCTGCTCGGTGGCAGAGTGTTGGGCTGATGGGCTCTGGTGCCCAACCTTTACCACCAACCTGTCTGACCAGAGGTTCGGCGATTTCCTAGACTTGCTGGAGGCTGTGCGGGAGGTGGGGCCGCTTGGTGGGGGCCGGGATCATTGGAGTTGGAAGGAGGGTGCCTTCTCGATCAGAGGGGCCTATGGCGCCATCTCCAAACCTCCTCCAGCCAACTCCAACTTGCTGATCAGGGACTGCGCTGTTATTTGGGCTCTCAAGCTTCCTGAGAGAATTGGTATCTTTCTGTGGTTGCTCAGGAGAAAGAGATTGATGACGCGAGACAGGTGTGTCAGGCTTATGGGGGTTCTTTCTGGCAGGTGCTTGATTTGTAACGATGCGATCGAGTCGGTGGAACATCTTTTCTTCTCTTGCCCTTTGGTGTCTCAACTGTGGCAGGAGTTGGGTTCAGACTGGTGCCGCTGTGACGACTTCCAAGCGTTTTGGGATTCGATACACGCCAATACCAACAGGCCAAGGAGAGAGCGGATGTAACCCTTGGCCATTCTCTGTGTGGTGTGGCGGGGGAGAAACGACCTACTGTTCTCGGGGCAACGTTTCTACAAGGAAAATGCGGGGGTGTTCGCTAGTCACTTGTTAGACGAGTGGGTCTTGTAACGGTTTGGACGTAGTTGGTTTTTGTTTTCCAAGCTTTGTTCCCTTTTTTTGTTGTGATTAATAAAATTTGGGGCGGACACCATCGAGTGTTCCCCCCTACCTTTTAGACTTCAAAAAAAAGCCATGTTATAGAATTCACCAATTCGTGATGACAATGAAGTTTGAGATCAGTAAGTTCAGCCAAAACGTCAATTTTGGCATGTGAAAAGTCAACATAAAGGCAATCCTCATTCAATAAGGCATAATGAAGGTGCTGAAAGGGATTGAGAAGATGCTGACAACGACGTTCACATATGAGAAAGAATAGGTGGGCACGAACGTGAAGGAAGCATATAGCTGTGCTTCTCTAACAAAGTTCTTCACACAGTCACAAGGGAGAAATCCGTTATAGCCATTGAAGCTAGAAAACCTCTACATGACAAAGATCATTGCTACTCACCTCTATTTGAAGCAATGGTTATTCATTCTAGGTATGACCGAAAGTGCATCAATCAAATACCATCTCGATACATTTAGTTCCATTATAATGTATTCCAGGACAAATATCAACTTTGTGTTCATTCGTTTCCCATATATAAGCACATTTAGAAACTCTCGTCTATGTGAAAAACAAGATTTCCTTGGACGAAGTGAAGCAAACCCTATATTTGGGGAGCTGATGGATCAAGAGTTGATGAACTTATCTAGACATGACGTATTAGGCATCACCCTGAAGTGAACATGAGGGGAAGAACCCTGAACATTGTTCTTCATACAAATACAAGGATAAGAAAAAGAGGAAATCGGGACTTGATAAGTATTGTTCTCATTGTGAGAAGGCATGTCATACAACAAGTGATTGTTGGAAACTGCACAAATGACAACAAAAGCCTAAATCAAGCGAGAAAGATGTTTTGGAAGTTGGATTTGTCTAGTCATATGCGCAGATCATTGCTACGCCATGATAGCCATATCATGCTAATCTAGAGACTACTGGATGTAGCTTCTTGGTGTTCTTTCTATATCAATAGACAGCATGGGAAATAGCAGGATGGAATGAGATGAATTATTGAGAGGGTAGAGTTTCTAGTATAGAGTGAAACCCTAAACCTAATCACACAAATTAGAAAAATAAAATAGAGTCTCCTTTAATAATAATTGTTGGGAGGAAAATAAGATATATTATTGAAGGGATCCCAGGGCTCTTTTATATAGGAGAAAAGCCATGGGTTAATTACATGAGTGGTACACAAAGAAACCATAAAATATAAATCATATACTGAGAGATACAATTATCTCAACACTCCCCCTCAAGCTGGAGCATAGATATTAGTCATGCTCAGCTTGGAACAACACCTCTCAAATGGACCTCTGGCCAGGGCCTTGGTGAAGATGTCTGCCGTCTGATCTCCTGTGGAAACATGAGAGGTGGATATAAGACCTTTCTGGATCATGTCCCTAGTGTAATGATAGTCCACTTCGATATGCTTTGTCCGTTCATGAAAAGCAGGGTTATTGGCAATAAATAAAGCTGCTTGATTATGACATAGAAGCTTCATGAGAAGATAAACCTCAACAGTAAGGTCGGTCAGTACTGATCTTACCCACATCATCTCTGCACATCCTTGTGCCATGGCCCTGTATTCAGATTCCACACTAGATGTAGCCACCATCGTCTGCTTCTTACTTTTCCATGAAACCAGTGAGCTGCCAACAAAAATAGCAAATCCAGAAGTGGGCTTTCTATCTTTGGGACATCCTGCATAATCTGCATATGCACAAGCTGTCACATCAAGAGATGTATCCCTACTGAATATAAGGCCCGAACCAGGTGAAGTTTTCAAATACCTCAAGATCATATTAACGGCATCCATATGCACCTTCCTGGGCTGCTCCATGAACTGACTGGCTTTGCTTACTGCAAAAGCAATGTCCGGCCAGGTGATGGTAACGTATAAGAGCTTCCCAACAAGCTCCCTGTATCTTCTACTGTCGACTTCCTCTGTATCCTCATCATATAGTCTCATATTTGCATCCATAAGAGTGGTAGCAGGTTTACACCCTGTCATACCTGTCTCAGAGAGAAGATCCATAACAAACTTCCTCTGAGTCATTACAAGGCCATGCTGATTCCTGACGAATTCCAACCAAAGGAAGTAACGAAGATTGCCAAGCTCCTTAGTCACAAACTGTTGACCAAGGAACTCCTTGGCAGTATGAATGCCATGTTTATCATCTCCTGTAATAACAAAATCATCCACATAAACAAGAATAGCCACAGTACCTCTTTGTGTCCTTTGAACAAACAGTGAGTGGTCCGCAGTGGACCGAACAAACCCTTGTTGCTCTATCAGCTCTGATAGCTTTTGGTACCAAGCTCTCGGACTCTGCTTCGGGCCATAAATCGCCTTATGAAGTCTGCACACCTTCTGGAACTCCCCCTCAGTAGCAAATTCTGGTGGTTGTTGCATGTATACTTCCTCTTATAGATCCCCATAGAGAAATGCGTTCTTCACATCAAGCTGGTATAGAGGCCAGTCCCGCGAAATGGCAACAGATAGAAGAATGCGTAGTGTCGAGTGTCTTGCTACTGGAGAGAAGGTGTCCTGATAGTCTACACCATAGGCTTAGGTAAAGCCCTATGCCACAAGCCTTGCCTTGTAGCGGTCCACACTGCCATCTGCCCTCTACTTGACCGTGAAAATCCATTTGCAGCTAACAACAGAGGCACCTGGTGGAGCAGAGACAATGCTCCAGGTGCCACATGACTGTAGGGCCGCTATTTCTTCTTCCATTGCAAGTCACTACCTGTTGTCTTGAAGCTAGGGTGGAGCATTGGGATCGACCTAGCCCCCCGGGAAAGCCCGACCTGAGCCCATCAATTTTCCGTGGGCCTGGGTCCGGTCGAGAGCCGCTTTTTCCAGCAAACTAAGGACCCACGCCCGGCCAAAGGCCCGCAGGATCGGGCTCGGGTTTGGGTCGGGCTCGGGCTCAGGCTGGGCTCAACCACTTATTTTGATTCCATGAAGATGCACTTTGATTTCAATTTATTGTTATGGATATAATCCATCCATAACACATGAATATTGGATGTATTGTTACGATATAATATTATTATTGATGGATGAAGGAAATATTGGATGTATTGTGACTATAAATCCGTGTCCCCTAATTTAGTTCTAATATTATATTTTGAAATATGAGGGCCCGGGCCTGGCCCATTTGTACTTTGGGTTAGGGCCCGGCCCAACCCGAGCATAATATTTTTGAAAAATGAGGACCCGGGCCCAGCCCATTTGTACATCGGGTTCGGGTCGGGCCCGGTCTTTTGCGGGTCGGGTTACGATCGGGTTCAGGCCGGCCCGGCACAATGCTCCATCCTACCTGAAGTGCCTCTTGATATGTCCGTGGGATATTGACTGTTGATAGTCCCACCACGAGCTTCCTGTAATATGCGGAAAGGTGATCCAAGGAGATATGCGCAGTGTTAGAAAATAGGAAGCAGAAGCGAAACATGGAAAAAGTATAAAGAATAAGAACACAACGGAATTTTACTTGGAACCCTACTCCGTGAGGAGCGGGATGAAATCACGGGAGAACGCCTTAGAGGGCGTATGTGTTCATTGCACTTTCTCAATGGTTACAGGAGGTCCGGGGCTCCTTATATAGCCTCCTCAGAGCCTCCAAGTCCCACCACTGGTAGATGTGGGACTAAACTTAGTGGTGGTTTACCCACCTATTACATAAGTGACGCATGCTCCAAATACGCTAACACTCCCCCTCAAGCTGGAGCATGCAATGCTCAGCTTGGACAAATAGAAAGAAACTCAACTCACAATACATGACACTACAGACAATATCAACCCAACACGCACAACTGTTGCAGTCGAGGACGTTGCTTCTCATGGCGTGCATGTAAGGAGGACGAACGGGCTAGAGTGTGAAACTAGATCTCTCCCATCTGATCCAGAGAATGGAACTCTACTCTGGAGTCCCTATGATACCACAGAGAATGAAAAATACTTTTATGTACACAACTAAATTTTTGTTTTATTTTTCTGTTACATTTTGTATATTTAATAAAATACAAATAAGTAATGTATAGGTATATACATAGGTCCAATACCTAGATATTGTATATACAAATGTTTTTATTTTGAATTCTCTCTGCATTTTTATTCTAATTTTAATGCACAAATGTATTATAAGTAATATTTACATAATTATAAAAATATAAAAATATAAAAATAATGAATAAATAATAAATTGAATATTTTAATCTGTACAGCTATACAAGGTGGGTCCAAAACTCAACTTTCAAACCATAGCTCCGCCAAATGCGAAACCACCGCCAGTAAATAGCTTATTTTATTCTATATACAATTAAAGGTGAGTATGCTGCATTTGGAGTTTTCGTTTGTGAGATACGGGTCTGGGAAGTTGGGATTCTGGAATTTTATTCAGACCATAACTTTTTATCTGTGCATTATTTTTCTGTGAAATCAATTTTGTATTTTTCTTTATTAAGTTATCTACAACTTTCATGTACAAAGTTTCTTTATTTGATGTATAAAAAGTGGAACCAAAAATAGGTCCCAAAATGAATAAAGAATGAATAGAATAATATAGGTAATTGACCCTTATCTCCCCCTACTTTATTCCTTGTCGATCTATTCATCAAGATGCCTACGTCTCGGGGTTTCGGATCATAAAATATTTACAATATTTTATTCTTTTTCTTTTCTTTTATTTATTTAATAATGTTGGCTTTAATTACAGTATTTTAAACATTGTTTAGATGCACATGCATGAATGCTAAGATGCTTTATTTAAGGCTATTTACAGGCATTTGCTAGGGTTTTTGATGCCAAAATGATAGAATAAAGATGATGAAATGTGGATTCATCAGTGACGTCTTGACTCTATTCTCGTGAATGCAGTCAACACTAAATGCCATATGCTTAGTTTATATGTACATCAGAGAGAGTCTGGATAACTAGAGGAATTGGATGCCTCTTGATTAAGGCTGGGTTGATATCTAAAATTTTGGACCTCTAAAATTGAGAGAACTTGAACAAATCAGATCCTGTATGCACATGCAAAAGGTGGTTAATCCAGCTCATTCATTTTCTTTGTTGCTCGGGGACGAGCAAGGTTTAAGTATAGGGGGTTGATGAAACCATGTTTCATGCTTGTAATTCACTGAAATTAACCCCCTAACTTCGACTAAGTGTCAATAAGAACCAGACAAATCCCTGTAAATATCAGAGTCTTTGAATAAATTAAAAATACAAAAAAAAGCAAAATCAAAATTCGCAGTGTTTTTACCCTTAAAAACGCTCTCAAAAATATTTTATCCCTCTGTTTGACCTCGTCTCTGTTTTTGATCAACATGAAACTTGTAGACATCATTGAGATCTACAACTTTCATGTTTTGAGTTTTTCCAAATTCAGTCTCCTTCTTCTCATATTTCACATTCTTTACCCAAATAACCTGATTGGGTCGCCTGGCGCTTTCTGGTTGCGCCACGAAGCCCGGTTCTTTGAGCGCCACGCGCCCCCAATTCCAGTCGTGGATCCGCTCTCATTTGCTTTCATCACGGCCGCTGGTTCCCACAACCTTTCCCCGCCATCCGATCAACCTCCAGATCAGATCACGACCGTTTGTCTCCGCCTAATCCTCAGCTTGCCACGTGTCCACCTCCACCGCCACCCGATCATTCTTAAGAGCCTTAAATCCTAGCCGTTCACCCCAACATTTGATCTCCTCCATCCGATTAAAAGGGCGAATGCATCTAGACCATCCATCCCTGCCTACGCCTTCTTGCGACACATGTCTCAGCCACAACCTTTCGATCAAGCTCCGAACTTCATCTCAGTCATTCGTTGCCTCACGCATATCTTAGTGACACGTGGCGAGATCCTAACACTCGATCGTGCTAACCCTCGATCTAATCTGAGCAGCTTGTGAGCGCCCACCTCTCAACCGTTGGAACACAAGATCCAACGACCGAGACTTCATCTTCCACCTCCGGCCTCTCTCTCTCCCACGTTCACCTATATCGCGCACCGCCTTCCCCTTCCTATTTTCACCACCTCTTCCGCCAACCTCGCCACTATCCGACTACCCCACAATGAAGGCATGTCATCCCTCATTCTCGCAGTTATCAACTCGCCCCACTAACCCCTCTCCTTCTCTCAGTATCTCCCACGCAAACCACAACACCCCTCATCGGACCTCCACTTTTCAACCTTCAAATAGCCCCCTCACCACCTTCATTCCTCAGTGTCCACCTTTACGCGGGGCTCCGCCCAGCCCCTCTCCTCCCCATGACAGAGGGAGGGACGATCGAGGCGCAAAGATGGTGCTCGCCCCCGGTGTTGACCCCTGGCCATGGTAGGCCAGGACTGTGGTGGCTCCACACCGCCAAGCTGTGATGCAGCGTGACCCCAAATTATGGGGCCACATTTATTTAATTAGATAATTATCAATTTTATTTACGTTTTTTGGTTCTAATTGAATAATTGAGATCGCCTGTGATCTCAACGTTAATTTCGTAGAATTTAATTATAATTGTTGGTCAATTAAATAATTAGAGTCCAATTAAGTTAGTTAGAGGTCAATTAGGATTAAATTAGTTGTAATTTGATTATTTACTATTTTTGTAAACCCTCTCTCCTATATAAAGAGAGGGTAGTCCCTCAGTTTTAGTCAGTCAATGATTATGAAAATTTGAGAGTTATCTCATTATCTTCCTCCTCTCTCTCTATCCCCACGCGATCTCCGCGGTTCTCCTCCTTCAATCCCTCGTTACCGACGAGATTTCTTCTTCTCAATCTCTCTCTTTCTCCACCGATATTCCACCGCCTACTTATTTTATTTTTATCGTCGACGCCGGAATCTATTTGCATCAATTGGTATCAGAGCATGGATTTCGAATCGTACCTACGATTCGACGATCCGATCGACTATTGGTGTGAGAAGTTCGGTCTCCGCCGTCCATCTCGTGGTTCGCGTCGCTCAAAAAAGTTCCATCAACGTCTGATCGCATGCATTAAGGTGCACGCATGGTTGGGCGCTCAAATCGACGAAGATTCACCGGTCGACAACCGAAATCAGAACGTTGTGCCTGCAGTTCAAGACGATTTCAGCCATAAAAACGAAGGTATTCTCAGTCCTATTGTCGATTCTTGTGATACAATCGTTGAACAAGACAAGGAGGACATAGGACCCATATTCGATGAAGACCCCGCGGATAAAGAAGGCCAAAATGTCGAGTTCTTTGCCATAACAGTTGCTGTCCCGACGATTTCAGACCCAACGCCGTCGCCGGAATCGGCCCCGCGGCCCCCTCCGACCACCCCGGCGCCATCCCCACCACCCCAGGTAACTCCGACCTTCACCCTCCCGCCGCCAACTTCCCCCATCACAGCCCCAGCCCCATTCCCCCCTTCCCCACGTGCACCTGCCCACCCCACCGCACCCCTCCAACCCCCAGACCTTGCCGCCATCATCCCTAACCCACAGCCCCAGCCCCATCGCCATCCTCTCCCGCCGCCGGGCCACCCAGCCGCACCACACAGCCGCGCGCAACCGAGCGCGCAACCGAACATCAACCACCCAGCAGTCCCACGCCGCCAGCGCCCCCTCTCCCCTCCCGCGCCAGAGCCCACACGCACCCCGCCGCCCCGCAGCTGCGCCAGCCTAGCCCCACCTCATCCCCGCACCTTCACCCCACCCCTGTGTGCCCTCCTCACGCCGCACCACCCCATCCGTGAGCCCCCTGTGCGCCAGATCCTCAACCTCCATCGCCCCATCACACACCGATCACCTCCCCTTGCCGAACCGCCACCACCGCCAGACACCCCGCTCCGCCGAAGCCGAACCGCCACCACCGCGCCGCCCTTGCGATCGCGACAACACCCTCGCGCGCCTATATCGCGAGGGAAATCCCGTACCCTAACAATCCCACCGAGATTGAGGGGACCCAAATCCCTGGAAAAGGGGGATTGGGATTCAAGTGGGACAAATTGCAAAAGTTTTTTCCCCAAACCCCCTATTTACAAAAGGATCCAGAACAATAGGGAAAGAGAGAAAGACAAAGGGGTACGAAAATTGCACCCCTATCCCTGGTGGCGAGAATTTTTAAAAAGAAGGGCTGAAAATCAGGATTATGGGGATTTCCCTTATTCAAATAGGACTAGGACCTTGGGTTTTCCCTATATAAGGATCCCATGGCTCTACTTTGTGGACACATCTCCCCTTCTCCTCTCTTTGTGCCATTGCTTCATTATGGCTTCTCCAAGGACCATATGCTCCATGCCACACCAATTTTTTGAGCATCATGGGAAGAAGACAACGATCAAGACGACGCCGCCGTGCGCACCGCATATGTTCTTCACCCACGACAGCCGCGCCTTTCCCGCCCGCACATGGATTCCGCCGTTCGCTCCGCATCAGTTCTTCCAAAAGACGACGGAATGCGCCGAATCATCCTCCAAGCCTACAGTTCACGCAATTCGTCAGGAGCCGAATTTTTAAAGCGGTGGAGAGTTGATGCAGCGTGACCCCAAATTATGGGGCCACATTTATTTAATTAGATAATTATCAATTTTATTTACGTTTTTTGGGTCTAATTGAATAATTGAGATCGCCTGTGATCTCAACGTTAATTTCGTAGAATTTAATTATAATTGTTGGTCAATTAAATAATTAGAGTCCAATTAAGTTAGTTAGAGGTCAATTAGGATTAAATTAGTTGTAATTTGATTATTTACTATTTTTGTAAACCCTCTCTCCTATATAAAGAGAGGGTAGTCCCTCAGTTTTAGTCAGTCAATGATTATGAAAATTTGAGAGTTATCTCATTATCTTCCTCCTCTCTCTCTATCCCCACGCGATCTCCGCGGTTCTCCTCCTTCAATCCCTCGTTACCGACGAGATTTCTTCTTCTCAATCTCTCTCTTTCTCCACCGATATTCCACCGCCTACTTATTTTATTTTTATCGTCGACGCCGGAATCTATTTGCATCAAGCTGCCACCACTAGCTACGGTGGTCCAGCGATGACCAGAGCGTCTCCCCGACGCTCGAGCCCAAGCTCCGCTCCGCCCAAACCTCAGGTAAGCTCCCCCTATCTCTCTTTGTGTTTTATCTTAATTTCTCGTAATTAATTAGGACTCCTCTTTCACCATCTCCGTTCATTGATCACCCCTACAGCTCCGCCTCGCCTCCACCATTTACGCGTCACCCTTAGACCCCCCTCTCCTTCCTCCATGACCACAGACCATTCCGACTCCCTTCTTCTCTGATTCACCGGAGAAGTTGATCAAGGTCGATCGCTTTCTCCGCTCGCATGGCCTCCACTCCGTTTCACATTCACCCCCGCACGACGCTTCGGCTATAGCTCTAACCATGCAGGTGCTCGAGTCTTCAATGAACAGAGGTCTCGCCGGAGTTATCTTCAGTAGCCCCGTCTCCGGCGAATCAGCATCGAAAGCCTCTTTCAGTCTTCGTCGCGTCTCGCCCGTTATCAGAGCTTCATCGACCACCCACCAGCAACCTCATGAGAGCAGACACAACTGGCGAGGAGGTGGCGGAGCTCGCTGCCCTTCGCCGGAGGTCTAACTTCGCCGCTCGACGAAGGGGATGAAGGAGGTACAACTACCGTTGGATGCCACCCTTCCCGGTGGTCATCCAACGGTCGAAAGAAAGCCACATCGACATTGCCCCACTCTACAGTCGTCGTTCGATCGGCTTGATCAACGTCGCGCACAAGGCCACGTGTCAGTCCAAGCCAGCCTCCGAGCCTACCATCCAAGCCTGCAGGTTCGCACCATCCGAGCCATCACCGAGCCACCGCCGAAGCTGCGCCTACCACCGAAGCAAAGTTCGAGCCTTCATCGTCGGCCGAGCCTCGCCGAAGCAGTTCCGAACCTCCCCCGAGCCTCAGAGACATCCGAGCCTAGGACCACATGATCCTCACGTGCGGTCTGGGCAAATTACAGGGAGGTCCTCGGAAGTTTCTACTTTTGCAATCATGTCCAGAGACCACGTGCAGACTACGTGTGCCTGGGGTATTTTGCATTTATACCCTCGCGGGCTTTAATAATTGCAAAAATGCCCCATACGTGTGGGTTATTTACAGGGAAGGTCCCTCACTTTACTTTATTTGCATTTTAGTCCCTCCCAGGGACCTATTTGCTATTTATCTTTCATGATTTCTTGCATTTATGCCCCTGGCTTCACTCGTGCATATATTGAGCATCCTAGCTCCGATTGAGTCGATTTCAGTGGCATTTTGAAGCTCGTTTCATTGTCTTCTTGATGGCATGCTTGCATTTCATATTTGACACTATGAGTTTTGATGCATTATTTTATTGGTTGTCTTTTGTGTAATGCTTCGCATGACTGATTTTTACATAAATGAAGATAGTTTCATGGTTTGACCCTGCTTTGACTTCTGATTAGATGACTCAAGTTTGTCAACAGTTAGGGCATATTTTTGAATTGCATCGCATCCATTTGCATGATAACAAAAATTATTAAAAAAATGCATTGTTCTTGTTTACTTAAGGCATATTGTTGTCTTGTCTTCATATATGTTTTTGACCTATGATTCTTTAATCCAACATTTAATAACGTTAATAGGAGTCTAAATGTTACAAAAGAGGCTCGTGTCCCCGAGTTCGACCTTGGGCTTGCCCAAGTAAAATATAAATGGACCATTTGATTTAGTTGATTATATTATTTAAATGGTTCTTTGATGAATCCGATTCAGCCAACTATGACGCATTAAAACAACTTATTAAGATGCCGATTTTCGGGATCGTCACACGCGCCTGGAGATCTGCGGGAAAATACGAGGGTTCCATCGAGAACCCCGGGATGCCAAGATGCTGAGATCCAACCTTGCCCTGGATTAGGGCTTTGGGACTGAAGATGAAATCCGAATGATCACCATGAAATGTAAATCTAGGGTTTCAGAAAACCCTAGAGATTTTGAATAAATCTCCCATAACATGAACAATATTCTCTAAAATAATCTTCAAGAACACTGAATTGAAATCTCGAATATTAAATAAATCTCAAAAACAAATCCTCGAGAATCGACCCGCTCTGATACCATGTTAGAAAATAGGAAGCGGGAGCGGTAATCAGAGAAAAGATTTAAACATCATAGAACACGGGATTTAACGTGGAACCCTACTCCGTAAGGAGCAGGATGAAACCACAGGAGAAGGCCTCAAAGGGTCGTGTTTGTCTATTGACTTTCTCATCTAATACAAGAGGTCTGGGGCTCCTTATATAGCCTCCACAGAGCCTCCAGAACCCACCACTGGTAGATGTGGGACTAAACTGTTGGATGGGGTAAATGGATTTTGGAGAGATCCATTTACCCATCTCTCATACATGTGATGCATATATCAAATACTCCAACAACATGGACTTGTGATGACTCAGAGGAAATATGTCACTGACTTACTGAGTGAGACAGGAATGCTTGGATGTCGGCCTGCCACTACACCTATGGATCCAAGCATGAAATCATATGATGAGGATACTGACGAAGTGGATAGGAGGAGATACAGAGAACTAGTTGGAAAACTTCTTTATGTTACCATTACCAGACCCTATATATCCTTTGTTATTATTCGGGTGAACCAGTTCATGGAGCAACCACGTCAAGTACACATGGATGTTATACATATGATACTCAGGTATCTTAAATCATCTCCAGGTGCAGGTATATTATTTAAGAAAGGCAAGGAGATCACTATCTCAGCATGCGTAGATGCAGATTATGCAGGATGTCCTAAAGATAGGAAGTCCACCACTGGATTTGCTGTATATGTTGGGGATTCTCTCGTTTCGTCTCATGGAGAAGCAAGAAGCAAACTGTTGTAGTCAGATCCAGCGCAGAGTCTGAATATAGGGCTATGGCCCAGGTCCGTACAGAAATGATGTAGGTTAAAGCTATTCTTACTGATCTATATATAGATGTGCCACTTCCTATGACACTGGAATGTGACAATCAAGCTGCTATATTTATTGCAAATAATCCAGCATTTCATGAATGAACCAAGCACATTGAGGTTGGTTACCACTATATACAAGATATGATTCAGAAGGGTTTTATCTCAACATCTCATGTCAGCTAAGGGGACCAGACTGCAAATATTTTCACCAAGGCACTACTTAGAAGACCATTCTAAAAGTACTCGTCCAAGTTGAGCATGATCGACATCTACGCTCCATCTTGAGGGGGAGTGTAGAGATATATGTTATGTTATGCGGTTATGTTATTTTGTATTGTTTCTAGTTTTCTTTTTTCCTATGAACGCTTTACGTAATTTACCCATAGGCGCCTCTCCTATATAAGAGAGCCTAGGGTTTGTGGAATAAACAACTCACTCATTTCTTCCAACAGTAGTTAGACTCCTCTAAGATCATCATAGAGAAGAATGCCATATTCTAACAGTCTGCTTAATTTCCTTCTATATGACACAGATTCTATTATTACTTTTCAAATGCACGGGGAGATGCAACTAGTAGCAAATATGTGGAGTTTATCATCGATTTGTCAAGTCAAACAACTCACTATGGAATCACGATCAAGGCGTATAGAAGAAGAGGAGGAGATACCAAAGAAGAGGATGAATGCATTACAAGAAGGCGAGAACATAGAGTAAACTGATAAAACCACCTAACTATGTCGACTCTCACAATGAACCCTTGCACATTCTCTGAAAAGGCAATAAATCGTATATCACAAGGTGATATTTTTCAAAATAAAGCAAATTATTGGGAGCTACCAAGGCAAGTCACAAACAAGATCAGTGATAAAGGGCATTTGCCAGATGGAAAATATCAATTGCAATGATTTGGAGTTGGACCACAGATGTGAAAACTAATTTTTAGCAAGGCAATTTTGAGATGCATATATTCATGCGTCAGCCAAAAAGCTTTGCAGTGAAAGGGAATAAAGATAATGATTGCTTACAAAAGAAGTCGGTACACGGACTCAAGCAATCTTCAAGACAATGGTAAAAGAGATTCAACTCATTTATCATTGCTCAGGGGTTCAACGATAGAAATTATAATGTTTGTGTACATATCAGAAAGCTAAATGATGATATTATGTTGATGGTATGTTGATTGCAGCAAGAGATATGATCAAGATTGATAGCTTAAATGCAATGTTGGTTGGAGAGTTTTTGACAAACGGACTTAGGGGTTGCAAAGAAAACCCTAGGCGTGGAGATAAATAGAGATCGCAAGGTCAGAGTCTCAGAAAAAGGAGATACCTGGAGAAGAAACCGGACTAATACGGCATGTCTGATGCCAAAGCTGAGAAGGTTCGCTTGAGCTTACATTTTTTTTGAAAGAAAATAAGCTAACGTTTTAAACTCTCTTCAGATCTTTTCCACAAAAATAGGACAAGAGTACATGTTATGATGAATTGGTGATTATATTCCAGCACAATCGATAGCATCATGTATGTTATAATTTGCACAGATCCAAGCTTTGCTTACATAATCACAATTATTAGCATATACATGTCCAACTTCGGTAGAGGATATCAGCAAGCAGTGAAGTGGATCTTAAGGTAATTATGTGGTACGTCAGACTTAATATTGGAGTATGAAAGAAGTGGAGATGGCAGTTATCTATGTTAATGCAAACTACACAGACGATCGTGACAGGAAGAGATCCCTGACAAGCTATATATTAGCTGCCGGCATATATGCAATCAGTTGGAAAACCACACTTCATTCTATTGTGGTTCTTTCAGCTACGAAGGCAAAGTACATAGCAGCAATAGAGGGCATTGAGGAATCTATGTATTTAGGAGGTCAATTTGCAGATATCAGCCTCGGCAAGAGGCAATTACAATCATTTGTGATAGCCTAAGTGATCTCCATAAGACAAAAGGCCAAATGCAGAATGAGAGAACAAAGCATATTAATGCTAGATAATATTTCACTCGTGATGTGACAACCACATGAGAGATCTTAGTGAAGAACATTTGCACAACTAAAAATCATGCAGATATGATGACCAAGCACATGCCTGCAACCATGTTCACATTCTGCATGAATGTAGTTAGCTTGTTAGGGCCATGAGAGTCCTGTGGATGGCAAAGAGAGTAGTTTTTCTAATATATCTAGATGGAGATTTATTGATTTACGCCTTGAATACCATAAACTCAAATGTGCTTCTGCAAAAATTAATGGATCTAAGCGAAATGATTACGAAATTATATAACTGTTTATGGATCTGATTAGGAATGCATCCTATATGTATATATTAGGGTTAAGTGTGGAGTCATAAACCTATATATAGTTGCCTCCTAGGGTTTCTAGGAGTTGTCTTATACTTCACACTTCTTCCCCTATGATGGAACAACTCTCTCTTTGCCCTTTGTTTTTTCCCGTCCACTTGGGAAGGGGGTTTTCTCAAAATAATTATATCATGATTGTTGATTGCTCTGCATCCTGGCCCGCAATTGGGTTCTCAATTGTTTTATGATTCTGACCTATGAACCAACACGGGTGGTGCAGGGGAAATGTACCACCAGCCGTAAACAGACCAGGTGGCAGTTAACACAGAAAGCATATAGAAAAGGCGATCATAAGTTATCCAACACAAGCCCGGACCAATATTTTACATATGCAGGGCAAGTAATGTTAGCAAATATATTAATTCAATCATCATAATGCATCAATTTGTTCATTTATAGTGGAAAAAATAGATGAATGAATGAAAATCAGGATAAGAAGTATTTTTTGAGGATGATTAATTAAGTCTACTACAGGTAAAATTCAAACAAGCATTAAAAATATTAAAGATAAATACCATGGTAGGAGTAATCTATAAATCTCATTAGCCAAAGTTCTCTGCAAAGCTATCTCATGATTCTTTTTCTTTCCCTTTGCAGGAACCTGCTGCTGTGATGCTCACGCCATGACGATGCTACCACTTCCACTGCTGTTGAGAAAAGAAGAAAGGGGAGGGCCAAAACCAAAACCGAAACTCCATTAGGCATGTCCTTGTACTCTATGCACAGTGGTCAATGTGAGCTTTATTTATTTATTATTTTTCATTATAACCCCTGTTTTCAGTATGTCCCAGTGAACATTATTTTATACTACAATTCAGCCCCAACAATTTTTTATTTCTTTTATTTATGCGGTTAAATTGCAATAATGACCTCACATACGTTCGGAATTGTTCCTTTATTACGACTTCCAAACCAACCATAACGAAAGAAAAATGAATCAACAGCTATACACAATCCAGAGACGGTAAAAAAATAAAACATATAAAAAGTTGATAATGAGTCATCACTCATTACCAAGAAGACTGACTCATTACCGAATAGCCTATGTATTTTGGTCACACAGGGCTAGAAACCTTCCAAAAAGTGCAACTACAAACATCAAACTCAGTGTATATAAGAGAATCCCATCATGGAAACTCTTCTAATTGCAGTATGAGAGGACAAAAAGAAGTAACATCAGTAAACATTCCATCTCCTCAGAATGCATTCAAGCAAATGCTCGATCTGACTAATATGTACACGAACTGAGCAAATCTTACCTCTGAAAACTATTAGGTATCCATCAAACCATGCTATCTTGCAAACCAATCATCATCCCCACCATGCTCATCATTACTCTCATAGTAATAGTCTTCATCAGAGAGATAATTATTGTGTCCTCCATAAGACATATCATTTTGGCCGTCACCAGATTTGTTATCCTCTGAGCTGGGGAATGATCTGTGCAACCCGTTGTTGTATGGGTCAAGCTCTTCTTTCTCCTTAAGGAGCTCTTTTAACGGCTTAGGACCCTGGAAACCACTTCTTGGGCATTGGTGACTTATCTCCCAAAGTTCTTTTTGTTCTGTAGCTCTCTTCTTCTCTTCTTTAATCTGTGCTAGGGTCTTAGGTCCAGTGAATAATGTTGAAGAGTTCTTAGCCTTCATGTCCTTACAATCCACGCTAGCCAACTCTGATAGATGAGCATGCTTCTGATTCCCTCTTCTCCTAACAAATGAATTTTCTCTCTGACTTGAAATACTAAAGATGTGTTGGACAATTTTTTTATTCGCTCGTCCAAAGATAATCTACCATGAGAAATCCCATTGAACCTTCTTGGTTTCCCAACACCATAATCCCTAGACTGAAGTGAACAGTGCCTCCAATTACTATTTGAAGCTCAATTCTCATTAATCCTACGATGTTTCCTCGAATGATGGTGCAAATCCAAACCTTTTCATCTTCCAGCTTCAGTCCATCCAAACGATATTTCTCCCCTATGCAGATGATGCCCTGATAGCCTCTCTGGAGAATGTAAGCTATTGTAATTAATAGAATGTTCCACAGTACTGTGAATATAATCTGGATACCCTCTGCCAGAGTGATGGTAAGACTCATAGCATGTTTGGTCCTGCAAGTTTCCATCATCAGGATAATCAAATTGATCATAACCATTCACCTTCATCCAACACCTGCTCACAAAGTTCTCTGTACTCTGATGAGAAGATGAACTTGCTTTGTCAGCGATGTCCTCAACAGCATCAGCTGACTTGCCAGAAGACGTGTCAAGTGACGTGCTATGCTTAGACTCCAATATCTCTGGTGATTCTCCCACAGTCTTCACTGAATCAAAGTTTTCAAGAGGGGCTTTTGGACTCGTCACAATTTCAGACTTGTTTTTCTTGCCAATTCATTTGAAGTTTTCTGAGAAGCGTTCCGGGAAGTCTCCAATAAGGCTGGCAGGGAATTATTTCCAGCAGAAGCCTTTGTTTGTTGTGCTTGGCCAGATGTGCAATCATTCCGTGTTTTTGGTGCCTTGTATGGTTGGTAAATGACCTCTCCATGTAAGAAATGATACTTTTCCCTTTGATGCAGAAACTATTGAAGTAGAAGTAGCATGGAGCATTCACTTTCCCTGCCGATGCAACTGAAGGGAATGCACACACTTGTTCTGGTGAAGCCTCTGTAATCCCGTCTACTGGCTGAAACCAAAAAATGAGCTTTCAGGTGATGTGCTGATGGTTTTAATAACTTCGACAATACATAAAAACCCTGAAAACTCTGGTGAATGGAGGTCAAAAACATTATTTCAAGCAGAAACCGACTTAAAATTCCCGCATGAAACTGGATATAGATATCATCTTTTTACTTTGGCCGAGCAATCTTATGTGTTCTATAGTAAATATTGGCTCTAACAAGCACAACTCCATGTGTACTTCGTAATATATAGATGCACTAGAAAGCACAACTCTAAATCACATTCATAACCCTTGAACAGTTTGACTATCATTTGTTATGATTGATCATGTTATCTTATTGTCGTATCCATGGAAAAAATGTGACTGAGATATTTCAAGTTATTCATAATCTTCACATTGAACATCCACGGCTTGTCCATATTCGTTATTAGCAAACAAACAAATGTGCCAATATCAATTTTTAAAATAGATATCCTAAAGCTTTTTTTTGCGAAAACTCCATGAAAAAATCTCTCTCCACGGTAAAGATTTGCAATTAGCCAAACATAAAATTTTAGGACTTCAAAACCACTCACCGGTTGATGGTTAGTGACCAATGTTGCGAAAGTTGGCATTCAGTATTCAGTCGGAAGGGTCGCTGAATAAAGAATAAACATAATTAGTGCAACTAATAAGTTGGGTATTTTTAAGGGATATTTACACTGATAATCCTGAGCAGTTTAGTAATTATACTCAGAACCCTCGATAAATCATAATTACACCCGGAACCTTGAATAAGTGCTCTGTCATACACTCATAACCCTTGTTAATTTAATCCATTAACTCAACCAGGCCATTAAATTAATCTAACATATCTTCGATTCAACAATTGAATTAAACCACAAACAAAAAAAGAAAAAAAAAACACCCCACCCCCCACCTTCCTCCTCCAGCTCCTCCCCCTTCCTCCGCCGACCACCTCCCCCTCCAGGCCCCTCCCCCTTCCTCTGACCACAACCTGCCGACCCCCCCTCTTCCTCCTCCAACCCCTCCCCCTTCCTTCGCCCACGGCCCGCCGACCACCTCCCTCATATTCCTCCTCAAGCTCCCTCCCCCTTCCTCCGCCCACAGCCCGCTGACCACCTCCACCCTCTTCTTCCTCCAACCCCCTCCCATTTCCTCTGCTTACAGCACGTCGACCACCTCCCCCCCCCCTCCAGCCCCCTCCCCCTTCCTCCGACCACAGCCTGTCGACCACCTCTCCCCTCTTCCTCCTCCATCCCCCTCCCCATTCCTCTGACCATAGCCCGTCGACCAGATCCCCCCTCTTCTTCCTCCAGCTCCCTCCCCATTCCTCCATCCACATCCCATCGACCACCTTCCCCCTCTTCCTCCTCCAGTCCCCTCCTCCTTCCTCTGTCTACAGCCCGCCGACCACCTCCCCTCTCTTCCTCCTCTAGCCCCTTCCCCCTTCCTCCTTCGACAGCCCGTCGACCACCTCCCCACCTCCTCCTCCTCCTCCAGTCCCCTCCTCCTTCTCCACCCCTTTAAACCCACCCGATTTTTGGCGTGCATTGCAGGCACTTGGTCCCAGTCACCCTCTATGGCATATACAAGCATGAGTACCTCCTTGTCTTCACCAAACGCTCCAAATTTTTTTCCCTCGAGCATTCTTCGATTTTACTCCCTCTACCGTCATAAATTATTTACTTTACTGCACTCCCCCTCCCCTCCCTCTCCTGCCACTACCCATTGAACTCGCCAATGGACTACTGTGCGAGGAGAGTCTACGCCCCCGATGACAGTGCCTTCCCTAAAGTTTGGGCTAATTGCCTGACGCCCTCGAGTCTACCGCAAGTCTTTATGGGTGTCGGACATCGCAGGAGGAGGAGGATGACGAGGATGGACTTCTTGGGTGTCAGACATCTTAGGAGGAGAACGACGATGCCATGGACAGTGGCAAAATGTGTGGAAGTGGGAAGTGATGGAGTAGTTGCATCAATTGAAAACAAGGTGAACTTAAAGTGTGTATTATTTAAATATTTGATGGATTCCATCATACTTAACGGAGAAACAGATGTAAGTTAACACATGGTTATGCCATGTAAGAGTTAATCACTATTCAGGGTCCTAGGTATAATTATGAATTATCAAGGGTTCTAGGTGTAATCGTAAAACTACTCAAGGTTATCGGTGTAAATGTCCATATTTTTAATTTTTTTAAATATAAAAATTATGACTAATACTTATAATCACTTACATTGATACATGTATAGCCATTAACTAACAAGATAAAAGTACATGTTGAATTACAATCCAATTGTACACATCTAACTTCTACTTCACATCAAAAAATACAACAAGCAAACATTCTCCCTATGGTTAGACACATGGACTCTTTATCTCCATTTAGATCTATTTTGGGTCATTTGGACTTACATGTAACTAAGATCCCTTCGGATAGTCTCCTTTCCAACATTTCTTCGGCCTTCATCACCCTCTCTTAGCCAGCTCAACATCCCAAATCCTACATCTTCCAATAGGTGTATCAGTAGACCTTCTTTGCAAATGGTCAAACCACTTTAATCAGCTCCAAAAATACTATTTCTTTAGTTGATTATTCGGCATGAGTTATTCTTTTCGGTCACCCCACCAAATACAATAATCAGACTGACTAATCGGTCTAATTGGACCGACTAATCGGTCTAGTCGGATGACTATTGCAACACTGCTAGTGAAAGTGTTTCATGTTAACTGGTCTATTCCTTCCCTCCTCCGTCATCAAAATGCTATGTGTTCGTTAAACTGAAAACACCCTTCTCTAAGTCTCGACATCCTTTGACAAACCATTTTTTATTCCCATTTGGAGTCTATTAAGCATAAAACATTCTTCCTTCTGAGTTCTAGCATTGACTGAGCTGCTGATGGTGAATTTTTCAGTCACCTCCATTTACTCGCTCCTACACTTTTTACACATTCATATATAACCTTGCAAACATGATTTTCTTTGCCACTCACCAACAACCTATAAGTGCATGCATACATAATATGGAAGCGTAAACTTACACATGCATCATAGAGTCTGAAATCCTCTTATATCGACAACAATTCACATATAACAAACAGAAGAACATACACTAAACAGATTGTCATCTTGCATTTCCTACAATTGAGTACTGAATGAATGAATGAGCATAGGACAAGGTTGCAATCTGCTTGGAAACGAAAACTAACCGGATGGTGAAACGCGCAAGTTGGATTCAGGCAGTTGTCGTTCAGCCAATACCAGCAGTCCCGGGGGGTCAGCCTCGCACTCTCGCAGTCAAGAACAAGCAAGATAATCTCAGCAGCCAAAATCATGGAATGAAAGCAGACAATTACGGCATACATTAGACCCTTTTTATTCTATCTAGTAACCAAGATTACTTAAAAAGTGGGCGGGAGATTCGTTCATTTGAAATACAAAGAATTTGATGATATTAACAACAACATGAAAAAGGATAAGAAGAAATGGGAGGAATGCATGGGACCTTCTTGCAGGTGAGGGGGGAGGCGAGGAAGTAGACGCAGTCGGTGCTCCTCTTGTTGATCTCGTCCTTCATTGAGCACGATCCCGATAGTGGAGATGGGTGGGAGGCGGCTGCGATTGGCTCTCTCCCTCTCTCTTCCCCTCGCCCTTTGTTGTTGATGAGCGGCGAGTGATGCAAAGGGCGGCAAAGGCATTAACCTTCTCGGCCGCTTTGAAACTTCGAAACCATTTGACGGAGGGGGGAGGAAATGGACACCAGTCACCTCATGGACTGCAGAGAGGCTACAGCACTCTGCTGTAGAGTCTACAGTAGTCCGATCGAAGACGATGGGTTCCCCGTGGACTAAGCCGTTTCGTTTTAGGGTTTTTATCACTTGTGCCCCTCCGAGATATCACAATATCAGTTATGTCCCTATTTTTTTAGTAATATCAGTTGTGCCCCTCACTTCTTGCTATTTTATCAATTGTGCCCCTCGGATTAGTGATTGTCCATCCACAGTGCAAACGGACGTTAACTTTGAGGACATAAGCGGAATTAATTTTTTAAAAAAGATTATGTGGCCATTTTACACCCTCTTCCTCGTCCTCTTCTTCTTCCTCCTCTTCCCTATCCTCTTCCTCCTCCTCCAACCTCTTCCTCCTCCCTCTCCGCCCCTGCCCCGCGCCGCCCAGCTCCACCCCGAGCTCCCTGCACCTCCTCACAGCCCACCGCCCCGTGCCGCCCATCCCCGCACCCCCCCAGTCCCGCATCTCCTCACAGCAACGCCGCCCCTGCCCCCTCCCCTCCCCGGTGTCGTGCTCCCTCCCCTGGGTCACGCCATCCCCTCCCCGGCGCCGCCCCCTGCTCCCCCTCCCCCTGGGCTGCACCCCCTCCCAGCCCCGCACCTCCTCCCCCACGCACCCCCCCCCCCCCCCCCGCACATACCAGGACGACCTCGACAACGGTCTTGGTGACCAGCGCGGCAGCCCTCTCGGTGTAATGCCCACCGACGACTATCCTATCGAACAGCTCCCCACCTTCGCAGAGCTCCATCACAAGGTGCACAGCATTGGCATCCTCATAGGTGTCCTTGAGGCTCACGATGTTTGGGTGCGGGGGCATATGCCTCATGATCTCCACCTCTCTCCTCACGTCTTCGATATCCACGGCAGTCCTCAACTTGAACTTGGAGATGGATTTGCACGCAAAGGCCTCACAGGTGGCCTTGTCCGTGCATAGGTACGTGATCCCGAACTCGCCCCTTCCGAGCTCCCTCCCCAGCTCGTATTGGTCGCCTATGTCCGTACCATTGGGGTCCTTCAAAATGGTAATCTTGCTTCCGGGCGTCGAGCTCCTGTTGTAGTCGAGGGTGAAGGGGTTGGGCCTCTTCTCCTTCTTGGGCTTCAGGTCGTCATCGAATGGGTCCCTCGGCCTCACGCAGCAGTTGCCCATGCTCGAAGTGGAGCCTTTGGTGGGGAGTCCACTGTTGGAGGGAGGGGAGGGAGGGGAGCAGCGGTGGGGAGTCCCCCCTGCACCTCCTCCCAGCCCCCCACCCTCCCTCCCCCCCCCCCCCACCCCACCCGCCGCTGCCCCCTGCTCCCCCTCCCTTTGGGTTGCACCCCCTCCCAGCCCGCCGCCCCTACCCCCGCGCTGCCCAGCCCCGCACCCCCTCCCAGCCCCGCATCTCCTCTCAGCCCGCCACCCCCGCCCCTGCCCCCTCCCCTCCTCGGCGCCGTGCTCCCTCCCCTGGACCGCCCCGAGCTCCTCCTCTGTCCCTGATTTTGTTTTGACCATAATACCCTTCTTAACCACACCATGGTTTGAATAAACCGCGATTATTTTAATTTTTTGACGGTCAATCTGACGGAATGACACAACTGATGATGGAGCAAGAAGTGAGGGGCACAACTGATATTACCAAAAAGATAGGGGCATAACTGATATTGCGATATCTCGGAGGGGTACAAGTGATAAAAACCCTTCATTTTATTATTATTTTCTTAAAGCAGATAGGAGGGGTTTTCTGTGGGCTTTTGTTTCTTTTCCCCTCTTGAAATTTGATTTGCGGGTAGAAGGAATCCAACATCGGAAATTGAGGCGAATGGCGAGTGAAGGGCCAGGCCACATGGTCGGCCCAGAGGGCGCCACATGGCAGCATTGGAAAATTTAAAATAGAAAAAATCCAAGAAAAATAAAAAAGAAATAGATGGGGATCGAAGCAACAAAAAGTCAAAACATAAAAGTTGTAGAACTTGATGAGATCTACATGTTTCATATTGGACAAAAAGTCAAAGGAGGTAAATTATGCAATGCACAATTTTTTATAGTATTTTTAATAAGTAAAAATACTGTGTTTTAAAGGTTTTGTTTTTTTTGTATTTTTAATTTCTTTTTAAATCTAAAACAAATATATACAACATTTAATCTATTTTTTAGATGTTTTTAATAAATTAGAATAATAAGAAAAAAGTTAGTAATTAAATATAACAGTTAGGGTTAATCTTTTAGTGTTAATTATACACATAGTTAATAAAAGTTAATAATAATGAATTGATTGTAATTTTTATTGAATTGTTTAAGTTAAGAGGATAATATACGGATTTAATATGATGTATATGAGATTCATCACCTGGTTAGAAGGTCTGTTTGTTTATGCAAAGCTCAAATTATTTTCAGGGAAGTTGAAGAGAAAGTGGATTGGGCCTTTCATAGTAAAGCAAGTACGTGACAATGGAAGCATTGTTATATCCAGTTTGTTAGCTGACACACAATCATTTATGCTCAGCGAGCAACTACTTAAGCCTTGTCTTAAACATGATATGTTTATGTATGTGGTCGATTCAATACAGGTGGCCTACCATGAAGAGCTTGCAACTGCAACATTAGCATAAGCGGATGAGGCCACGAAAAATATTTTTGATTAGCTAATCTTTTTCATCTTTTCTTCTTTTCATTTTCATTATTCAATTCTTTCTTTTGTGTTGCCCTCACTATTCATCTGCGTTATACTTGGGATATGCTTCATCCTAAGTATAGGGGGTGAGTACCCTCGGTTGTTCATTCTTTGATCCCTCGCTTGTCTCCTCAATTCTTGATCTTCTGTCTATACTTAGGGATACTTTACCCTAAGTATAGGGGGGACAAGCTGAGCTAATGATTTATTCATTTCCACCCTCGACCCTCCCTGCATGTTGAAAACAGTCTGCTATACTTAGTATTAATTGATCCTAAGTATAGGGGGACGGTTGACTTCTCATTTGATATTTAGTCGTTGTAGTATAGACTTTCCTATATTCAGTACGAGTTATATCGTCCTTTTCTCTTCGATCTATGAGGACATAGCTCAAGCTAAGTATATGGGGGTCATATATACGTTGTGTATATTGAAAATATTTTGTAAAATATTTTAACCTCTATAAAAATATTTTGGTTTTCAAAAATTTCTTTCTTTGGTTTGAATAAAAGATTTTGAAGATCTATTTGCAAATGGTTTGGAAAATGGTTGTAAAATTATTTTGAAAAATCAAAACTTATTCTTTGAAAATCCTTGCAAAATGATTTTCAAATTTCGTAAATGGTTGCAAAAAATATTTGTCAAATTATTCTTTCAAAATAAAGTTTTCAAGATATTTGTCACAATCTTTGCAAATTATTTTGAAGACTATACAAACCCTATACATTAGACTTGTAAATACCTATCGTAAATTCTTCAACCAAAATTCTTGTAAATAAAGATGCACTCCCATGTAAATATCTGCACATAATTATCTGCACATGTTTCTAGCTCTTTTGTTTTCAAAATTCCATAAAAAATATAAAATATTTTCAAAATTGCATAAAAATTTGCAAAACTTTCTCAAAAATCTCAAAAAAAGTTCAAAACCAGGAAATTATGCTACAAAAATACTTCTTGCATTGTGCATAGCATTTATATTTTTTTGGATTGATGTTCATAATTGAACAAGTCTAAATAAAATTCGAAGATTGGGCTTAGTTGGACATTAGTCCACTTAATCATAGGAACCTAAAGGGAACTAGAATTGAGGCACCTCAGGTCTGTTGGACTTAATTTTTGGAGACCACAAGATTTAGTTCAGTGTTGCCTTAACTGCCTAAGTAGAATATTTTGGAACACATGCATGACTCTTGTCGAAGTGACCTATCTTGCACACTTGCACCCTACACTTTGCTCACCTCGGTTGAAGTGGTAGAGGAATGGATTTGTCGGCATTAGACACAAGCCAATGGAAACATCGGAAGTCACATATCTGTGGTCATTGTACCCCAACCCAATTCAGTAATCATGAGGTTCAAGGAAGGAATGTTGTGGGTTGCAATAAAGCTTTGAAAGAGGGACAACCTACTGGCTCAAGAGGATCAAGTCCATATGTAAATGTTACTATATATAGTGTTCAAAAAATACAAAATCAAAAATTCCAAAAAATAGACGGGATAATGTCAAAGAAAAATCAATTCCCATCGAAGCATGTCTATAGTCAATAAGCAAGCTCGAGCTTCAAACGTATGTGAGCTTGCAGTCGGATGACTTGGCTACATTGGTCAAGCATCCTAGGATAGGTAACTACACCAGATATTCTCCATTCTCTTCTCCAGTTCATTTTCTTGAGTTATATATCACACACATTGTACAAGATAGACTCATAGTCATAAGGGGATGCATATGACGTCGAATTGTTTTGAACTGTTTTTTGAGGAGACTTGAGCAGGATCTTGTGATTCTCAGAGGTTGTTGTGTTGCAATTCCGACTCTAAACAAGGTTCCGGCCAAGCTTTATTTTCCAAAGGTCCGCCTGAACTCCAAACTTTGATATTATGAGTATAAGTTCAAAAGTAAAATCAATCAAAGTTATTCTTTTTCTTTTTTTATTTCTTTTCTGCACTTATAGGTAAAAAGTGTTTGCTAGGGACTAGCAAAGGCAAGTATAGGGGGTGATGAATCTCCATTTCATCACCTTTATTATTTTATTTTGTCCTTATATCCCTAGCTAAATGCATGTATATATCATCAATTTATCAAATAAACACTATGTAATTTGTACAAAATACTGTATAAAATAATAGTTATTTATTGTATTTAATTCCAAAATAAAAGAATAAATGATGAAAAAATAAATGAAACACCATACATGAGTGAGCCTAGACCCCGAGATCTAGTCATCATGATGAATAGATTGACAAAGAATAAAGTAGGGAGAGATAGAGCAGAAGAATTGTACAAAGATACACAGAAAACAATACATAAAACCCTAATTTTAATTCATCTATAATTGATTTTTTGGGATCTATTTTATTTTATTATTTTTACATTTTAAATAATAAAACCCTCAACATGAAAGATGTAGATAATATATATACACACAAAATTCATTTCACACAAAAATAATGCACATTTTGCTTTCTACACTCAGCATAAAAATCCAAAATCCAAAATTTCCAGAAATATATCTCCTCTATATGATCTCAAAATTCATAAAAATCACCTTTAATTATATATAACTTTGTATTAGCTATTTAATGAAGGTAGTTTCATTTAATTTGGAGTTAAGATGCAAAAGTTAGATTTTAGACCCCTATTGTACAATATACCTGAATAAAATATTCATTTTATCTATTCTTTAATATTTTATATTTTTATAATTTGTAAATATTATTTAAAACACATATCAATAATTAAAATGAAACAAAACCATCAAAATAGAATAAAAAATAATACATTTAAAATACATAGATGAATTACCTATGCATATATCTACAAAATAAATGCATCTATTTAATTAAGTATAAAAATAACCTCTAAAAATACAAGAAAAATATATTTACGTGTACTTAAATAAAGTATACATATATAAATTATGTGCATAAAATAATAAAATATAAAATTCAAAATTCAAATAAAATACATTATATAGGTAAATATAATTATGATTATACATATAAATATCAACTTATAATAAAACGCCTCGAAAAAATAAGTGAAAATATGTATAAAACACTACATAAAATTAGAAACATTTTTCATTTTTTAATAATTAATTAATTAATCTTCTATTTTTTTATAGATTTTATAAACTATTTTTACTTCCATATTTCCCGGTTGGTCCACATGGACCAACCGGGTCCTTTTCCTTGTTGAACCGGCGGTCAACTACTCGCCCTAGGTTCTGACATGTGTTAGAATTCATGAGATACCATCTTTCTCCCCTCTCCTTATCCTTAGAGCTCTCCACCTCTATATATCCCTCACCTCTATCCTCTTCGCCGACCTCACAATCGTCACCTACCACCTCCTCTGTCCACGCAATCCCACCTCGAAGTCACGCAACTTCCAACATATAAAACCCGACCTCCTCCACCATTTTTGTTTTTTGATCTCTCTTCGGACGATTTCAACCCCTCAGATCCACCCTAGTGGCTTCGCCTTGGTGACAACATGGCCTTGCTGGTGTTCTACAACGAGGAGAATGACATAGGAGGCATATCACCACCGGAGCTCTACCCAAAAGTTCTGCTCTCTTGGCTTACGACCAGGTCGAGGCCATTTCATCTTGTTCCTAGGCAAATAATTAGCTTAGATTTAAATTATACTATTACTTTTGCATTTAGACAAGTAGGATAGCAGTAAGTCCAATATTGCGTAGATTGGAGCTCTGCCTCCAGGTTGATTTCATAGTGAACAAGCCATATCTCTCCTCAAAGTTGATCCCCATTTTGAAACTCCAAGCCTTGGAACAAAAGAAGACCCTTAGGCCCCCATCCCTGGGACTTGGAACCAATCTGAGGGTGCTTGCTGATGCGGAGGCCTTCCAGGAAGCTAACGCCCCTGTCGGAACTATGATTGGACCCTTAACGTGATCGAAATCAGAGATTGAAGCACGAACAGGGAGTTGTTCTTCCCCGTTCTACCATAGGAGCCCAATGTCATTTGATTAAGAACAACTGCCAGAACTAATCCTGACCGTCCACGGTGAAGCGACGTGAAGCACCTCTTCGACGTACGATCCGATTAAGTGAACTGACGTGGCTCATTGTGCGTCATCAACTTCCACATGATCTGGGTATATTTCAAAAGATCCCTTTTGCTTTTTGTATATTAAGCAGTCAATTTAATATTTTACATGTAATATAAATTAAACGGGTTATATTACACTGGACCCCTTATCATTTATTTTATTTATAATTTAGTACCTTCTAAGCACGTGCTGGGGCACGTTTTTTGTTATAAAATTTTGCAAGTTGGCCCTCGAACTTTGTGGCTCTGTTATGTTATGCATTGAAGTTTATTTTTAGTCGCATATGGGTCCATGTGAACTGTATGGAATTTTAAAATTTTTGTTCCATTTATTAAAAATATCTCTGATGCTCCGAATAATATGGAAAATAGGATAAGATGCTTACATGCTTTTTCACGCTATATAATAGTTTTGCATTTATACACATTTCCTATCTATCAAAAATAAAAAACAATCGATTATTCCCTGTTAGCCTTAAAAAATATTATAAAATCATATTTAAAAATCCCAAAAGTAATATTTGATTATTATTATTATTATTGTATTTTGTACCTCCAGACCAAAAATCCTTATAAATAGAAAAAGAAAAATATTAAAAAAATAATAAAAAACCCTCTTAAAACTTACAAAAAAATCTTCAAAAACTCCAAAAATATTAGTTTCTGCTTGTTATTTTTAGATATATATTATTAAGTGTTAATATTAGTTTCGAGAATTTTTGACTTTATTTACTAGTTTTAAATCTCAAAATAATCCAACCTATTTATCTAGTCCCTGATTTTGTATATTTTAGACTTAAAAAATACTTAAAATTAGAAAAAAAAATCTAAAACATCACAAAAATAGTAGAAAGTATAAAAACCGCAAAAATATTTTATCCATCAAATTTAAATTATTTTTAGTTTTAATTATAATACCCTTTATTTTATAACATATATATAGTCATATATAATTAGTATAATTCTTATTTTTATAAATACCTTATTATTATTATTATTTTAAAACCCTTAAAAATGAAAAGAACCATTCTTTAAGTATTGTTAATTATTTTTGTTTATTTATTATATATTACTTTTGTTATACATATTACATACATATAGTTATATATAGACCTTTATTATATTAAAAAGAAAAGAAATGAAAAATCTAAAAATTATAAAAAGAAAATAAAAATTAAAAATTAAATTTATAAAATATAAATTAATAAAATAAAATAATCATTTTATTTTATTTTAAAAACCCACAAATTCATTCATTAAATAATTGAGTAAATATTATGCAAAGGCCTATATTATTTATTCATTATTTATTTATAAATTCTATACTTCCTACGCTGGCTTGTCTCCCTGTGTTCGACACCTAGACTACTTGTCTACCATACACATTTATTTTTGGGTTATAATAAATTTGGTTCACACCTCAATTTGCATTGCTTCATTATATTTTATGGGTCAATTGTTGCTTAGTCTATTGGTCTTTGAAAGCTATCATCAGAGCGACTCAGTGGTCCCGTCTCGTGTGGACTACAAGACATATCCTCGGATCCATTTGGGATATAATATTAGAGTTTCTCCTGGAGATCCTCTATGCATGCAAGCCATCTTTCCTTCCATTTTGGAAGACTAAGGTACACGCTTAAGCTTCCTTTTGTTGCCATATAAGTAATTCCTACTCATTTTTCTTTGATTCCATAATTAATTACCCCCTGATAATAAAAAAGTTATGATTTGGTATAGATAGTGCATCCGAAGAATAAAGATGATATTTTCATTTTTTTTCTAATTTTCTTTTCCTATAAATGATTCTGTATTTCCACTCTTTAACCAATGATTGATCCTACATTTAAATTGACAACCATTTGTCGGGGGATGGAGTAATTAATTCAGGAAGGTAGACATCCTGTGTAGATGACCATGGAGCAATAAACTTAGCGGTCTCCCTTATCTGTACTTTCATCTATCTTGGCTAGTCTATTCTAGCTAAAGCACACGAAATAAAATTTCTGGAGTTGATTCTCTTTTTTGCCTATTAAATTAATTAGAACCACTATGTGCAGGATGTGGGACTATCTTTCTTACTTAATTGTTGAGGAGAGGGACACCTTCTCGATTTTGGTTACTGGTTTGGGCAGGGTTGGGGTATCCTCCTGTGAATAGTAGCTGTTTGGAGGGTTGAGATGGTTGGAATGATAATTGTGATGTAATGTGACATTGATTATGTGTTATAATAGCTTTTTAGATAATTATAATATGTTTTTTATGTTAATAAATTTATTTGAACAAAGTTAAAAATCAGTATACCAAAGAAATTGCAGGGTCAATACAAGTATTCCCAACCCAAGAATGCAAGGTTGGAGACAGGGATATTCCAGGGTACCCGGGGTACCCTGGTGTTTAAGCCAAAAATCGGTGATCTTAAGTTCCACACAAGGCAGGAACTCAGTCGCTGAATCGATCACACGAAATTTGGATTAAAACAACAATTAACCCACAACAATCAAATAAGGCAATGAAGGTGAATGTGGAGTTAAAATTTATTATAACTCTACAACAAGATGTGTATAGGTGCAAGTATGTGTAGAGGTCGAACACAGGGAGCAAACAGGTAGAACGAGGCAATATGCTCAAGATGTGTGATTGTGATGAATTGTCTATCTATGCTATTTTTTGTGGGTTTTTAATTTTTTAATTTTTAATTGATTTTTAATTTTATATTTTGATTTTAATTTTCTGATTTTATATTTCTTTTTTGTATTTTATATTTTTATATTTTCTTTTTCAATAATAGAATTTATATATAAAGTAAGAAAGAGGAGGATAAGGTATTTATAAAAATAAGTAAAAATACCCAAAATCAGGAAATAAAATGTTTTTGGTATTTTTATGATTTTTTAATGTTTTTGTGATTTTTCTAGATTTTTCCTATTTTTGTGGTATTTTTAAAGGCAAAAATATTGAAAACAATGGATAAAATAAGGAACTGAAACTAAAATGGAGAAATAAAGTACTAAACAGTAACAAAAATTCTCCAAATTAATTTTTAATTAAAGATAACAAAACAAAGAAAATTTAGAGATAAAAATTAGATTTTTAGGATTTTTCTAGAATTTTTAGGATTTTTATGAAGATTTTTAGAGTTTTATAATTTTTAGGGGTTTTTTTTTTATATTTTTTGTGATTTTTGGATAAATTTAAGCACGCTAAAAGACACAAAATATATTTTTTGGGAATTTTCTAAAGTATTTTTATAATTTTTAAGGATTTTATAATGCAAACAATGCTGAAAATGCTTGTTTTTGAATTTTTATAAATTTGAAACGTTATAAAAATGCAAAATAAAAATATAGCATGAAATTAGGATGCAAGAGGAGCCTATGGTAATTTTTTGGTGATTTTTGGAATTTTATAGATGCATTAAATAAATAGGGAAAGCAAGAAGAAAATGCATGTTGGCAAGGGCTTTTCTGTAAATAAGCAAAAGTTCAGGGGCCTTACTGCATAGAAATGTTTGGGGACTAAGACATAATAACCGAACCCTAAGGGGGTCCTTCACAAAATGTCCACGCACCTCACGTGCACAGGTCACGTGAGGTGACGTGGACAAGGACTCCTTTCCAATTAATGAAATGACAGGGACCTGAATGCAAATGTTACAAGGTAACTAAAATGCAAATGAAAGTTTCAGTCTTTAGTATCAAATACAAAAATTTCCGGGGGTGAGACTGCAAAATACCCACAGCAGGGGCGCTGGCGGACGGTAGATATATCCTCACTAACACATGTGTCAACGCCTGGTCCCACGATACCACTTCGCTACGAACGATCGAGATTAGAAGATCTCTGGTTGATCGAACGGTTGTGGCTCAAAGGATCGGACGGCTGTTGTAGCACGGGAGGAGCAATCTTGATCCGACGGCGTAGGATGCGGCTGGAAGAACCAAAAAAGAACTCGGCGGCGCCAAGTTTTGATCAGGTGCCGAGCTCGCCTCCGACCACCATTCCCACGGCCGAAGGGCGTGGTCGACTCCTGCTGCTCCTCCCCAACGTCCAGGTGGCACAGATTGGGTCGAAGAGCAACGTATGGCCTTCAGTGGGTCGAGGAAGCTCCGGCGGACCTGGGGCTGTTCTTGGGCAAAAAGACAAGGCACGGTTGCCTCTTTTGGGACCTGTAAGTGACAAAAACGCAGCAGCAAAAAAGGGCATACAGAACCCCGCTCTTATTGGCGGAAGATAGGTGGCATGGGGTGGTGAAGGTGGCCGGAGCCCTCGAGCTCCGGCGAGGTGTTCGTGAGTGAAATCTACACTAATCACTTGATGGAACAACAAACTAAAGGCTTGGAGTAAAATCTGGGACTAATGGCGAACTAAATAGCAAGAAAATGAACGGAAAAGAGAACCTCAATGGTTGTAAAAGCCAGAGAAATTGAACCTCACAGCCGAGAAAGGCCGAAGATGGTGGAGACGCCTCCGCGTCGCTCCTCCGCTCCTCCTAACGGTGAGGTGAGGTTGCTGTCACCTCCCTCTAACCTCAACACACGAAAAAAGAGAGGAAGAACGGGCACAAAGGGGTTCAAATTCGAAAAAATGGAGAAAGGGGGCTTTTGGAAGAATGACAGACGGGCTCCAAAGATCGAGGTACATCAGACATCGCAGCGACCCAATCCCCGAAGTAAGCTAAGGGTGTGTATCCTTGATATGTGGCAAACAAAAGTCACGAAGAAATCGAAGCCAAATGATGAAAGGCGCTGCCTACAAAAATCGTCAAAAATAGACAAAAACTAATGTCTGACACAGATCAGACCTTGGTCAGAGAGATGGTCAACACGGCCCCAAGGACGAAGAAAATAGGGCACATCCATAATCCAATGCTCAATATGATGCCTGGGCGTGTACAAGGGATGTATGGGGATAAAAAGTCGAGAAGGGCACAAGGCCAAATAATGAAAGACGCGGTCTCGAAAAATGGGAGAAAATGGCTAAAAACACAGCTCTGACGGGCTGCAGGAGTGGGTCAGAGAGTTGACGCGCCGATCAACTCTCCAGACCCCCTGGTTGGTCCACGTGGACCAACCAGGAAATAATCATTTGTAAAATCGATTAAAAATAGAAAATGAATTAATTAATTTTTGACTATTAAATAAAAAATGTTTATTATTTTATGAATTATTTTATTATGGTTTTTATTTTTTTTAGAGGCATAAAAATGCAAGTTATCATTTTAGTCCTATATAGGTATATTTATCTATGTATTTTAGTATTTTATTTTTATTTTATACATTTAATTTATTTATTTTTGTTTATTATTTTATATATTTATAAAGTATTTTTATACACTTAAAAATATTTTTATTTTATTTTTCTGAAGTGTTTTATACACTTAATAAAATAGAAGTATGAATTATATAGGTATATATACAGGTATTATACCTATGTATGTTATATACAAGTATTTTATTTTGTGTTTCTTTTGTGTTTTTATTCTGATTTTAATGTACACATAAATTATAAATAATATTTACAAAATTATAAAAATATAAAATTATGAAAATAAAGAATAATAAATAAAATGACTATTTTAATATGTACAAGTATACACTAGGAGTCCAAAACTCAACTTTCAAACCGTAGCTCCGCCAAATGCGAAACCACTGTCATTAAATAGCTTATTTAATGTTATATACAATTAAAGGTGAGTTTGATGCATTTTGAGTTTTTATTTGCGAGATACAGGTCTGGGAAGTTTGGATTCTGGAATTTTATTCAGATCATAACTTTTTATCTGTACATTATTTTTATGTGAAATCAATTTTGTATTTTTCTATATTTAATTATCTACAACTTTCATGTTTAAAGTTTCTTTATTTGAAGTATAAAAAGTGGAACCAAAAATAGGTCCTAAAATGAATAAAGAATGAAGGAATTTTTATTGGTATTTTGGCCCTTCAGGGTTTCGGGTCATAAAATATTTACAATATTTTATTCTTTTTCTTTTCTTTTCTTTATTCTATAATTTTAGCTTTAAAAAAATGCATTTTATACATTTTTGTACAATGATGCATGAATGCTAAAATGCATGAATTAACATTATTTACAAGCATTTACTAGGGTTTTTAAGGCCAAAATGATAGAATAAAGATGATGAAACGTAGATTCATCACCTGATAACCAAATAGGCCCTTGGAGACATCGGGGATATATCTGGGAGCGGGAGGAGTTAAATATTTAGATCAGGAAGTTGTAATAATAAAGGATCTGATTTTCATGGAGGTATATTGGCTCCTGTAATATAATTTGAAAGGAAGTCTTACGAGGATTTGTATGATTTATGGTATAAATGAAGAACATAAACACTGTAATCCGGTACATTTGGTTAAACAAGGCCAATTCAGCTACGTTTCATGGCTTGATTCATATTACCATCGCTTATATTAGATGCCACAATAACCCTTGCTATGATTATGAATAAATTTAAAATTTACTCCAAAATGCAATAATCAATAATGGCTTGGTAGACACAAAGAAAAGCAGCGAGGAGTATTTGCTACTTAATAAAGATGAATCCTACTGCAACTTTCGAAGATTTATTTGTACTCATGTACAGTCTAATCATGTTACATATACATGGTTTGAGATTCAAACTGCAATTTTCCAGTATACATTCATTTCCACATATTATATTGTCCATTTGGTTACTTTTCCACTAGAAATGAATTCATTCATTTTCATTGACTCAACATATTGTGTAAACATGCAACGGACTGGTATTAAAGGACATATTGTTTTATACAAGTGGAAGTGAGATATGTTCTTACAAATTTAATAGTGTGATGCATGACATTTTTTTATTCCTAACAGAGAATCATTTAATTAGATCATCCCGATGATCATAATGATCTAATATATTAGGCATTAGGTAAATATAATGAACATTCGTATTAATTCCCAATTACAAACCTATGACAGAGTTTTAATAATATTATGAAAGGAACTTGTGGGCGGTGTCATCCATATGATCCTATCACTATTTTTACGGGTAAATGACAACTTCATCAAGAATGCCAAGATGTATATAAAGCACTTGTTCTTTGGTCATGCAAAGTAGGGATGGAGGAGTTTTGATTAAAATACCTTATCAATTTTAAATCAGAATCAACGATGACAACTAATTGTGCTAGTCATGGTGACCTTTACACCTGACTGTGTGAGGTTGCGGTGACCCTCAACTGGACGGGAGATAGGAAGCTCAATTAGGGCAGCAATTGCCTTGTGCGCGGGTCTAGGATCCCAATCCTTTGTACGGTTTTACGCGAGCTTGCAGTGTTTTTATGTTTCTTTGGGATCCATGTTTTAGACCAGTTCCGCGGACTCCATTTTCAGCAGGGTGCCTAGGAAGGTGGACCCTTGGTTTTGTTTTTCGAGCTCAGTTTTCTCGTACCAGTCAGCTCGATTTTTGGATTGAGTTAGTTCGAAAAGTCTCTCCCACTCATCTCAGGGGCGTAGCTCTAGAGTGTGCCTAGCCCTCTCCTGGACCACACTTCCATTAGGAGGGCGAGACGGAAGTGTCTCTTAGGAGGCTTCCTCACCACTTGAGTTTTGGTTACTGTTTTGCCAGTAGGTCATGGTGAAGAAAAGATCGTTGTTAGTTGGAGTTGAGGTTGGTTACAATTGAGTTTGGTTATAGTTGAGTTTGATATTGTTCTTGATATTGTTTATTGTTCTGCCGGTAGGTCCTGGCGATGAAAAAATTGTGAGCCAAAAATCATCAATCATTAATCATTGATATTTAATCACAATTTAAAATTACTACTACGGATGTTAGGAGAAGCTAGTGAACGTGTTGGGAACTTAGTTAAGATGCATTACATTACACTGCATGCCTACGGAGACACCCCAACCCTAAGGTATTCATCACATCTTAGAGTCATAGTGTGAGGTCACACTCAGATCATGACCAAGACTATCCACTAGGCTTGAGAAATTAGACAAAGATAAAGATCAGATCATACGTTCATTATCTTAAATATCAAGATCCATCAACACGAACTATAAGTAATAAAAAAGTGATAAGCTAAATATGGATCATATAATCAATAAATGAAAATGTTATATGTGGAAAGTTAATGGGTGATGGATGGACATCGGATATATGTACAGAACAACTTGGAATCCAATTTCAATGTAAGTATCTTATTAAATTTAAATGTCAAATCCTATTTACTTGCTTCTTTTTGAAACCATTGAAATATCTATTTTATTTTTAATAAATTTGATTGTACTCAACGCTTGTTGACGTTTCTCTTATTCCTAACATGAATGGCAGGTAAAGTACTTGTATTACAGTAGTCCGGTAGTCGAACCCTGAGCTTCCGCAGTTCTGTCAGTTTCTGTTACGGTACACATGTTATAGTTTTTGTATAGGATAATGTAAATGCTTTTCTTTTTCTTCTGTTACATTTTGGGATACATGTACATAATGCAGTTTTTTGTTACATGTAACTATATATGAAAATTAATGCAATATGAATTTGGTGACACTTGTTAGTCTACGGTTGTTTATCATTACTATGAATGTCATTTGAATCACGAAATTTTTCCTCACTTTCAGTAACCTAATGCGAACAATAGCGACATAATATTGCAAATGTTATATAAACGAGTAACCCATATCCTGAGGCATCACAAATTGGAGCAAGAGGATTGTCATTTGAGGCATCTAAAACGGATTGGAGTCGGAGCACAAATTTGAGGCAAGACTTCTCAGTTATCGAGGCAAGATTTGTTATGTTGGGATGAACAAGCTATGGTGTGCTAATAAGATCAGGGTCACTTGAAAGTGGATTTTTTTTACATCACAACCAGTATATTTTTTTGCAGTTACGCGAAAACCCCTGACATCTTCATAGTCACCGCATGACCCCTCCAAACTTAATAACTCTTATTTCATAATTGTTTAGGTTAACATCCATCCAAATCAAAGTCAACTTTAAAAGAATCTGTTAAATAATTTCTAATTTTAACCTTACAATGTATCAAACTTTCAAATTGCATAATATCCTCGATCAATCTTCTCCCCTCCTTTATTATCGCTGACACCCCATTCCACCTCCTCCTCTCCTAAGGCCTCTCCAGTCAAGCCCTTCCATGACACGTCCTCCTCCTCCTTCCATCATCACTATCTTCTTATAAATACCAAGACCACTAAAGCCTCTTTAAGAGGCACCTTGCAGTGATCAGCTATAAGCACTAAGAGAAGCGTGTGGTTAAAGCTACTAGTAACTAGAAGCCATGTCTCATATCTGTCATCGGCTATCTGCGGTCGAGAATCCATAGTCCTCAAATCCCAGTGCCTCTCTCCTCCCCTCCTTCATGCCACACCTTCTCCTTCCATGCCATCTCCACCTCCTCCCATCCATGTATCACATCTTCATCCCTCTCCCCTCCCTCGTGTTACCTCCTACTCACCCGTACAGTAGTTGTTGCGGTCGTCGATGACGGCGTTCTCCAGAGTGAAGGTGGAGTTGCAATGATTGATCATCTCAATCCTCGACAATCCTGTGGTCAGTGGCATGCTCGAGGAGGTAGGGTTCTCATGCTACGACATCAAGCTTGTGATCCTCTGCCTGCCATTGTTGTTATTGTCTTCGATATTGAGGTAGTAACTCAAGAAGATTAACTCAAGAAAAGGTAATATTAACATCAAGGGTCGTGTAAGATGGAATAAGCTTACAAGAGTTGTGGGGGTAAATATGAAGATCTCAGGGTTGTCGTGTAATTGCAAATGTTTATAGACGTTGTATTGTAAAAATCTCTAAAAAGTACGGAGAGTCACAACGTCTATAAAAGCAATTGAAATGAGAGGCTCGTGGAAACGAGATTGGTGAGTAGGGTCGGAGCTCTAGTGAGAGGATGAGTAGAAACTGAGAGATAAACTGGAGTGTAAATTCCTGAACATTGTACGAACATATACAAATAGGGATGGGCAGGACCAAAGTTTAAATCATGAGGTTTCCTATAGTGGTAATTTGGGTTGTTTAGGTGGAATAGATCGAAGACATTAGACGTAGCAATAAATCAATACCCATCATAAGGAATACAATTTAGATCCAACCTCATCTTAAACTCATACGATCATATTCATTTGACCAATTTTAAATAATTTGATTGGATTATTTGGGCCAACCAATATTGCCCAACCTTGGAGATATGTCATTATTAACTTACCATATATATGCGTATACCTCTTGTTTCGTATTTGTGAAGATATAATCCATATAAGAGATGCAACCGGATACTGATATATCCATGTCTCTTTGCATATTTGTTTGATGGTAGACATGGATTTTTTTGTGGTGGATACAAATAACGACATGACTTTCAATTTATTTGTAGATATATATGTCATTTTCATTTTTTTACAATACCGAGATCAATTTTTTTTACATAAATATGGATATTTGTATGATTGGCTCTGTGTGTGTATCAAAATGTGTTATAAAGTAATATGCAAATATATTGCATTTTGGAGTTTGTTTAAAATGTAGGAAGAAAAGATATATCTTTATATTGTTTAATTATCTAGTATATATGTTATTTTGTTAGGTAAAATGGGGTTGTCCTTGAGGGGAGCTAACTTGACTTCTCCACCTCATTTTTCTTATTTTTTTTAAAAATGAATCCGTGAGTTTTCATCATCATATTATGTAGTTTTCATCATCATATTATGTCATTTAAGTTTCGTGTGAAACACATATTCCTTCAGCATCCATCCAGACAATCATTTTTTAACGGCCGCAGAGCTGTTGAAATCAACCTGTCTGGATGGAGGCAGTAGGAGCATTTGTTTCGCACAAAACTTGAATGACATAACATAAGGATATAGTTATGAAAAATCCATGGATTTATTTTTCAAAAAATAAAAAATAGAAAAAATGGGACGGAGGAGCCAAATTTCATCACCTTTTTTCTTCATTTGCAACATGTGTTCATCATATTGACGAATCTCCATTTCATCACCATTGTTCTTTCATTTTGACCTTAAATATTTAGCTAAATGCATGTATATATCATTAATTTATGAAAATAAACACTTAATAATCCACAATTAATACTGTATAAATATTGTAGCAGAGATTGTACAAAATACTATATTATTGCCAATATAAAAGAACTTACATAATGGCCATTAATTATTGAAAAAAAGAGGCGTTTCTCAACAGATATAATAATATTAATAAAGACATTAACTAAATCATATAAATTGTAATTGACTTTGTGAATGACTTGCCCAAAAAATTTAAAGAATGGATACACATGAAAAAGCAGTGATACTCATCTAAATGTAATTTGGTTTAGATGCTATGTGAATTGGTGTATGAACCATACTAGGCACATGTTTTTCGTTGCTATTATTCTCATGAAAAAAATGAGCGATGCCGTAAATTATACCTAAGTATTTAATGCTGACGATAATATATGATAATGTTGCATTCCTTTTCTGAAACTGGGAGTAAAGGATACATTATGTTTCAACGTATATATTTGATTTCATGTGACGTTAATTGAGAATCTATATTATATTTGATTTTATTATTATATGCAGCAATTACTGGAGCCTCAATATGGATCGATTTAAAATAACTGTTGAGCTAACTGATATCATTATAGAATTCTTATGACATGAACCATAACTGTAATACCTCAACTAATATAAGTAACTAATGGAGGTAGGAATCCAATAAGCATCAATTCTCTTCGAAGATAAATAATGCATGCTGTCGACCTATGTGTGTTCCTTAACTAGTTATGCCCCCGACCTCCACCCGCCCCAGTGCCCGCCCCCCAACCTCCAGCGCCCCCGACCTCCACTCGCCCCGCCCCAGTCCCTTGCCAGCTCTCGCCCTGACCTGCCCACCCAAGTCCCAGCCCCACTAGCCAGCCCCCACCCACCCCAACCCCAACGACGCCCCCAGCCCCGACCCCAGTCCCTGCCCCAACGGTGCCCCAATCCCCACCCGCCCTGGTAGCGCCCTAAACCCTACCAACAGTCCAACCCTGCCCTGCAGCGCCCCCTACCAGCGTCCCAGCCCGCTCTCGGCGTTTGCTCTTACGCTTGGCCCTCAGGTCCTGCTCCCAGCATATCCGTCCCTTTCTCAACGCCCCCGCATCCGGATGGCCCCACTTCTCCGACCTCGTCGTCTTCGAAGATGTCTCGTCCACCCATTGGGACGGTCTCTACTTTGCCCGACTTGGTAGAAGGAAATATTCCTCCTTTACCTTGTGCTTGTGCATCTCCTACTATCATGAGTTATCGCAGTCTTGCTCTACAGAGATTTCATGTGCATCCCATCGTCCATGTAGAGTGATATGTCCTTTTCGGAACTTCTATTGTTGTCTGGATGGAAGAGAAGGGAGCAAAGGAATTACGCATTTAATCTCCCATATTAAGAGGGTGCATCTTTCCAGTGATGATCGGGCGTCTGTTTTGCGGGACACAATCACGATTGATCTTGATCTATTTCTTGCTATAGAAGGGACCTTGAGGGTCCTGGATCAATAGTTGTGCAGGATGTGCATGAAGATACAAGCTATGTGTCGTGCCTGCCATCATGACGTTGGTCTTGTTCGTGCCGTAGATGATGCAGGAGTGGTCCAAGGACATATTATCGGCATCCTGAGACCCATCCTACATGTTGCACCTGTTGTACATGTTGTCAAAGATGAGATGATTATTAATGCTACGCTCCTTGATTATATCTTCAAGCATCCAGTCACCACCGTTAAGAGCATTCCTCCAAGTTGTCGTCTCGCTTTCTCTTGTTCTTTGAAAGCAACTCTGCATCAAGTTATCGTTGGGCCAGGGTCCTTACATGCTTGGGTGAGATTGCTGCTTCTTCCTCGTTGCACCCTACAGGTTTTCAGATCCATGAACATGAGAGATAAAAGATCTGATAATAGAAGGTCCTTGCAACAACAACTTATTTTGAGCTCACTCACTAAGTGGGGCAGTACAGATGGCTTCACCAATTGGGGTGGTGATTTTTTGAAATGAGATGTTTCAGGGATTTCAGATCTTAGTCAGAATAAATCTTTGGAGGAGAATAAGTATCAAAGCTCTAACATCAGACAATGTCTTTGCAAAGTGTCAGATGGACACTTTACTTCAGCCATAAACGTTTTATGCTCTTCAGGATTGGCGCCTTATGATGAAGACACCTTGAAGGCCTTAGAGGCTGAACATCCTTATAAGCCGCCTCCTGCCATACCAGACTTCTTGGTTTCAGAGACTCCTCTTACCGCTAATGCAGATGTTATTTGCGAGCTATCAAATCTTTTCCTAAAGGGACATCTTGTGGAAGAGATGGCCTGAGAGCTCAACATATTTTAGATGCCCTCTGTGGAGAGGGATCAGTGGTTGCCAAGGATCTCTTACATGCTATTTCCTTGGTAGTTAATTTATGGCTAAGTGGGAAATATCCCTTGAGTCTGGCTGAGTTTGTAGCCTATGCACCTCTTACTCCACTGCTCAAACTGGACAACAGCATACGTCCTACTGCTGTAGGCATTATCTGGAGGCGTCTTGTATCCAAAGTTGCTATGACAGGGGTTGGCTAGGAGACGTCTAATTATCTTAATGACTTTCAATTTGAAGTTGGTGTATCTGGAGGAGCCGAAACCATCTTACACAACACCAATCGTCTTTTGAGCAAGCTTCATGGAGACGGGTCTTTCTCTATGCTTACGGTGGATTTATCTAATGCTTTCAACTTGATAGATAGATCTCTGATGCTTGGTGAAGTTAGGAGGAGATGTCCCTCTATTTCTTCACGGGTGGAATTTATTTATGCTCAAGCTGCCAGATTATATATTGGAGATAATTATTTGCGATCATCAACATGAGTGCAGCAAGGTGACCCTTTAGGCCCCCTTCTTTTTTCTCTGACATTGCACCCACTTATTCATGAGATCAGAGATAATTGTAAGCTCCTACTCCATGCTTGGTATCTTGATGATGGGACAATCATTGGGGACACTTTAGAGGTGGCCAAGGCACTTGACATTATTCAATGCAGGGGTCCAGAGATGGGGCTTATTCTGAATATAGAAAAACAAAGCTTTTCTGACCTTCATGTGATGATCATAAGATCCGTAAAGGATTGTTTCCCATGGATATTGGGAGGCAGGTGCTAGGTGTGAAGTTACTTGGAGGAGCTGTGAGTATGGATAAAGACTTTATTGAAGATTTGGCTATGATGAGGCCACCAAAGCTGTTGACTTAATGCATTTACTTCCTCAATTGGATGATCCACAAAGTCAGCTGCTTCTATTATGATCTTGTATGGGTACAACCAAGCTTATGTTCGGCTTACGGACATGACAACCCGCATACATGGAACGGGCCGCTACGTGGTTCGATAAAGGGTTACGCGGAGCTATTGAGGATATTATGGTTTGTAGAGGTCCTTTCTTTGGTGACCTTCAATGGAGAGTGGCGTCGCTACTCATCAGACTCAGTGGTTTATGTCTTTACTCGGCTATTGAGGCTTCTTCATATGCTTTTGTGGCATCCGGTGCTCAATCCTGGAGGCTCCAAGACCACATGCTACGAGACAGCGGGATACATGGTGATTCTGATTTTCTTAATGCTTTGGAAGGACTACGTGTCGCACTCCCATCTCTTGATCTTACATATTTTTCTAGTAAGGATACCGTCCCCCCTAAAGCCAAGAATGCTTTGGTGAGTTCTTTTTTTTAGCAAAATCGTAAAAGAAATGGAAGCTGAGTTTGACACAACTGCTAGACAAAAACAATTTTCTGATGTTTACAAGCTGAACATACCCAAGATTTCCTTCTTGTCATTCCTATTGAGGGACTTGGAGTGCATATGTCACACATTGAATAGTAGTATTCTCAAGTACCGCCTCATGATTCCTCTATTCCCACCAGATGAGGCTTGTCCAGTATGCCATAAATCCTGCTTAGATGCTTTTGGGGAGCATGCCGTTCATTATCGCGAACTTCCAGATTTTAAATATAGACATGATCTTATCATGGATGTTCTTTTTGATGTACTCATACATGCAGGGGCTGCTTCAAAAAAAAGAAACACCGGTGAATTTTTTGGCTGATCCACAAGAGGGGAAATCGACACTTAGACCGACAGATGTTTTAATATTTGGATGGGTTGGAGGAAAACATGCATGTGTTGATTTGACTGGAGTTTCTCCATTGGTGGGCCTGATAAAGAGTGATTTTGTTGCAGGATACGCTGCACAAAAAGCTGCCTCAGCTAAAGTGGCTAAGCATGAGAAGGCCTGCATTGACAATCAACATGTATTCATTCCCTTTGATTTTGATAAATCTGGGTTCTTGGCAAGTGAAGCAGTGGAGCTCCTTAAGAGGATTCAAGAAAATCATGCATAGCAATGTTATAGTTCCTAAGTCTATGAATGTTGTATTTCGAAGGATTGGATTTGCCATTCAAAAGGGATTGGCGGCGCGGCTTGTTGCCCGTCTCCCGTCAATTTCTTGTAATTCTTGATGTTTGGGTAATGTTTTCATTTAAAAAAATTGTAGATTATAAAAAAAGTTAGCGTAAGCCATGCGAATTAAGGTAGGAAATAGAATGAATAGAGTTTGTTGATAGACAATAATCAATGACTAGTATTTCCTTTGTTAAAAAGAACCAGATTTCGATTTATAAATTGATGGCTCTGAAGAGCCGTAAACGTAAGATGAGGCTACGGTGATTAATATGGCATAAAAAATATCCAATCTTTGGTACTAAAGTATTTTGCATACAAATAATCTTACTGTGGTATACAAAATGTTGTTACTTGTTTATTCATTTTCAACCATACCTTTACCTATGTGTAGTATACACAATTAGATGTTCGATGTAACATTGACAATTGCATAACGAAGAATTGAACCATAAGTAGACCTACGGTGGTATAGATGTCCAATCTAATGGGATCAATAAAATCATAAAAAAGCAACAAGAAGAAGGGATAAGACTTTTTTAAAAAAAAAGTTAAGGTTCCAAAAATTTTCCAAATATAGAATTGAAAATCATGTGAAACCAACAAGGAGGGAAGGTGACGTCATTATCTCTGAAGACGTTACTTTGAGATCTCCTCTCGCACAGAAACAATGTTTCTGTCACTCAATCACAGCATAACGTGAGCACAATGGTGACCTCGAGTTCTCCTACGCGACGGTGGTCATGGATCTTCGATCGGAGCACCTTCTCTGACATCGACGGTAGCCCTTCGGCGACTACTCCGACCAAGGTGGTGGTGCTCCAATGAGGGAAAGTGATAGTAGTGGTTGGATTTTTGAGAGGGCATCCTATCATATCCTATTTATAAAATGAGATCTAAATTCGGACCCGATTCTGATCCATATATGAATCTCGATCATCCACCTTAAAACATCAATATCTTATGCTAGAAATGATGTTCCTAAGCTCGTTGGAAAGATCTCAACAAACTCTAATAAGTGACTAGTCTTTAATTTTTTGGATGTCAAAAATATTCCAGAATTTAAGACAAAATATGGGGTTTTACATTGGTGGTGGGCATCAAGCTCTGATCCAGTGAGGCTTACGTTCTCAATCTAGCAGAAATGGGGCATATGTCTTCTCACTGACGATGGAGGACCAAAGCGAAGTGTGTCGTCGAAGCGAGTAGTTTGGGGGTTTGGAAGGGGGATCATGGCGAGATTGGTTTGGCGAGTAGGCCACACGATAGAGAGGATCATTCCCTTTCCTTCTCGAGGCGGGTTGACCACCTCTTCCCTGCCCACCATCGAGCCATTGAAAGCTCAAATATTTCCCTTTGAACCTTGATTATTTATTATATAATAGGGCTAATGAATCCTTCTGTCATGGCTTTCCATAAAAAGATGAAGAAAGACTATTTGCAGAAGGGAGCAGAGTTGGCAATGGGAGAAGCTTCCCATAGAACGTAGACCCCAATCAGGAAAGGGGAAATCTTAATAAAATCTGATGATTTATTCACTCCTTTTCTAATATTATAATATGCATGCACTTATTGGATTCCTCTGTACAAGTAGGGTTATATACCTTGACCATCTTGAGATCATACAACTATTGATCTAATTGTTGGATCATATACGTTGGTGTTGGGTTGAATATCTAACCGCGCCATCAAGTGGTTATCAAGAAGAGGTCTCTAACCTGAGAAGGAGATGGAAATCCTTACTCTAAAGGCTTACATCCAACCAACCTAAAGGCTTACATCCAACCAACCTCTTGATGCAGATTCTCTGCATAGGAATAGATATTTAGAGGTGTTGGGTAAGTAAAGTCAAATAATTAACTTAGCGAGATCGAGATAACAAAAACATATGTCATATGCTGCCACAATATATATATGCATTCTCTGACCAGAGATAGATATATCACTATGTGTTTGAGTATGTACATTTGACAAACCATTGGGTTGATGATCTAATCAATGTCTACACACCAACACACTATCGTGCATGCGAAGGCATATAAGGGATATGATCTCTCAAAGGGATCATACATGTTCACTACTAAACTGAAAGACATGAGCTTACTCATAAAATATTGGGATAAACCAAATTCCATCGATGGTCATTCTGTTTGAAAACAAGACATGATTTGTAAGTACGATATCAAAAGCTTTTAGAAAGTATATGATTGATACCAACTCTCAACGATCAAGTGAGAAACTTAATGATAAAACTCTGAAGAAGATAGATTCAAATGAGATCGAAACCTTAGGTTTAATCATGATTTTCCAGTATGAAGTATCTACGTGTATTATGAATACTCGAGGTTGATGTGATCTTTAATTGATTGTATACTATGGTACTTCCATTTCGAGGGAGTGATGAAACAGAATTGGATTTTAGTGACCTCTTTGGGAACTAATTATCGATTCTTAGTCCAAATGTCGGGCATTGTTCTCATTTAGATTCACGTACAATGAGAAGATATGATAATTTGTCTAACAAGATCAAACAACACTGAGAGGTCTTTTAGATATGGATACGAGATTGAATCTCAATATCCAAGTTACTATACATGGATAATATAAATAACTTGACCTTATATCCAAGTATCCACATAGAAGGCACGCTATCCATGAAAGAGTTCATACATTGTTTCGATAGAAATAAAACCCAATTATTAGGAATAGAGAGAAAATTGAATAATTCTGGATTTAATTATCTAAGATAAAATTAATGAAGATAGTAGTATCCACAATAATTTTTAGAATAATATGGATATGATGAACATTATTATTTATATACTTGTTTGTGAATATGATTCACACATTCTATTATTTATGTGAATTGAATTCACATTACAATATAAATGTAAATATGATTTGCATTTCATTATGAACCAACGAATATGATTCATTTTAATCATTGACTATTTGGTAAATATTATAAATTATTTAAATAAATAAATAAATGGATAATTTGTTGGAGCTAATTAACAAACATTAAGATAAATAAAAGGAGAGAGAATTATCTCTCTCTCTCTTTTAATTTATAAATTATCTATTTATCTATATGTTTGTTTTGGATAATATGGTTAATTAAATTGATAATTATTTATCAATCATAATCATGTTAGAGGTTTCTTGCCTCCTCTAATCCTTGCTCTTGATTAATTAATTAGGATTGCAATCCTAACGGTCTATTGTTGTATAAAAGGAGGGTTGCCCCTTGTCTTTTTAGTACAACAGTTATAATAGTTTCTATCTCTAGTCCGTCTCTCTCTCTCTCTCTCCCCTTGCTCGATTCCATTCCCTACCCCAAGGTTGACGAGGATGGAAGGATGATTATTTCTTTCGGTTGTGGGAGCAATGCGATTCATCTTCGCGTCCATAAGTGATGTCTCTATCGGATTGGATTTTAGACAATAGTAGAGGCTAGAGGATCACAAATATGCTTCAAGAGGTAATTATAAGCTTATAAGAACTTGATGAAATGAACTGGGACAGGTTCTCCATTCATGTGATTTAATATTTTTGAAAAATTGAATTTTCATTACTATCGATTCTCTTTGTTTGATCGGATGTGATCTACTCGTCTTGCTTTCATGATGCGTGAGGTCTAAAAAACTACCTTCATAGTTATAATACAACGAAAAGGTCGGTGTGAACGTTTAAGATGGACAATGCCCTAATTTAGCTGATTTATCATGTCACACTTAACGACAAACTTGAGGTAGGCAATATTACACATATCGATTGGGATACGATTGTAGTCAACTTATTGAAAGTTAGAATTGGCTATTCGCACAATTGGATCCTAAAATGGTGGAAACCTTTACAAAGGATATACAATAAGATAACATTTCTTATACCGATAGGTATTTGATTATGAGATAACTGACATCAATGCCTCAAATCAGATGACCCTGATTTGAGTGGAACCCGTGCACAAAGAAAGCATGACCTAGCCTCAGCCCATCCTAGCTCGGAAAGCCCGCCTTGTTGGCAGTTCAAGCCTCTGACTTCAAGTAGGACCCAAGTGGAAGGTCAAGACAAGAGTGTGAATAACATTCCCGCTTCCCTGGTGGCTGGCTTATATATCTAGTTACACGAGGACGGTAAGTAAGGAGACAAAGGGTATGAATAGGCATAACTAGAGTATCTATGAGAGGTAACCCTCGTGAATTACTATCCATACCATATTATCTCTTCCCGACATTGCTAAGTCAAGTAAGATAGGAAGGAGTGAGGTAGTGAACACTAAATCCTAAGCACAAAAGTACACCAGGAAGGCAAAAAAACACGCCTTAATTTGTTGCCAGCCTAATCCTTGCGGATATGCGGACAAAGAAAGGCCCTGTTTAAGTTCTGGCACAACCACACAACCTTCATGTCGTAATACATCTTACGCGGGTGAACAGATAAAGCAGGTGGTCGGACTCTTGGACTAGTTATTCCTCCTTTCTCATTAGCAGTCCGCTCCAAGATAGCAATCGAATATCAGATCTAGCCCTCTCCCCTCTTTGATCATAGTTGCACCTTAGACACGCTAGTCTAATATGTTCATTATCAACATGTCTCACATGTTAGGGGGATTGATGTGTGTTTCCTCATGTAGCTCAGAAAGTGTTGACATAAACCAAATCACGTGAAGGATCAGACATCTACAGAGTCAAGTACTTTTCCATCTTAGTACTCCAACAATGAGTGACGAGGCAGAAATCCCGAGAATATGATCACTTGAAAGCAAGGAAGGCAGAACCCCCAACTTCACAGTGTGTGACTCGGTAAGGCTATTCTATCCCTTATCATTTATTAAGATAATTTGTCCTTTATTTCTTCTTGTCATGAAGGTTTCTTCGTGATGCACTATAGATTGGTGATAGATATATGGAGATGAAAGATTGTTGCTTTCGAACATTCCCTCTAATGGAGATCATGAAATGCTTACAACAATACACATGCAAGGAAGTCGTACATCAATTTTTATCGTATTAATTATGCTAGGCACATGGAAAGAAGATTACAATATATTCACATTTAAATCCTGGTATGCCACATAATATGTTTCATTGTTGAAGTTGTGGCATACATAAAATTTTAATTGTATGAGAACAATAAATCTTAGTAGAAATTACTAACTCATATTCCTTATTCCTCATCCCTTCTTTGTCTACCGCATCGAGAATGCAACATAATTACCACTTATCTCTGCTTACGTCTCGTATTTCTATCCGTGCAAACGAATAGAAACTAGAGATTAAACCTCCTTATTCTGTATCTCTTTTATCTATTATCCGTCTACTGAATGGGGCCATAGAGATTATATATGACTCCCCAAACATAGGTGTTATAAACAGGAACCTCCTAAGTAGAAATAAGCCTTTACACGAGCCCCGGTATAATTTTTCTTCCAAATCCATTAATTTGAAAATTTGATATCTACATTTTTCTTGTGAAAGTTTGAAAATAAAGTCAACAATATTCATATATCAGTAGCTTTTTTCTAGGTTGATTTTTTTGGGGTTTATAAGCTCTCATTTCTTTTTAAATATAGTCCACATTTCAATAAATCGGTTGGTCACTTTGATGTGATTCCTTTATTTGTGAAATATCTTGGGACTCGTATATAGGGACGAGCATTAGGTTGGACCGGTCCGACCCAACCCATGAGCCCAACCTAGAGTTCGATCCAATTTGTATTGGGTCGAACTCAGGTGAATATTTGGCCCATTAAATAAATAGGCCGGGCTCTGGCTAACCTCTGTCTAAACCTATTAGTCCACCGACCTGAGATTATCCGCATAATAATCCATACAATCCCAAATTAAACTAGTTTAGTTATGTATATTCTCATCAATCTTTACTATCTACATACACATAATTATCTACGTTCTTGTCTTTGATAAACTCATGGTTAAACCTTTCTCATCACATTCATCATAACATCACTTTTCAATTTGGGATTTTTATATACGAACTCTAGAAACTTTATCAACTACCTTCTCGACCCCGTAACATTGTAATTATCACTTGAAGGTCCCGAACCCCGTAAACTTGCTCTGTTTAACGTCACAAACAATGCCGTTAATTTGACTCTTCTTGATTTAACTAATTTGAGTTAAAGTTCAGTTAATAAAACCATTTCGGCTCTTTTCTTGATAGCCGTCTCCTGTAGCCAACCTCCTCCTCCTCCGTGAAGGCGGTGTTGACTCGGGCTCTGGGAGACCGACCTGCAAAGGGGGATCGCGGAGGCCGATAGGCGCTAGGGACAGGGATTGGAGGTTGGGGCGGCACGGGAGAGGTGGGGCGGTAGCGTGGATCCTCTACTGTTCAGCAGAGGTCTACCGTAAAGTGGAGGTCCACCCGAACCGCTTGATCTTCACATGGAAAGGACTCACAAAAACCTTGATTTCATGCGAACCGCTCGATCTTGATGGAGCGGTTCGAACGGACCACCACTTTACAACAGACCTCTGCTATACTGCAGAGGATCCGCTCCCGGTGGGGCGGAGGCCAGCCGGGAGGCGTTGGGGAAGCTCTGAATTGTTTACGAAAATGACCTCAAAAGTTGAAGTTCAATCCCATGAAATATTTCTTGGCATTATGTCCTGGTTGGTTATGAACACGGATCAGATCCAAGATTCCTGCAACGATATGCGAGTCCGTAATAAAACCCCGCCATCCCCTTTGAGCAGAAGCTCTAACTCCTGTGGCACTCTTGCAGTTGCTTCCGAACTCCTGAAAGTCAAACTTCGACAAATTTTATGGATGAAATCCTACCATCTTTGATCAGAAGAAATACACTTTCTATCATAAGCGAGGGATCCAAGATATTCAAATGTCGAGAACGTGATTATAATATTCTTCAAAGATGCACATGAGATTCCCTTGCTACAGATAGAATTACGACACAAATTTTCACGGCAATGGAGAATGGTGCGGAACAGCGGAAGTGGAATGAAATAGATTAGAATAACTGTGCACGTATTGTGATATCTGGAAGGAGTGATCATTGGTTCCTTGCTTGTCCTTTCTCTTTGTCGTCGGAGGTTTCTTGTCATCGATATGGGTCTTCCTGTCTCCACTTTTCTGCACCACACTGTGTCCCATGGATCGTCTGCTGTAGCGGGGCTACTGCAGATCTGCTGGGGGCCTTTGGAGCCGCTCGATCATGATCGAGCGGTTCCCACGAAAGCCCACACACACTGGCCCTCCAAGATCCTCTCCCTTATGTATTCCCTCCTCTTCCCCTCCATGACATCCTAAGATGAGACTGACCTCACCCATGGATGGGTACTCAGCTTTGAAACAATCCTCCTCCAAGTAGTAGTTTTATCTTGATTTGAAAAACTTAACTCTAGATTTCAAACATATGAAGATATCAAAAAAATTATTAAATTTAACCTATCTTAGACACTGTTTTTGTTTCTTAGAAGTGAAATTCCGATTTGTATATGCATAGACTCCAATTTGGTATGGCAAGAAAACTCGCAGGAATAGTTTGTCTATGTATCAACAAATGATAGTATATGGCTTAATCTCAAATTGGATATTTAGTTCTTAGAAGACAATATAGTTTCCAACAAGTTAATATTAAGAATTTCCAACAGTATATCTTTTTAAATAGTAAGATAGCATATTGAAGTGGAGAGAGAGAGAGAGAGATGAATGAAGAGTGTTAAAGAAGGCATAGGTGAATGAAGTCTGAGAGCATTACACATGTGTATGGGAAGGGATACGTCAAGGCAAGCATAGGATAGTCGAGTGGTCGATGGAGAGAGGGATGTCGAAGGACACATGGAGAGAGGGACATCCAAAGGGAAGGAAAGATGAACGTTGAGTTGGAGGGGCTTGGCAAGTGTTGAGACGGAGCAACGAGTACGAGAGGAGGGATGTTGAGAGAGGTTAAATGAAAGCCAAAGGGATTTTGTCGAGTTGATAGGGTACGAGAGGAGGGATCTCTTCAACAACGATCAGAGATAGTTGACTTACAAGTTACAACCATACCCTCTGATCATAGAATTGACGGATATTTATAACGTTTCTCGGGAGATGGTCATGCAACACTTTTCCCTTAAAATGTATCATAGGGAATGACCACAATCATCCTTTCTACTAATCAGCAAAGACATCAACATGTGCATTTATGTTGTTAGAGATCGCAGAAGATTTCTTTCTTTATATTATTGTAACCCCACGAGGTCTTTTATCTTAAGAGAATATTCTATGTAGCTATTTGTTAAGAGAATATTCTATAGAATATTCTCTTTTGAACCCTCTAGGGTTTAGTCCTATATAAGGACCCCTATACCTCTTGAATAAACAACGAATCATCTTTTCTTATCATCTTTTCACATGGTATCAGAGCAGCGGTCCTAGACTGGTGTTCTGACCTAATCACCCCTCCGCCACCGCCAGCCCTCCAAGTCCCTCTGCAGCCACGTGCCGCCTCGGGTCTCCGCACCTCCTGCCTTAGGCCCACGCCGCCTTAGGTCCCCAGGTCCTGCCAAGCCTTCCGTACACGCGAGGGGGCCGGGCTGAGCGTCGCCAGGCTGCTCTAGGACAACCAGGTACCACCGCCAGGCCGACCAGGCCCGCCTCGCGCCTCCTTGCGCTGCCAATCGCCTCCACCAGGCCCCTCCAGGGCCCCGTTGTGCCTCCTTGCGTCGCCCAGCACCATCAGGTGCCTCTACTAAGCAGTCCAGGCCTCCCAGGGCATCCCCTTTACGCCGCCTCGTGTCGCCCAGCACCGCCAGACACCTCTAATAGGAAGGTCAGGCCCTACTCACGTGAGGAGGTCGACTCCGCTAGGCCCACCAGCCCCTTGTGCCATCAAACAATCATTGCCTCATCCTTCTTACTCCTTGATGAGGGTTTAGATATTTGATGATAAATTGAGGCAAGATATACTCTCTAGATCACTTTTTCTTGACCTAAACCACCACGACGACGTATGTTGATATCAAGCCCACATACCCTACTTCTTCTTTGTTGGTACATGGCACTTCTATCAAGTTGAAGGGCTCCGAAAATTATATTCTATGGTCTCGATCTTTCAAAGTGTTTGTTGGTGGCCAACGCAAGAGCTACGTTCTTACAAAAGTTCCATCTGCGGAAACAGATATGGACTATGAAACTTGGTTTGTTGATAATTGCCAGTTATCACTTGGACGACGAACAATGTCAATCCAAACATTGCTGCGAATCTTCTTTACAAAGACACCGCTAAGGCAATGTGGGAAAACCTTGAGCGTACATATTCTCAGAAGACGACTAAGTCTCATCTGTCAGTCATATACACAAGGATTTGGTCTGGTACTCATGGATAATCAAGTCTTATCGAATACTACAGGCTTCTTATAAGCCTTTTTAAGGAACTCCTTATTTTTCGGCCTGCATGTTGTGATAAATAAGTAGGAGAACGTGCTGAATGACAGGTTTACAGATTTCTCTCGGGACTAAATCCAAAATATAAGCATGTGAAAGATCAGTTTCTGATGGATGATACTCTACCTACTCTTGAGACCATCTTCGGACGCTTACAGGAGCTAGAGGCTCCAATTCAACACTTTACCACCCACACCTCTACAGAGACGATGGCCCACTATACCTCCTCAAGATATATATAGGGCATCATAACTATCAAGGAGGACGGAAACGTGACTCAGGGCGAGGACGTGTGATGAATCTCGTATTCATCATGCTAAAGTCGGTCATTTAGGCTCTGTTCCCCATCATTCACTTGTAATTAATCACTAATAAAGCATTATTAGCATTCATACATGTGTGAATAATATCTGCATTTCATCATGCATAATTGCATTTAAAATCCCAAGTGTAATTAAGCCCAAAAAGCCGCTAACTTCTCACATTTGTAAATAATTTATCCTAACTCCGATTGATCCAAAATACCTCCTTTGTGTAGATATTACTAACCTTATTAAATAAAAAATACAAAAAATACTAACCCCAATAAGTGACAAATAATCCCAAAGTCAAATTTCACATCTGACAAACTAAAATGAGCATATCTCCCACATACAGTGTCCTATTTTGGTCTACTCACTTTAAAAGTACTCCATTTTCAAATGCCTTCAAAACAAGACCAATTTCGTAAAATTCGGAGCTCATTTGTGAAAGTTGGGTTTTGGGCCTCTTTTGCGCATTTTGACTTTTTGCTATTTTTGACCTGAGTTTTTATGTCCTTAATTAACTCTTTTAATTTTATTTCTTCTTCATTTATGTTCTTTGATGAAAGTTTTATTAAGCGACACAAAAATCCAAATCCAGATCAAAACTGAGATCAAAGAAAGTGACCAAGTCCAAGTGTCCGTTGTCGGTCTGTACAAAAGTTGAGTGTTTCTGACTTCTATTTTATTCTCCTATTTTCTTATTTATTAAAAATCCAAAAAAAATATATTAATGTGTAATTAATTTTCTTATATTTTATCGTATTTTTTTATAATTTTTATCCTCTCTAAAACCACCAAAAAATACAAAACCCAAAAACCCGGTTTTCTATACACATGGAGGACCGCCAAAAATACCACTTCTCACAGATGATCTCTTTTGCTTATGGATCTTCATGAAAGTTATAGATCTCGTCGAGACGAACAACTTTCATGAAGGAAATTTTTCAATCCGAGGTCTCCTTATATTTCTTTTCTAATTTTCTTCATACTATAATTTTGAAATTTTTTTGGGGGCGCCACGTGGCAGCTCCTGGGCTTGCCATGTGGCACCCCCACTATCTCTCTTTCCAGCCCTCCCCCGGGTCACGTGCCTAGCACGTGACCCCATCATCATCAACCTCCAGCCATTACTACCCCCCCCGTTCCTCCTCCATAACCCCTGTCGTTCCTCCTCCCTCGTAACCGCCGCCTCCTCCTCGCCTCCGGCTGTTACGAGGCCCTCCTATAAGACCTCCTCCTCGCTAGCCGCTATCACCATCCGCCATCTCCACGGAGTGAAGATAAAGTCTACCAAATAGGGGTGGTGACATCACCCCCATCTTCTCATCGGTGACACCTCACCTCCTGGCGTGATCCAAGGTGCATCCCTTGCACCTTGTCGCTGCTTCCGTCACACGGGCAGCCGAGCTGCTCTCGCCTTGAGCCGGAGAAAAGTCGACAACAGGAGCCATCTCCCAGCAACCCTTGCAGGTACCCAGTTCATCTTCCAATCACATCTCGTCTACCACCCCCGACCTCGCAAAGGTCGGAGATTAGATCTCGTGCCATACCTCCACTCCAGCCTTGCACAGGCTGGAACCTCACCCTCCGCGCTTCACCGAGTGTGGGTTCGCCCCCGCCCCCTCTTTTTCTCTGCTCTGACCTTGCAGGTACAGCTCCGCTCGACTACGCCCGCACAGCACTTCCACCGGCGAGGCTTCAGCCTCCGCGCCTCGATGCCGGTCGCCTCTCCCCCAAGTTCCAGGCGATCGGCCCCCGCCGCGCCTCGTGCAATGCAAGGCCGCCGCCTCCGTCGCCTCTGACCACCACCTCCTCACGCATGGTGGAGTCGCCGCCTCACAACCAGCTCCTCACGCCTCTCCGTCACGTGCGCGGCGCTTCCTCCTCCGGCCGCCTCCGCCCTCGCACCGTGTGTGGCACCGCCACCTCCGCGTCGACCCCCTCCGCCCCGTCGGTCGCCCGCGCCTCCCAGACGCTTCGCTCGCCACCCTCACACTGCCTCTCGTACAGCTGCCGTTGGATCAAGGGGCCAGCCCTTGATCCGACGGCCAAGGGACTTCCACGTGCCCTCCCCAAAACCGTCCTCCAGAGCTCAAGGTCCGGGTCCCCGAACCACAGGCGCGGAGGCCCCGAGCCTCTCCTTCATCATCCGCGCCTGAGGCTAGGCATCCGAACCTCAGGCTCGGACACCCGAGCCTCAGCCACCATTTCCGAGCCTCGCTTGAACCATCGCCCCCTCCAAGCCTCCCGCGTCAGCCTCCGAGCCTCCTGGCACACATGCTACGCACGTGTGCTTGGGCAAATTGCATTGACCCCCCTGCGACTTTCAGATATTGCAAAAATACCCCCGCTAGGGGTAAATTACATCCGGGCCCCTCAAGTTTTTATTAATTACAGATAAGTCCTCCTAGGGACCTCTTTGCAAAGAAAACTTTATTTTATTTACATTTTAGTCCTTGGAAATTCATTTTATATAATCTTTCTAATACGGACTCCGATTTTAGCATATAATATGTCATTTTGAAGCTATTTTCTTGCTCTACAATTTAGCATAGCTTGTGGACAGATCTGAGGTTGTTTATTGTCAATTATTATTTGAGGACTTCTGTCGACACTTGTAGGCTAATTTTTACATATCTGTCCCGCATCTTCCTTGGAAAAACTGATGATTTCTTTTGTAGGAATACTGATCAGGACATTACATTAATTAATCCCCTTAGTGATTATTGACTATAATGTTTGAGTATTTTGATCACATTCTTTTGAGGATAGAATCTATACTTCGATATTCCCATTAATTAGAAGTAGGAAAATCCTCTTGTGCTTGCAAATTGGGATTAATTTTTAATATGTCTCTGGAACTGTATCTTTTTGATCTGTGACAAACTTAGAGAATATTGATTACATATTTTGGAGCAGAAATCTAAATCATAGATCCTGAGCATAAATTCTATTTATTTTTGCATTTGCATCTCATTACATTGTACATTTTCTCAACACATAAAATAATCAAGCAGAAATTTAACTATTTAATTTGATTTAAGGCCACGCAACTAAGAATCACCGTTCCCTGAGTTCGACCTTGGTACACTTGCCAAGTAAAAATACTCCACAACATTCAAAGATTGTGGTATTTTGACGACCGAAATCCGCCTCATATACTACAATTATCGACTATTAAAGAGGTGAATTTCACGATCATCAAATGGTGTCGTTGCCGGGGAACGACGAATTTTGAGGGTTTTAAATCATTTTTGTAATTGATTTTTGTGAAAATTAATTTTTGTGCCATTTTTTTGCATTTTATTTCTCTCTTACTTCTGCTACTAACCGCAAATTCTCTCTTCGCAGACTTCTGGGAGCTGGATCTCGATATTAATTCAAGGATCTGTTATGAAGACTGAATTTTAATTTTGTGAGAGAGTTAGTATAAATTTAATTTTCTGCAATATTCTCAGGGTCCCTCTCTTTGAACCCTTGTAATAATTCAAACTGAACTTTTTCTGTGGTGTGTCGGGTCTGTTTCAACCCCTTTTGTGTAGTTGGGACCCAACTTGAGTGGCGTAGGACTTAGGCATATATACGCTTGCTTGTTTATTATTTGATTGTGCTCGTAATTCTTAGGCCACACATTCACTAACTATACACACTATAGATCGTTCAACATTAGCCAAATTCTGAAATCAATTCTTCCTGCTAATAGAACTATCTGTTTAGGGTGTTTTCCACCTATGCATATCATTTAGTGTAATTTAAATTCTTTGTCTTGCATCCCGCATGAAGAACGTGAGGATTCATTGTAAGTCCTTCTCTTAAGCATGCATCATTGATTTACGTTTGCATAGGCTTTTCCGATCCTCCTTTCTCAAAGTTTTACAACTTAGGATTTAAAGGAATTGGGATTGTTCGTTAGGCGTGAATTTTGTGCTCACATAAACTACAGTGATAATCTTAACTTAAAATCGGGACTGTTAATCAAGGTAACTGTAAATAAAATTGACCTAAAATTTATCTGTGTTTGGTGGAGAGAAACCCACTCATTGTTTGTAAGGACAAGATCGCACACCCTAGGGTAGAGCCAAAAACCGAAATACTTCGTTCAGACTACTGATTTTAAACAATTAGCTACTCTTCAGTGAGGGTCTCGGGTAGCCGTTTACGGTCCGACTTCCCTTAGCAGAGTAGGTGGTTTAGAGGACACTACGGAAGGCTCTGTCCTCAAGTAACACGGGTAGCCGTTTAAACGGTCCGTACTTACACCTATACTAGCTGAGAGTAGGTGCAACTAGTTGTATGATCTCAGGACAGTCTTTATGAAATATTTCAGCACCTAACAGCTCCGCTTAATCTGCAAGATTGTTTTGTCATTAAATTAAAATTGAAAAGATAAGCGGCCGAACCATGACGTGCTTTCATCTGTGTTGAGTGGTGAACTTGAGAATTGGCTTGTGTTTGCTTTGTATCTGCTTCCGTGTGAAGACTCTCTTCATCCTCCTTATCTTAAAAGTTTCTGCTTTTCACTCCTCCGCTAAGGAATCTCTTATCCTTAGCAAAAACCTCATTTAAATCCAACACTTAACTCTAAACTCTTCCTTTCTGAAGGTGAATCATAATGCCTCCAAAGAAGAACTTTGGGGACGATGAGAACGACAACGACCCTATCCTGGCACTCTTGGCTAGGATAACAGCTGCTAAACAAACCAATGAACTACTTAGGACGCAGTTGGCAATAATACAACAAGGCGAGGCTGCTATGGAAGATACGTATCTCCCGGAATTAGATGAAGACTATAATTGGTTGAGACCTGTCCCCCCTGAGGATGCGTTCGAACACAAACCGCATTTCCTTGCACTGTTGCCAAAGTTCGGAGGAAATAACCACGAAGAACCATATATCTTCCTCTGCGACTTCGAGTTAGTCTGCGCTAACCTCTGCCACCCTAGGGTTAGCCAGGACTACATAAGGTTGAGAGCTGTCCCCTTCGCCTTGACTGATAAGGTGGCTTACTGGCTGAAAAATCTAGGGGAAATAGTCACTACATGGGCCACATTCAAGACTCTGTTTTTAAAGAAATTCTACCCAGTTAGTAGAATTAATCAAATGAGGATCAAGCTCACGAGTTTTACCCAACACCCGAGCGAACCATTTCATGAAACCTGGGAAAGATTCACAGACTTAGTACAGAAATGCCCAGGACACGGGATAAGTAAAATGATGTTGGTCCAAAGTCTTGTGAGCGGGCTGAACCCTGAGACTCAAGGGTTGGTTAGTGCATCCTGCGGAGGAAGCTACATGGGGCGCCATGAGGACACCGTCTACAAGGTGTTCGAAAGACTTGCTGAATCTAGCCGTGCACAAACCACTAGCCGGGCTTACATAGACGGCTCCAAAAAGATGGTGAATAATCTGACAACCGACCACAATGCTGATATGGGAATAATAGCTGATAAGCTAACTATGGTTGAGCAGATTTATAAAAAGGCGGAAGAGAACCATAAATCATCTGATATGGAGAAATTAGCTAAATTGCCTAAACAAATGGAGGAATTGGTTGACATGGTATCAAAGATTGCACCCCCCGCACCCATACACCAAATTCACTACATTCAAGGTCAAGGGGTAGGGCAACATAGCCATTGGGGTGGAGACCAAGTCTTGTCCTCTCAAATTGATGAAACCTCCGCTCTGACTGATTTTGAGGAACCTCCACAGGTCATGGAGATAAACGGAGTCTGGTATAATTTGGAACCGGTCAATCGCTCAGGCCAAAACTCTACTCCAAACCCTCGGCCACCGCAAGCCCAACCCACCTACCAGCCTCAACTGCAGTAGAGGCAGCAATACCGCACGAGTTATCAAAACCCGCAACCTCAGCCACAACAGAACCAACGCCAAAGCCAACAAGGGAAATATCAGCGACCTCAGGCCAGACAGGGCCAAGGGTCCTCCTCTTCTGCTATCTCTCCAGAACTCCAGCGAGTGCTGGATGAGCTTCATGATATGAGAGTCGACATAAATCGACTCTCTCGTTGGAGAGATGAGGTGACTGCACCCCAGACCGTGATTCCAGCTCAAGTCCAGGCTAACCCAAATAGCCTTGGACACAATCAGGTATTAATCTCTGACTATTCCGTACCTGAGCTTAAGCCCGCCTCAAATAATAACTCTTATCATATCTCTCTTAGGAGCGGAAGGACCGTAACATGCCTGATCGAGCGAAGGAACACGAAGACATAGCCCCAGTGTCCACCAATTCACACAACTCTGGGGGAATTGATAAAGGAAGACAGGAGGAGAAAGAACAAGTCCCACCTACACGACTCGGATAATGGAGAGTCTGAGTCTGAGTCAGACAAAGAAATGCCACCAAGACACTAGCCTCTAACCACAAATTTCCCTGTTTTTAGTCCGAGTCAGAGTCCTATAAGAAATTTTTCATTCAATAAAAGTGATGATGTTGATCATAACATATCTATTCCTTTCCCCCGTGCTCTTACGACAGGAAAGAAGAAAAACATAAAAAACCAAAAAAATGATGAAGAGATGGCCCGCATCTGTAAGAAAAATATTAAGGTCACTCTGTCCCTATACGAGATGATAGAAAGAGACTCGGCTTTTTGAAAATACCTGAAGGTGAGATGCACACCAACTAGGGCCAACAAACAAACTCCTAGTCGAACAAAGAAACACATACTCTCAGTTGCCACATCTCGTCTTATAAAAAATGAGCTGCCAAGGAAGAAAAGAGACATGAGGGCTCACTTTGTCACTAGTCACATCAAGGAAATCAAGTTTGCAAGAACATTATTAGGCAATGGATCATCCATCAATCTCATGCCCACAACCCTATATGAGCATCTAAATCTAGGTCCTCTTAAGCAATCTGCAGCCGTACTTCAATTCGCAGACACATCAACTAAGCGACCTAGGGGCGAGATTCGAAACGTCATCATCAACATAGAGGGACAAAACTATCCAGTGGATTTTACAATTCTTGACATCGATGTCCCTAGAAATTGGAAAGATTCCCAGATGATACTAGGGCGACCCTTCCTTAGGACCGCAGGAGCTATATTTGATTACACATCAGGGAGAATCCAGTTTGGAAAAGTTGAACTTAAAATACAGCAAACTAGGTTCCAAAGACCTGACACTGAGTCGACCACCGAGTCTGAAAAATCAGAAACTGAGACTGAAATCACAGAAGCAACAGTTGGGCCCTGGAGATAAAACCCAACCGCTATGATAGAATCAACCTCATCTGGAAAGGAAATTGTTGATGATTTTATCTGCCAGCTCATTCATGCATCTATCTATACTCTAGGAGACCCAGAGGCTCCTTTGGACCTGTCAGTCCATTCCCCTTATGGACAATCCTTGAGTAAGATACACAAATCAGACGCGGCGCTTGCCATACCACATTCCATCATTAGCGATCCGATCTTAGAAATAACCATAGTGGAGGCTAATATGGATACACCACAAGCATCCACATCACAACAAGAAGCATCGCTGAGGGGACCAGATTCGAGCAACATCATTGACCTTCCTGAACTCAAACCATTGCCCCCTTCACTTAAGTATGCCTTCCTTGCAGGAGAAAAGGGACAGTTTCCGGTCATTATCAGTTCACAGCTGTCCGAAGAGTAGGAGATCCGCCAGCTTAATGTTTTGGAGAAAAACCGCAAGGCTATAGGCTGGAGATTGTCTGATCTCCCAGGGATTAACCCAGCCCTATGCTCACACCATATTTACTTGGAAGATAATGCTAAACCCTCCCGTGAATGCCAACGTAGATTGAATCCAAACTTACGGGAAGTGGTTAAGACTGAGATCGAAAAATGGTGTAAAGCTGGGTTCATATATCCCATCTCCGACTCCAAATGGGTGTCACCTTTGCATGTAGTCCCGAAAAAGTCAGGACTTCAGATTATCACCAATGAGGAGGGAGAAGAGATTACGACACGGGTACCTACGTCGTGGCGTGTCTGTGTGGATTACAGGCGCCTGAATACCGCAACGAAGAAGGATCACTTTCCGCTGCCTTTTGATGAATACTCATTCATCACTCTTTATTCTTATATTTTAGCTACAAAAATCTTTGCAAATACATGTAGATATGTGTAAATAGGAATAATTACCAAAAGCATGCATTGTGTAAAAACCTATAATTAGCATGTTTTTGTGCAAAAATAAAAGAATAAAGACTAAAAAGAAAAAGAGGGAAATATTTAGAATAAATATTGAGCAACCTAACCCAAGGGAGGGCTCAGCATGGGCCTGACCGCATAAAAGCTAAAGTAGAGGGAGATAGGGGCTCATGTGTAAATATTTATGTAAATAAAATAAAAGATATTTTCCTTACCAAAAATATGCTTGTAAATACTTGTATATATTTATAAGTATAAAAACAAAAGAAAAAAGTTAAAAATAAAAAAGAATTAAAATACCCCTTTCATCATGTGCATAAACCACTTCTATGTATTTATTTAACCTTGTAAATAAATAAAATTAATTTTCAAACTTTTTGTAAATATTCTATGTTTTATAATATAAATAAATAAAAACAATCAAAACAAAAACAAAATAAAAATAGCAAAATTAAAAATACAAAAATACAGTGTACATATACCTATGTATTACATACTATGTATATACCTTATTTTAATTTCCAAAAATTAATTAAAAATCACTAAAAAATAGAAAAAAAATAAAAATATTTCATGTTTTAAGTTTTTGTTGAATCGGGCCCTAGCTACCCTTAATTTTCATTTCAAAATTCAGCCACGTGGCCCATTCCCATTGGGTCCTGGGAGTGTTGACCGCCCGGTCAACTACCCCCCCCCCCCCAGGACCACCTTCTGTGGACTTAAGCGCCCGACCCGACTTCCCTAATTTCTAGCGCCTAAACCCGATTGAATCCCACCTAAACCCCGGGTCCGTTTTGATCTTGACATATCCGACATCCTCGCCGGGCATCCACCTTGGGATCCGCACGCCACCACGACCTACCCGAGCCATCTTTCTCGGACCCCTCCAGCATACTTAAGCGAGCTCTGCCACCTCATTTCACCATCTTTGGTCACTCGTATCCACCTCCTGTGAGCTCCAGCGCACTCGTGAAGGTGACAGCTCACGTCCGGCGCCGTCGAAGCGAGGAGTGGAGGCGCAGCCATCGATCCGGCGAGCACAACCGCCGCAGCTCCGCCACCAGCGTGAGCTCCGAGCCTCGGAGGGAGACGATCCTTGAGGCTACGACCAGGAGCTTCCCCAGCTCCTCCCCAGTCTCTCCGACCACCCAGGTAGCTCCGATAGCCTATCCTTTTCGCTGATTTCCATTTACGCCCAAATCGCGCCGCCGCCGTCTATCTCTGATTCCGACCACTCCACTACCCATTTCGATCATCGGAGTCGATCATCGCATTTGCCTTCCTCCCGCGCACCTTCTCCACGTTTCCATTCAACCCAGCTCGCACAGGAGCTGGAAACTAAGCTCCTCCGTCCACCACCTTCGCCAGAGTTCGCCGTTCCGACCCACGAGCCACCTTCGCCTCGCCTAAACGGGTCGAGGCAATTTGCCCTCGACCCGTGAGTCTTCTGGTTCACTTTTCAGGTCGAAACGAAGGCCATCTGAGGCCCTTCGTCATCCAGCCAGGAGGCCCAGCTCTGCCGACCTCGCCCGAGCTCCTCGGAGCTCGACTCGATCATCGGAGCATTCCGACAGACGCGGGAGCACACCACCTTTCTTCTCCGACCATAAGAGTGCTCCCAGGAGGTCAGCTGCGCCCGCACGAGCCCGGCGAGTCTCGCCGGGGACCTGTTCTTCCAGCATCCTCAGCTGTCGTTCGATCGCCCCTCCAGCTCCAGTTTCAATCCGAGCCGTCCATCTCCGGAGCAGCCATCATCGTCCGATCTGAGGAGACGACATCTGGAGCGCCCACTGTTAGCCGCCGTCCGATCATCCACGTGGCGCGCATCCAGCCAGTCCGCTTAATAAAGGGTAATTTACCCTTAGGCCCTGCCCTTTCCTTTATTTCATTTTAGTCCTGTAAATATTGAACGTAGTTGTTTAGTTTTAGGGTTATTTGCATAGTGGACCTCGAACTTTAGTTTATTTGCTTATATACCCCTGTACGTTGTATGCCACGTGCTTCGTCACGTGTTTATCTGGTTTATTTGCAATAGAGGCCCTTGTAGTTCTGGTTGTTCTTGAATGAATGAAAAGTTTTACTTATTTGCATTTATACCCCTGTGCGTGGTTTATTTGAGCATGTGCGTTATATGTTGGGTGTTTTGCAAATAAGCCCCTGGACTTTTGGTACGTGTTACCAATAAGTCCTCGGGACTTATTTTTATTACATTTGGGTCCCTGAGTGCCGTAGGCACGTGCGTGGCGCGTGTTTTGCTGGGTATTTTGCACCAGACCCCCCAGAACTTTGGGTATTTGCACTTTGGTCCCTGTGCACAGTGCCCCTTCTTTATTTTTGATTAAAATAGCAAAACACCTCCAAATCCAATGAAAATTGGACACATGGCTCCTGCCATGGTGTAAAATTTTTGTGGATTTTTTAGGACATTTTTGATTTCATTTGATATTTTAAAAAAATCAAAAACCTTCATTTTTGCTATTGTCTGACTTGAAAAATCACAAAAAAATATTAAAACTCATTTAAAAATTCTATAAAAATTACCCACTATCTATTTTGCTTAGTTTTATTTTCTAGCCAATTTTGGCTATTTTTCATTACTGAAAATCACTAAAAACTTAAAAACACTCAAAAATCTATAAAAATTCTAGTAAATAAATTAAAAATCCAAAAACAATAAAATTGGTACCTAAATTTTCCTCATTTTGTCTTCTTTGTAGGAAAATTACCTCCAGGCCATTTTGGAGCTTTTAGATATTTTATCTAGGGCTTTTTGGCTCGGCTGGACAGTACCATCTCTGTTAGCTACTGATTGATTTTTAGAAAATTAAATAAACATCAGAAAATTCTCAAAAATTCACCAAAAACATTAAAAATTATAAAAGACATAAAAATATTTTTGTTTGAATTTTTGGTTGATTTTTAGTGCTTTAAATAAATTATTGAAGTGTGCTTTTCTTTGCTTTTCTTATTTTCTTTATACATTAAAAATCCAAAAAAAATAAAAGAAATTAAAAACCACTAAAAATAGTTTCTTATTTTATTTTATTTCTTTTTACTACTCCGTAGGCCGAGAGGCCAACCCGTGCTCCTTGAGTTCGACCCTGGGTGCTATACCAGGTTAATCCAATAGCAGGACCGCTGTTTTGAGTTTGATCGATTTTATCTTTATTGAGTGGTTCATTTTTCTTGATTGACATAGCTTGATCGCTTGGGTCACAACGACCTAATTAGTACCTTATACCCGAGTGCTCAGGCTGGTCATCAGAATGGCGCCGCTGCCGGGGAGCACGGCTAGTAGTTTTCTTTGTATCTTCATTTTTGTTTTCGCGGCTTTTCGCGGCTCTTTCAGATCTCGCGGCTTTCTCGCGGCTTTTGTCCATATTTTATTTTTGTTTTTGTTTTATTTTGTTTTATTTTCTTTTTCTTTTTCTTTTATTTTTGTCTTTATTTTATTTTGAGTGTTTATTTTATTTTGCATTTTTGCATATATACCCCCATTTTCTTTTATCTGATTATTTTTATTGATCTGACCATTCTTCTCTTTCTTACGAGGGCCCGAGGACCGAGGCGGCTGATCTCGAGAAGCCGACGCAACCGCGGGATTCGGAGGCGGCTCTTTTCTTTGCGGAGCCGCAGGAGAGAGTGAGAGCGAGTTGAGTGGGAGAGGATTTTTCTTTTTATTTCTTTATTATTGTAATAATACAGGGACACTCAGAGACTGTGACTGGACTTAGCGGGTCTGTTTCGCCGAGCACCGGTGTGCTCGAGGGACCCTTAGGATTTTCGTGGCTTTTTACGCGGTTTTGGTTTTCTTTTATTTTCTTACTGCCTTTTCCGGTGTTTACGCGGTTTTTTTATCGAGCCCCTAGACTTAGGAATTTCTCTTGCTTGTACCGTAATTAGTAGGGTCCCCACACCTAATTGATTGCATGTTCCTATAGAACGCTAATTGGACCTACTAAAAATAACCGACTCATCTCCTTCGTAGCCTACGTGCCGCAGCCCGTCCTATAAAGCGCTTTCTCCTACCCCCGATTTGTCGGACAGAGGAGGGACGAGCCAAGACCGGACTCTTTGGCTTGGAGGTCGGTGACCGGTTAGACGGTTCTACGATAGAAATTGCTCGTTTAGGACTCGGTTTTTCCCGTTGCATCATTTAGGTAGTTTACTTTCAGTCTTTAAATTCTGCGCGGATCACTTGCATGTAGAGTGCTGGAGACAAGGTACGCATTTCTTACTCAGCATGCATCATTGATTTCATCGCGCATCGGCTTTTTCGTCTTCTCCCCCCTGTTTTGGATTAAATAACCAGGAGATCCGAAAAATTCGTTAGGCCGTTTGTTTTTATTTGAAAAACATTAAAAAGAAAAACCATAAAATTGGGACTGGTTAACACTATTGATCTTAAAAGACGCTCACCCTAAAAATTTTGTCTTGGTGAGAGCAACCCCCTCATTGTATGGTTTGGATGCGCGAGAGAGTGACCCGCACCCTAGGTAGAGCCCTCCGGTACTAGTCCCGACTGATTACCGACTCTTCCATGCGGGCCAGTCGGTTGGGGTAGCATCGGGTATCCTAACAGGTCACGTAAACGCTCTGATATTTTGTGTGTTCACCTAATAAAATCGACAAGATAATTTGACCGAACTTTCACGGTCTTTAGCTCGCGTTGCGTTGGTGAACCGGGGGTTTGTTTTGTGATCATAGTTTCTCCAGATCTCATCCGCCCTACTCGTCAGATCAAGATGATGGGTAGGCACTCTCTTAGGCAGCCTCTGGCTACACCGCTTTCGGGCACATCTACCCAATCATCTAGGTTGGCCCACGAGAGCCAAGACCAGCTCTCCGAGCCCGAGTACGACTCCGCCCTATTCCCCCTCGACCCCCTTTCTTTCAGACCTGAGAGACATGAGCTCGAGGAGAGATTGATAGATTTGACAGCACCTGAGTTGGGCTCGTTTGATTTTGCAGCAGACGTCATGGCCGGCAGTTCTGAGGATCGTTCCCGTACAGAGCACATCGTGATGGATCAGGGAGCGATCAACTCCACCCTGATCGCCTCATTGGAGACAGTCCAGCAGCAGCTGAGGGATCAGGGAGCATTTATGCTCGACATGAGGAGAGAGATGGAGCAGATGAGAGCAGAGCGAGAGCAGAGGAGAGAGGGACCGAGGATCCCAGATGATGCGGATGCAGCAGCCGCATCAGCAGCCGCCGCAGCAGCGGCAGCCGCCGCGGGAGCGGCCGGAGGACCACCGAGACCGATGCGGGAGTTACACAACCCCGGATCGACGCTGACGCACCACTGGGTAGTACTTCCAGCGATCGTGGGGGACTTTAAGTCCCCCCCGAACACTTTGCAGCTACTCCCCCGCTTCCACGGACTCGCGACAGAGGAGCCCCATCTCCACCTTCAGGAATTTTTGATGATATGCAGCACTGTCCACGATCGTCAGGTAGACCAGGACACGATCAGGATGATCGCCTTCCCCTTCTCACTAGCAGACAGAGCAGCCACCTGGCTGAAGCATTTGGGGAGGTTTGTTTACACCTGGGAGCAGCTCCGCACCGAGTACTTGAACAAGTACTATCCACTCGGCGGACGAATGCAGTGAGGGCCCTGATCAGCAACTTCTCCATGCTCACCAACGAGCAGTTTCACGAGGCATGGGAGAGGTTCCGAGAGCTCACAGACAGATGCCCACACTACGACATTTCCAAGCCGAACCTAGTTCAGAGCTTCTTCAGCGGGTTGACACCAGAGCTCCGGGGTCTGGTGAACGCTTCTTGCGGCGGGTCCTACTTCGCCAAGGACCACGACCAGGTCTGGGCCATCTACGAGGAGATGGTCGAGAATTACATGGTGATGTTCCAGACCCGGTTGTACACACAGAGATCCCAGCAGCAGCCAGGACCCGTGCAGTACCAGCGGATAGCACGGGTCGATGCCGGTTCATCCAGCTCGTCCGCAGTCGCAGCAGCACAGGCAGAGTCGTCCACTGCGGACATGGGTATCATCAGCGAGAAGTTGGACCGCATGGAGCTGATAGAGAAGAAGCAGTGCCAGGAAATCACGCAGATGGAACAGATGGCACAGACTTTGAGCGACATGAAGACCCAGCTCATGTGTCTCCAGGAGGCACAGACGGCTTCCCAGCCCCGTCTTCAGTCGCGAGGCGACACCGGCGGTAGCAGCAGCTCGTCCCAGCGCTCCAGCTCCCTACAACAGCCTAGATAGGTTCATCTTGTACAGGCGGAGCCGTACCAGCAGCCGCAACCCACCTACCAGTCCCCACATCTCCAGACATGCAGATGGTGGTCTACCAGCTGGATCAGCCTCTGGCAGTACTCCCGCCAGCCCCCTATGATGCAGAGCCGTTGATGGATGTCAACGGGATTTGGTATGACCGCCCCCAGCCTAGGATCCGACGAGACCATCCCGGATTCAGGTGGGGGAGTGGAGGTACCCAGCCCCAGCAGCAGCCAGCCGGTCAGGGAGGGCAGTACGCCCAGCAGAGAGATCACCAGCCGCAGCAGCAGCCCCCAACATACCAGTCACACCAGCCTTCGTCCTTCGGTCCTCGTCCCTATCAGCAGCAGGGACAGTCTTGGAGACGTGAGCAGCAGGCTCACCCAGCATACCAGCAGCATCCTTCCTCCTACCCCTCTCAGCAGCACCAGCAGCAGTTCCAGCAGCCTCACCACCAGAGAGGCTACCCGTCGGGCTCCCATGAGAGCCCCGCCTTGGATGACATAGCCCGCCTCCTCACTGACCAGCAGGCTACCTTTAGACGGGAGATGGACGAGTTCCGCCAGGAGATGCGGGACCTGGTGAGAGGGAAGGCCGCTATTCCTACACAGATCGAGCCGAATCCGAACAACCTGAAGAGGAAATCTGAGCAGGTAGTTTCCACTGAGCATGCCACTCCTAGTGACCCATTTGTTGATACATCTTCGGATCTATTTGATGCTGATTTTGTTACACTTAGGAGCGGTAGAGCACCAGCAGGCGGTGCCTCATCTGAGCGACGACGCGAGGATCCACCCAGGGGACAGATGAGGAGGAGGAGAGTGGTACTGAGGCCACTCCAGATGATGGTGGTACTGACGCCACCAAGGATTCTGATTCCACCGGCGGTACTGAGGCCGCCGCTTCACCAGTTCGAGGAGGTGGTACTGACGCCACCAGTTTAGCCGAGCCAGCCCGCAGTACTGATGCCGCGAGACGTGCAGCAGCAGCAGCAGAGCCAGCCCGTGGTGGTACTGAGGCCACCTGTGTTTGTGTAGAGAGATCAGATGTTTTTCCTCATTCTCATGTATCTCAGAACACTGTCGTGAATAAAGGAAAAGGTTTAGTTTCTTCTGGTCCCACTGTGGTGCTTGATGTATGTGCGGATCCGGCCGTCGAGTCGTCTAGGCCTTTTCCTAGTCCTTCATCTGCGAAGGACCCTGTGATCCCCTTCCCTAGAGCCCTTCAGATGGGGAATGGGAAGAAAAAAGAAAAAGATCCAAAAAAGAGAGAGCAGGAGGAATTCAGCCAGAGCATGATCGACAGATTTCACATCCAGCTGACCCTCCGGGAGGCTTTGCAGCACATCCCCCTTCTTCAGTGATCTTTGAGAGACAGGACCACAGTCAGGAGGAGGAGGAGCAACCACACTTCAGAGATTCATGTGCTGACGAAAGCCACGTGTTTTGCGATTCAGAATCGTCTGCAGCCAAGAGGCCAGATTCAGGGCCCCCGTATGTCAGATGCCAGATTAATGAGCAGAGGTTCGACCGGACTCTATTAGATAGCGGATCGTCGATCAACCTCCTTCCGGCAACCCTTCTCGACCGCTTCGAGTTAGGCACTCTTAGACAGAGCAGTACAGTCCTTCAGTTTGCTGATCGATCTGTCAAGAGGCCGAAGGGGTTGTTGCGAGACGTTATCGTCACGATTCAGGGCCTGAAATTCCCCGTGGACTTCGTAGTGTTGGACATGGAGATCCCTGATTCAGTGGCCGATACCCCCATCATCCTTGGTCGTCCGTTCTTGGCCACAGCCAAGGCGGTGACTGATCATGATAGCGGGAAGGTGTACTTTCGCGTCGAGGGCGAGAGTATACAAATAGAGACGGTCGAGGACTACAGAGCCAGAGAGAGAACATGCTTAGAGGCCAGCACAGATTCAGAGCAGCTGATAGACGACGGGCCAGACATCCACCAGGACTGTGATTTTGTGATCACCGATGATGAGGCAGCATGGGCAGACCCTTCAGCACAGGCCATCCTCTCATTTCCAGACACCACTGATGCAGAGATGACAGCAGAGGAGAGCTTGGAGAGCACAGCCCTGGTTCAGGATACTATAGAGGCAGCAAAGCCGGTTCTCGACCGCGACACGGTTGTTAGTGATGGTGGTACTGAGGCCACCTTGTGTGAGGATGGTACTGATGCCATCTTGTTTGATGCAAATCCCTCGGACTCCGAGTCTGATTGGGCAGATTGTGATGACCAGATGCCAGACTTGAGTCCACCTGAGCCTACAGATGAGGAGGAGGTAGATGCAGAGCAGATCAGAGACAACACAGTTGAGCAGCCTCCTCCAGATCCAGTTTGCGAGAGTTCGCTTTCTTTCTCCCAGGCAGATTTGGCAGACTTAGCAGCATTCACACATTTTCTTCCGCAGCCAGATTTGCCAGCACCCAGCTGTCCAGAGCTGAAGCCGCTCCCTACTTCGCTGAAGTATCGATTCCTTGCGGGCGAGCCTGAGATGTACCCAGTCATCATCTCCGCCGATCTGACTGGAGAGCAAGAATCCCGTTTGATGAGGGTTCTTGAAAAGAACCGCAAGACAATCGGATGGAGCGTAGCAGATCTCCATGGGATTAGTCCATCGGTGTGCTCCCACCATATCTATCTCGAGGAGGGGGCGAAGCCGTCGCGTGAGTTCCAGCAGCGGCTGAACCCCAACCTGAAAGAGGTCGTGATGAAGGAAATATCGAAATGGTGGAGTGCAGATTTTATTTATCCCATTTCCGACTCCAAGTGGGTTAGCCCCTTGCATGTGGTGCCCAAGAAGACGGGCATCACGACTGTGATCAGTGAGTCGGGAGAGGAGATTGCTACACGAGTACCCACCTCTTGGAGGGTCTGTGTTGAATACAGGAGACTCAACCAGGCCACCAAGAAGGACCATTTCCCCCTGCCTTTTATTGACCAGATCATTGAGAGACTGGCAGGGAAGAGCCATTATTGCTTCCTGGATGGGTACTCGGGCTACAACCAGGTGGCCATCGCTCCTGAGGACCAGGAGAAGACTACCTTTACCTGTCCCTTTGGTACATATGCCTTTCGACGCATGCCATTCGGGCTATGCAACGCCCCTGCGACTTTTCAGAGGTGCATGCTGTCGATCTTTTCGGACATGGTAGGGGAGTGTTTGGAGGTCTTCATGGACGATTTCTCGGTCTACGGCGACGGATTCAACTCCTGTCTTGACTGCCTAGACCGAGTACTCCAGCGATGTATTGAGTACCATTTGGTTCTATCTTGGGAGAAGAGTCACTTCATGGTGACTCAAGGGACGGTGCTTGGCCACATCATCTCCAACAGGGGCATGGAGGTTGATCCGGCCAAGGTTGATGCCATTAGGAAACTCGCACCGCCGTCCAACCTGAGGCAGCTACGGTCATTCCTGGGGCACGTTGGATTTTATAGGAGATTTATTCAGGATTTCAGCAGGATTGCCCGGCCGTTGACTGACCTCTTGACGAAAGACACCGAGTTCCTTGTCGATGACAAGTGTCTTTCGTCCTTTGCGACTCTCCAGCAGTGTGTTATTGAGGCTCCTGTCCTCCAGCCGCCTGATTGGTCTCTCCCATTCGAGATCATGATGGACGCCTCCGATTTTGCCGTAGGGGCAGTGCTGGGACAAAGAAGGGATGGAGTTCCATTTGCTATCCACTACGCTAGCCGCACATTGGATTCCGCCCAGCGGAATTACATGGTCACAGAGAAGGAGATGCTAGCCGTAGTGTTCGCCCTAGATAAGTTCAGATCGTATATCATTGGATCTAGAGTGACTTTGTACACAGATCACACCGCCGTCAGGTACCTCATGGCAAAGAAGGATGCTAAGGCCAGATTGACTAGATGGATCCTTCTACTCCAGGAGTTCGATATTGAGATCAAGGATAAGCCTGGAGTCAAGAATGTGGTGGCGGATCATCTCTCCCGTTTAGAGCAACATGAGGAGTCTGAGCAGATTGATCCCATTATAGATACCTTCCCAGATGAGGCGATCCTTGCTATCGCCTCACTCCCATGGTACGCCGATATTGTGAACTTTCTCGTTGCTGGGAAAGTTCCACAAGATTGGCCCAGGCAGAGACTTGAGACCTTCCTTGCGAAGGCCAAGTCCTACCATTGGGAGGATCCCATCCTTTACCACGAAGGAGGGGATAGCGTCTGGCGTCGGTGTATTCCTCAGGAGGAACACCATAGCGTCCTCACTTACTGCCACAAGCTTGAGGCAGGAGGACATCATTCTGGGAGGAGAACGGCACAGAAGGTGCTCCAATCCGGCTTGTGGTGGCCTACCCTCTTCAAGGACTCAGATGAGTTCGTGAAGAGGTGTACTGACTGTCAGAGGATGGGCACTTGTGGTCAGCGTGATATGATGCCGATGCAGCCCATTCACTTCTTTGAGGTTTTTGACGCATGGGGCATCGATTTCATGGGTCCATTCCCTAAGAGTCAGGGATTCGAGTACATTCTGTTGGCCATGGACTATGTTAGTCGTTGGGTGGAGGCTATCCCCGCCCGAGCCGCTGATGCGAGGACAGTTTGCAGATTTTTGAAGAAGCATATCATCACGCGGTTCGGGGTTCCACGAGTTCTGATTTCTGATGGGGGATCTCACTTCATCAACGACCAGGTGAAGGCACTTGCTAGCGAGTTCGGCATAAATCGTGTTGCTACACCTTACCATCCACAGACGAATGGTCTAGCCGAGGTGTCGAATAGGGAGATTAAGACTATCCTGCAGAAAGTCGTCCGCCCTGACCGAAAGGATTGGTCACAGCTTTTGGACTCGGTCTTGTGGGCATATAGGACGTCTTTCAAGACTCCATTGGGCACATCTCCCTTTCGCCTCGTATATGGAAAACCGTGCCATTTACCTGTTGAGCTGAGGCACAAGTCACTTTGGGCAGTCACAGATATTCTTATGGATCCAGATGGTATGGGAGACCAGAGGAGGGCAGAGTTAGCAGCCCTGGAGGAGCTTAGAGATGCAGCGTTCTCAAACAGCCTACATTATAAGGAGAAAGTGAAGGAGTGGCATGATTCTCATATCAGCCACAAGCATTTTGAGATTGGACAGAGAGTATGGCTGTTTGATGCGAGGCTACGTTTATTTCCAGGGAAGCTACAGAGCAAATGGAAGGGACCCTACTTGGTCAGAAAGGTACACGACAACGGTAGCATTGATATATCTGAGTTGTCTTCTGAGAGTACCTTTCGAGTGAACGGTCAGCGGCTCAAACCATTTCTAGATCATGAGCCGCGGGTCGCTGATCTTGCCCCTATTCATTTTGCGTGAGATGTGGTCTTTGACTCACATCTAATGCACCTCACGCCTGAGTTTCACTGATCTTTCGCCTTGTATAGATCCAGATGTCCATATCACTTCATTCTTTAGTCCCACATCCCTTTCTTCATCTTGTGATTATGTTATACTTAGGGTGCACTTTACCCTAAGTATAGGGGGGATGTGAGACAGTTTGGGAATTTCTTTTGTTTCTGTTTACCCCTGTTTTTTCTGCTTATACTTAGGGATATTTCACCCTAAGTATAGGGGGGGGTAGACCCTGTACATTCTCCACTCGGCTTTCCCTTAGTATACAGCCTGCTATACTTAGGATTACTTGATCCTAAGTATAGGGGGAAGACCCAAGCCCCTTTTGACTTTTCTGTTTCATTTCTTCTTCCTTGTATATAGCCTTTCTTTTCACTTCCCTATACATAGCACGAGTTATGTCTTCTTCATCACTCTTGACTCTGAGGACATCGTTCGAGCTAAGTATAGGGGGGTGTGTATATATTTCATATATACTTTAGCCATAACTCGTACTTTGTGTGGGGGTGTTAATAAATAAAATGGCTAAAAACCACAAAAATTAAATACTTTTCATGTACATAACATTCTTTTATTTGCACATAAATAGCTAGTGTACAAATTATTTTTGTAAAAATGATTTCAAAAATCTTTTGTGTAAAGTTTGTGTAAATTTTTTCTTATCAAAATTATGTATATAGTACAAAATTTTTCCAAAATGTTTTGAAAATCAAAAGTTTGCAAAAATCTTGTGTAAATGTGTGTAAATATCTTTTTGCAAAACTTGCACTTCATGCATCATCCATTCATGATTTCAAAACATTTTTCAAAAATTTTGCATGATTGTAAAACTTCGTGTAAATAAGCATCTTTTGTACATATGTATATAGTTTTTCTGGATGATAGTTGACATTTAAACTAGCCTGGAATCAAATTGAGAAATGGAGCTTGATTAAGATCTTAATCCACCTAACTTCTAAGAGGAACCTTATAGGACTTAGGTTTAAGGCTTTTCAGGTCCATGGTGACTTAATTCTTTGAGTCCACTAGGCTATGATCACATGTCATCTCAATGAGCCTAAGTAGAGCACTTAACAACAACACATGACTCATATAGATTATGGCTTTACTTGGACACCAGCACTATGCACCGAGCTCTCCACGGATGAGGTGGTGAGGAGGCAGTCTTCCTTGACTTGGGGTAGCATATGAGGGTAGTTCTTCTAGGCGGAACCTCTCTTCTTCTTTTTGTGAAGGAAGTGCGTCTCAACTTGGTTTGGTTGCCATGAGGTATAACGACGGGAGTTGTGGGTTGCAATAAAGCTTCAAAAGAGGGATAGTCTACTGGCTCAAGAGGAAAAACTCCTTGTATATATGCTGCACATGTATATGTTGTACAGATGCACTTGAAAAAAAAAGTGCAAAAAGAAAAGAACTCCAAAAAAGTGGTGGGTCTGATAGAAAATGATAATCCCACCGGAGTATGTATATAGAGTGCAATAAGCAAAGCTTGGTATCATGATCCACCTGATGTAGCTTGCAGCAGGGAGGCTTGGCTACACTGGTCAAGCTCCCAAGGGTACTTGGCTACACTGGCCTTGACCCATTCTCTTCTTCCCCCTCTTCTTGAGCCGGTTGAAATTGAACTTAGAAGGGAATACCCCGCTCCTCGAGGAAAGAGTGGCCAGATTGAGGTCATAGAGTTACCTTGTTGGGGAGGGTTGTCAAGTTGCCATTTCTGAGGTGGAGAGCTTAGACCTCACTTTCACGGGACAAGAAAAGATTCATGGTCTTCAGGGTTTGTGATTGATGACTTGTTCTGATCTGTAGCATTGAGGAGTCTTGGTTATAGATTAGTGGAACTTAGAGGCTGTTGAGTTTTAGACTTAAGTCCAAATAAGGTTCCGTCACATTAATAATCCAAAGATCTGATCGAGCTCCATACCCCAATTTAATGAAGGCAAGTTTAATTTTCAACCTTGATCCATGTACATCCTCTTTTTCTTTTTCTTTATTTCTTCTTCACTTCTTTTTCAAATAAGTGTTTGCTAAGGGACTAGCAAAGTTAAGTATAGGGGGGTGATGAATACTCATTCATCACTCTTTATTCTTATATTTTAGCTACAAAAACCTTTGCAAATACATGTAGATATGTGTAAATAGGAATAATTACCAAAACATGCATTGTGTAAAAACCTATAATTAGCATGTTTTTGTGCAAAAATAAAAGAATAAAGACTAAAAAGAAAAAGAGGGAAATATTTAGAATAAATATTGAGCAACCTAACCCAAGGGAGGGCTCAGCATGGGCCTGACCGCATAAAAACCAAAGTAGAGGGAGATAGGGGCTCATGTGTAAATATTTATGTAAATAAAATAAAAGATATTTTCCTCACCAAAAATATGCTTGTAAATACTTGTATATATTTATAAGTATAAAAACAAAAGAAAAAAGTTAAAAATAAAAAAGAATTAAAATACCCCTTTCATCATGTGCATAAACCACTTCTATGTATTTATTTAACCTTGTAAATAAATAAAATTAATTTTCAAACTTTTTGTAAATATTCTGTGTTTTATAATATAAATAAATAAAAACAATCAAAACAAAAACAAAATAAAAATAGCAAAATTAAAAATACAAAAATACAGTGTACATATACCTATGTATTACATACTATGTATATACCTTATTTTTATTTCCAAAAATTAATTAAAAATCACTAAAAATAGAAAAAAAATAAAATAAAAATATTTCATGTTTTAAGTTTTTGTTGAATCGGGCCCTAGCTACCCTTAATTTTCATTTCAAAATTCAGCCACGTGGCCCATTCCCATTGGGTCCTGGGAGTGTTGACCGCCCGATCAACTACCCCCCCCAGGACCACCTTCTGCGGACTTAAGCGCCCGAACCGACTTCCCTAATTTCTAGCGCCTAAACCCGATTGAATCCCACCTAAACCCCGGGTCCGTTTTGATCTTGACATATCCGACATCCTCGCCGGGCATCCACCTTGGGATCCGCGCGCCACCACGACCTACCCGAGCCATCTTTCTCGGACCCCTCCATCATACTTAAGCGAGCTCCGCCACCTCATTTCACCATCTTTGGTCACTCGTATCCACCTCCTGTGAGCTCCAGCGCACTCGTGAAGGTGACAGCTCGCGTCCGGCGCCGTCGAAGCGAGGAGTGGAGGTGCAGCCATCGATCCGGCGAGCACAACCGCCGCAGCTCCGCCACCAGCGTGAGCTCCGAGCCTCGGAGGGAGACAATCCTTGAGGCTACGACCAGGAGCTTCCCTAGCTCCTCCCCAGTCTCTCCGACCACCCAGGTAGCTCAGATAGCCTATCCTTTTCGCTGATTTCCATTTACGCCCAAATCGCGCCGCCGCCGTCTATCTCTGATTCCAACCACTCCACTACCCATTTCGATCATCGGAGTCGATCATCGCATTCGCCTTCCTCCCGCGCACCTTCTCCACGTTTCCATTCAACCCAGCTCGCACAGGAGCTGGGAACCGAGCTCCTCCGTCCACCACCTTCGCCGGAGTTCGCCGTTCCGACCCACAAGCCACCTTCGCCTCGCATAACCGGGTCGAGGCAATTTGCCCTCGACCCGTGAGTCTTCTGGTTCACTTTTCAGGTCGAAACGAAGGCCATCTGAGGCCCTTCGTCATCCAGCCAGGAGGCCCAGCTCCGCCGACCTCGCCCGAGCTCCTCGGAGCTCAACTCGATCATCGGAGCATTCCGGCAGATGCGGGAGCACACCACCTTTCTTCTCCGACCATCAGAGTGCTCCTAGGAGGTCAGTTGCGCCCGCACGAGCCCGGCGAGTCTCGCCGGGGACCTGTTCTTCCAGCATCCTCAGCTGCCATTCGATCGCCCCTCCAGCTCCAGTTTCAATCCGAGCCGTCCATCTCCGGAGCAGCCATCATCGTCCGATCTGAGGAGGCGACATCTGGAGCGCCTACTGTTAGCCGCCGTCCGATCATCCACGTGGCGCGCATCCAGCCAGTCCGCTTAATAAAGGGTAATTTACCCTTAGGCCCTGCCCTTTCCTTTATTTCGTTTTAGTCATGTAAATATTGAACGTAGTTGTTTAGTTTTAGGGTTATTTGCATAGTGGACCTCGAACTTTAGTTTATTTGCTTATATACCCCTGTACGTTGTATGCCACGTGCTTCGTCACGTGTTTATCTGGTTTATTTGCAATAGAGGCCCTTGTAGTTCTGGTTCTTCTTGAATGAATGAAAAGTTTTACTTATTTGCATTTATACCCCTGTGCGTGGTTTATTTGAGCATGTGCGTTATATGTTGGGTGTTTTGCAAATAAGCCCCTGGACTTTTGGTACGTGTTACCAATAAGTCCTCGGGACTTATTTTTATTATATTTGGGTCCCTGAGTGCCCCAGGCACGCGCGTGGCGCGTGTTTTGCTGGGTATTTTGCACCAGACCCCCCAGAACTTTGGGTATTTGCACTTTGGTCCCTGTGCACATTGCCCCTTCTTTATTTTTGATTAAAATAGCAAAACACCTCCAAATCCACGAAAATTGGACACATGGCTCCTTCCATGGTGTAAAATTTTTGTGGATTTTTTAGGACATTTTTGATTTCATTTGATATTTTAAAAAAATCAAAAATCTTCATTTTTGCTACTGTCTAACTTAAAAAATCACAAAAAATATTAAAACTCATTTAAAAATTCTATAAAAATTACCCACTGTCTATTTTGCTTAGTTTTATTTTCTAGCCAATTTTGGCTATTTTTCATTACTGAAAATCACTAAAAACTTAAAAACACTCAAAAACCTATAAAAATTCTAGTAAATAAATTAAAAATCCAAAAATAATAAAATTGGTACCTAAATTTTCCTCATTTTGTCTTCTTTGTAGGAAAATTACCTCCAGGCCATTTTGGAGCTCTTAGATATTTTATCTAGGGCTTTTTGGCTCGGCTGGACAGTACCATCTCTCTTAGCTACTGTTTGATTTTTAGAAAATTAAATAAACATCAGAAAATTCTCAAAAATTCACCAAAAAACACTAAAAATTATAAAAGACATAAAAATATTTTTATTTGAATTTTTGGTTGATTTTTAGTGCTTTAAATAAATTGTTGAAGTGTGCTTTTCTTTACTTTTCTTATTTTCTTTATACATTAAAAATCCAAAAAAATATAAAAGAAATTAAAAACCACTAAAAATAGTTTCTTCTTTTATTTTATTTCTTTATACTACTTCGTAGGCCGAGAGGCCAACCCGTGCTCCTTGAGTTCGACCCTGGGTGCTATACCAGGTTAATCCAATAGCAGGACCACTGTTTTGAGTTTGATCGATTTTATCTTTATTGAGTGGTTCATTTTTCTTGATTGACATAGCTTGATCGCTTGGGTCGCAACGACCTAATTAGTACCTTATACCCGAGTGCTCAGGCTGGTCATCACCTTTTATTGATCAAATCCTGGAGAGATTGGCAGGGATAGAATACTTCTGTTTCTTAGACGGGTACTCGGGCTACAATCAGGTAGCCATCACCTCCGAGGACCAGGAAAAGACAACTTTTACATGTCCCTTCGGCACATACACATTCAAGCGAATGCCTTTTGGTCTTTGCAATGCCCCAGCACCTTTCAGCGATGCATGATTGCAATTTTTTGCCGACATGGTTGGGGATTTCATGGAAGTCTTCATGGATGACTTGTTGGTCCATGGTGATTCATTCGATGATTGTCTAGCGCACCTGGATCGGGTCCTCCAAAAGTGCAGGGAAGTGAATCTGGTGCTCTCTTGGGAGAAAAGCCATTTCATGGTGAAAGAGGGCATTGTACTGGGGCATGTCATCTCCAAGAAGGGAATGGAGGTTGACCCTGCCAAAGTTGATGTGATCAAAAAGCTTGAGCCACCTACAAATGTGAAACAAGTACGGTCTTTTCTAGGGCATGTCGGATTTTACAGAATATTTATCAAAGACTTTTCAAAAATTGCCCGACCGTTAACCGACCTTCTTGGGAAAGACACCGAATTCCTGGTAGATCATAAGTGTCTAGAAGCCTTCGAATTACTCAAGAGAAGGATCATTGAGACTCCCGTCCTTCAAGCTCCCGATTGGTCTCTTCCCTTCAAGATCATGACAAACGCATCCGATTTCGTTGTAGGGGCTGCATTAGGACGACGAAAAGATGGGATCCCGTATACTATTCACTACGCAAGCAAAGTTTTAGACCCTGCTCAGAAAAATTACACTGTGGCCGAAAAAGAAATGCTTGCTGTGGTTTTTGCCTTAGAAAAATTTCGATCAATACTGAAGGATATGGTTTGATCCTCAAGCGCATCACAGAAGCGTGTGCGTCGTATCGAATACGACAAGGAGCGACTAGTCGGACTAGTTGCTCGATGTAGCGGAATTTAAAAATTTTATACGACGAAACCACATGATCGAAGAACACTTCTCGAATCGTTTCGTCTAAACCACAAACAAGTAATAGGATTACCTCTTGAAGCGTGGTTGCGATCGAGTCTCTAAACGAAGAGACCTCCTATCTCAAGTCCGATCCGACGGAGGAGATGCTTGCGAGCGCGGGGATGAACCGCGTGCTTCTCGCAATCCATGTTGATGATCCAAGCGACGGATCTCCTGATCTCGACACAGGAGATCTGTCGTCTTCTTCACGAGCGAGGCACACCGAAGGAGACAAAGATCCACGAGCAGACGATCGGGCAGCATAACGACGATGCTGCGGCGATGGAGAACCTCTCCATGGCATCCATGGTGGACGACCATGAGAGGGAGAGAGAGGGCTGACGTCTAGAGAGAAAGAGAGAGAGAGAGAGATGCTTCTCAAGCATTGTGTGTAAAATAGAGAGCATGGTATGCCTCTCTATTTATAGGGTTTTGGGATCCATGGATCTCGATCCATGGGACATATAAAATCAATGGATGAGATTGATTTATGTCAATCCAATGGTCAAGATTGTTGTTGGTAAAAAACCAACAACTTGTGATTTAATTTTGATAAAATATATTTGATAAATCAAATAAATATTAATACCAAATTAAATCAATCAAATAAGGAGAGAGAATACAAATGAGAGATCTTTCCCCATAAAGAAGAGGGGACGGCCACCAATTCCCCAAGGGAATTGGGTGCCGCCCCTTCTATACCTAATGGGGAGTGCAATCTCATGGATTCCATGAGATTGCACATCTCCTTGATTTTCTCTCTACTTATTTCCAACGACTATTTGTTGGGATTTTATTCTTCAAAAATAATTCACAATTATATTTGAGAATATTACAATCTTGCCATGAAAAAGTTGTGAATCATATTCACAACCCAAAACAACATATAATTTACATTGTCAATTAATTACACAATGTGTATCCAATACACATAATAATTAATCAACACATACAAATTATAATTAGCTCTCTCTAATACATTATAAATCACATTTATAATATATTATGAATAATTGGATATTACTATCCACATTATTCTTATCCATAATAATTAAATCACCTTTAATCATATTGGATAACTTATTCTCATGTGCCCAAATAATATGAATCACATTCACATTATTCACATCTTTGATAATCAAATCACATTTAATTATCTAAGATAACTCTCCTTATAATACGAATCAAATTCATATTATTCATGATAATTAAATCACATTTAATTTTCCATTTTCTCAATGCTCGGATACATATATCAACAATAGAATTATCCATGAACTCTTTCAAGGATAATGCGCTTTTTCCGCGAATACTTGGAGATAAGGACATAGCGATTGTATTGTTCCACGTATAGTGACATGGATATTGAGATCACATCTCAAATCCAGATCTCGAGCCTCTCATAGATGCTTGATTAAATCAAGACCGTAGATCTAATCTTCTCATTGAATCTGAATCACATTCAGATCAATGTTCAACATTTGGACTAAGATCAGATTACTTCTCTATTGAGAGGAGTCACTAAAATCCAGACCCGTTTCATCACTCCCTAGGAATGGAAGCGTCATGGTTATACAATCGTTTATGATCACATCACCCTCAGGTATTCCCAATACCTGTAAATCCTGCATACTGGAAGCCTCAGAATAAACCCGAAGTATTAGATCAACTTTGCACTGTCTACTTCAGGGTTCTATCAGTAAGTTTCTCATTTGATCATTGGAAGTCAGTATCGATCATATACTTTCCAAAAGCATATATCATACCTAGGTCTTGATCATATACTTTCCAAAAGTATATATCAAACCAACAAATTCAATCAAGCTTCCAAAGCGAGACGACCGTACGCACGGAATTTGATTCTTCCCAATATCTCATGAGTGAGCTCATGTCTTCCGGTTCAGTAGTGAACCTGTATGATCCCTTTGAGAGATCATATTACTCATATGCCCTTATATGCACACCAGCGCGCCGGTGTATAGACCTTGATTAGTTCATCAACCTATTGGTCTGCCAAATGTACATACTCAGACATATAGTAACGCATCTGTCTCCGATCAGAGGATGTGTGCCTATATCATAACAGCATATGATATAGGACTTTGGTTATCTCGATCTCGTTAAGTCAACTCTTTGACCTAACTAATCTGACACCTCAGAATCTCTATTCCTATTTAGAGGACATGCATCAAGAAGTCGGTCAGATATCAGCCTAACTGAGAAAGGATTGCCATCTCCTACTCAGGCTGGAGATCATCTCTTAATAATCATTTGACGGTGCTTGATGAGTCCTCAATCTAACTCATTAGATATTCATCTAAGCACGAGCCTCTCTGATTCAATAATTGAATCAACAGCTGTATGATCATTAAGATGGCCTTGGTACATAACCCTAATTGCACTAAGGGACCTATTATGCAAACTATGTACTCTTTATTTCAGATTAATGAGTGAATTGCAATAACATTTATTGCATAATGGCTCGACGTGGGCTCGCATGTCCAACAATCTCCCACTAGCCCAAAAAGCCATTAATGGGCTAATCTTTTAAACCCACACTCATGTGACAATCATAGGCTATTTTGAAAATAGCTAGGTAAGCTGATCAATCATTCCGTTCCCAAGAGACTACGCCAAGTCCTTTTACGGCGCTTGCATATCTTCTAGTAACAGTGCTCGCATCCAATGCGAATGTTGCATCTCATGCAACCGATACTCAATTTTGTTGGTTATAGTGTCCTTGACACTATATCTTATTAATTATCATAACCAGTATTCCCATAATCCTTTTAGAATACCTTCATTCCTGGAGATCTCTATCTCCTAAGGTATTTACAGTCAAGACCCTTATAGATCACTATCTACAAGATCTTAAACTTTTGAAGATAAGACTTTGAGATCACTATCTCTAAGTTTTATCATCTTTGAAGATATTATTATTACTGCAATCAAGTGTTTTATCTCCATAGCAGGATTAGTAACAGTTTACTACTCCCACTGCATGGCAGACATACGGCTTTTGTACACATCTAGCATACACTTCAGCTTCGCGTAACTGATGCACAAGTGCAAGCAGTTCTGGCTTTTACTTCCTCAACTCTTTGAGGTGCTATCCCTTTAGACAGGTCACTACCATATCTTAAGGGAAGGAAACCTCTCTTGGAATTTTCCAGAAAATGGAATAAGTCCAAGGTGTATTACTAATGTGACGGTCCCAATATCCTCTTCTCTTTGCTTATGAGCTACTTCAGAACTAAGATCTAAGAGGTATCCTCGAGATCGTATCTCAAGGTATGGAACAACCAAATTATCAAACACTTATCATTTATTCTTATATCATTCTAAATGATTAGAATAATATCTATATCAAGCACGATGAACACAATGGCACTCCCACTAAGCTTCACATGGTTCATCAAGATTTTATCTGAAATCACAACATTTATAATTTCATCAAATCTTATGTTCCAACTACAAGAAACTTATTGGAGTCCAAAGATGGAGTTCTTCAGCTAGCACACCTTGCTTTCCTCAACCATGAAGCCCTGGGGCTACTTCATATGAATATCCTCAGAGAGGTATTCATAGAGGAATGCAATATTGACTCACACCATGAAGATGTTATAGACAAGTTGTGTAGCTATAGTTAGCAATATTCTGATGGGTTAAAGCAAGGTCACTGGAGAGCAAGTCTTATCGCAAGCGATGCCTTCTCTTCGGTGTGTAGCTCATGGCTACGAACCGTGCTTTGAAGGTCTATACCTTCTCATCAGGTTCTCTCTTTCTCTTGAAGATCCATTTACACCTTAATGGGTCTGACCCATATCGGTGGATCCTTGAGGGTCCATATACAACACTTGTATATGAGGTCTACATTAGACTTTTATTGCTAACATCCACTTTAGATGTCATGATCCTCAGGAGCTTCATCACATGAAGTCCGATCATTTTCAGATTTAACTGACACATGGAATCCATCCTCAAACTTATTTGAAGAGGTATTAATATTTCATCTTTAATTATCTATTTTAGTTTCCGATTTCAGGAGCCTCATTATCTTTTCAAGATTAAATGAGTTCCTTTACTTCATTTTCATCTTGATTCTCAAGAGAGTCATCCTATAAGAATCATATTCTCAAAGATGAGATCTTTTAAGAATCTCAAGGTCATAAAGTAGGTATCTAATACCATCCTTTATTTTCCTAATGAAGTAGCACTCTCTGGTGCTAGATTCCAGCTTACGAGCTTGGGACTTTATTAAGTGTATAATGTAGTCTCTACCACATATACCTGGAAACTAAGAGATAATTATGTTAAGATTAATCATTGATCAAATCATGTCACACATGATCAATTGCATCTCCCTACAACTCTATTGAGTTAAGGATCATTAGGAGGGATGAGATAGAAATGATATTCACATCTCCATAAGGTATTCCTTGAATTCATCTAATAGGTACAAGCTACCTTGATTAGATCAAATTCATTTCATCTTCCTTCAAACTTTGGTTCTAAACCAAAATTGTGAAATCTTTGAACATTTCAAAGTTTTCTAAGTGAAGAGAAGAAATTTCATATCACAAATAATCATTAATAGATATCACATATCCATAATGTTTATTCTGATATAGATGATTCACATACATCAATATGTATGAGATCTTGAATACCTTAACATCTTACATCATTCCAAAAGAAGGATGTATTGGACATTTTACTTTGAATACAATATTCATAAGTATGCAAGTTTTGAAATTTTAGACATTCTAAAGTTTCATCTCTTACTTGTCCATTGATCTCATCGACAGACATATGTCCAAAACATTATGTCAGATCATTGTCAAATGATCTTTATCCTCCTATTGATCTTTAAAGGTTTAATTTTCAGTATTAGAAATCTTAAGGAACCATTCATTAATTTTCTAATTTAGTGGAGTCCACTAGATGTAAGATTACTATCTGAAATATCTCCATCATAATTCTTTATGATAGGTCTATTCCAGATTTCATGTTTATTCCCAACATTTAGAAATAAACAATGAGTGTATTCTAATATCTAGGTCATAAAGACATTCTCTAAGACTAAGGGCTCCCACTGAAAATATGAAGTCTATTCATCCGATGGAAATTATTGCAACAATTGTATCAATTCCAACATGGATGACCATTAAACCTTAAGATCAAATTTCTAATATTCTAATACAGATGCAACCAATTGCAAGTGTCATTAAAAGTTTGAGATACAATTATTAGACTTTATTTTATCAAAAAAGTAAGTCAATTTTCAATGATTATATGTAGATTATTCTGATGTACTATCTGATTCCTTCTCTAAAGATTCTAGATAGATTTGATAGTCATGCTATTAACACATCAATTTATTGCAGTATTGGCATTTATCCAACTCTTTGGATGTCATATGGAAGTCACAAAAATACAGTCAATTCTTTGATTATACTTCTTGCTTGGGTCCAACCCATGCTTCCACCGCGCTCCCTTTATCTATAAACAACCATTGCTTAAGACTAAGGACCTCTTATGTTAAATTCAAAAGAATTTAATGTAAGAGCATTTCGACATTTATACATGCTTCACCCAATTCATACAATATGAATATTATGAAGCTTCGTGAATGACTAGAGTATAGACAGTAGAATGATGACACTCATCAACTACATCCATCTAAACTCTTAAAACATAGGTTCAGGTAGGTACTCAAATAATTTGAATACATCATCTCTTATAGAGCTACCATTCTACATGATGCAGAGAACCATATCATTCATGATTAAATGTCAAGAGCACATATGTATGCCAGAATATCTTTATTGATTTTATAAGGATTATTTGATAATTACGATCATCATCGACATGTCACTTCCAAAGTACATTCGATGAGATCAAGACTTATAGAGACATATAAACCCTAGGGTTTTAGTCTTATTATCTTATTTAATTATCATTCCTCATTATCATGAGGAAACTTGCACATTGCAACCACATACATTATGTGTCCTATTGCAAGTATAATATCTGGATTAAAAGGGTCCAATCCATAATATTTTACTGGTTATCATTGAGTATAACATTGAGTGGGATTAATGAAGGATTATCTGAAATAAGAAATTTGCATATATATAAATATTTAATTTACTTTGATTTAGGAATTTTTATATCAAAGTTGTCTTGCCATGTCAACAATGAAAGTTCATTCCCTTAATCACTTTCAATGTAAGAGATATACTTATCATTATATCTCAAGCAAGATCTGGGATCTCCTTCCTTATCTTTGTTGCATCCCAATAATATGAGAACCTACAACTCGGATAAAAAGAAGCGGGAACACATTCCGCCTTGCAAGTCCAACTTGCATCTCCCAATTTGGTCTTTAATACCTAGGCCCACCATTCCTAAGGTGATGTTGACCCATCATTAATTGAACCGACCGTCAAGAGGAATACAACTCGCTATGCGTAATTCAATATCGCCCCAATAATATGAGGACCTGATATTGGGGTCACTACGCATACATCCTTACTCTTTCGAGAAGCGACGAGCCCGATCCAAATGGATCATATGCAGGAGCTGTCACTTCGGACAGGCGTCTCCCACATATAATATCTGGCGACGAAACCCTTCGCCTTGACGGGAGACCATGGATGTCAATTATGTGATCCTCCACATCTTATTCAAATTAAATTAATTTCTATGAATCACATTCATATAATTAATTCTTCCAAGGGAATTATCAACTCTAATCATATTAGAGTATTTTAATTGGACATAGTTAACTTAATCATATTAAATTAATTATCAATCCAATTCAATCAATCAAACTTGATTGTCTTACTTGAATATATATGGTATTATTCTCAAAGTACGTATTAATTCGTATTTTAATAATTAAAAAAATACATCTTAATCCCTCGGACATTATCCCGGCCCTACCCGCTGTCATGGCCAGTACCAGCGGAAGTGGGACGAACCGCATACGTTGCAACCCGCTACCCCAGCGATCCCCGACTAGACACCATATCCGCCTCGGGAAAGGATAATGCCAAATTGATTAATTTGTACTTGAGATGATCATCGGTTCTTCAACCGAAATTATACCATATAGTAATCAAAACAATTTTGATTATAAAGAAATTTGCTAGACAAATTCCCAATCCTATTCAAGCAAGAAGTTTGATAATTGTGTTTCCAATTATGATATAGATCAAATCTAATCAATTAATTGGTTGAGGTCAAGTCAATTAAGGAAATAATCATATTCCAATATTTCTCAAATATTTTCCATAATTATTTCATGAAATTAACAATTAATTTCACTAATTGACAATCACATGATTCTTGATTAGGAAAGTAATTTCAGCAGTGACCCCTACTTACTAAAATTAGCATATCTCAATCAATTTAAATCCAAATTAAGCAAAATAAGTTTCCATAGTTTGCTAACTTGATTTACAACAGAACCTATATGATTTGCACGCATTTCGAGGCATCTCTGAACAGTAATTAACTCCTTAATTACGTTAAGATTCGTAGTTCCCGTAACAGTGAATACATGTTCATTAAAACAACCATATCTAGAGCAAACGAAATTCGATTTATGCAAACTCAGACCCTATGGTTTCCTTGTTTAATGGGGAACAAAATCCAAGTAAATAATTCGTGCTTAAACATTTTAAACATGTCCGAAATTATTTACTAAACAGATCTGCGAAATCAAATGCGATAAAAACTTTCGCGACCTTAACGAACCCAAGTCGTCCTCGGTTTGCGAATTATATTCAAAACCGTCGACCTAAGGCTCTGATACCACTTGAAGGATATGGTTTGATCCTCAAGCGCATCACGGAAGCGTGTGCGTCGTATCGAATACGACAAGGAGCGACTAGTCGGACTAGTTGCTCGATGCAGCGGAATTTAAAAATTTTATACGACGAAACCACATGATCCAAGAACACTTCTCGAATCGTTTCGTCTAAACCACAAACAAGTAATAGGATTACCTCTTGAAGCGTGGTTGCGATCGAGTCTCTAAACGAAGAGACCTCCTGTCTCAAGTCCGATCCGACGGAGGAGACGCTTGCGAGCGCGGGGATGAACCGCGTGCTTCTCGCAATCCATGTTGATGATCCAAGCAGCGGATCTCCTGATCTCGACACACGAGATCTGTCGTCTTCTTCACGAGCGAGGCACACCGAAGGAGACAGAGATCCACGAGCAGACGATCGGGTAGCATAACGACGATGCTGCGGCGATGGAGAACCTCTCCATGGCATCCATGGTGGACGGCCATGAGAGGGAGAGAGAGGGCTGACGTCTAGAGAGAAAGAGAGAGAGAGAGATGCTTCTCAAGCATTGTGTGTAAAATAGAGAGCATGGTATGCCTCTCTATTTATAGGGTTTTGGGATCCATGGATCTCAATCCATGAGACATATAAAATCAATGGATGAGATTGATTTATGTCAATCCAATGGTCAAGATTGTTGTTGGTAAAAAATCAACAACTTGTGATTTAATTTTGATAAAATATATTTGATAAATCAAATAAATATTAATACCAAATTAAATCAATCAAATAAGGAGAGAGAATACAAATGAGAGATCTTTCCCCATAAAGAAGAGGGGACGACCACCAATTCCCCAAGGGAATCGGGTGCCGCCCCTTTTATACCTAATGGGGAGTGCAATCTCATGGATTCCATGAGATTGCACATCTCCTTGATTTTCTCTCTACTTATTTCTAACAACTATTTGTTGGAATTTTATTCTTCAAAAATAATTCACAATTATATTTAAGAATATTGCAATCTTGCCATGAAAAAATTGTGAATCATATTCACAACCCAAAACAACATATAATTTACATTGTCAATTAATTACACAATGTGTATCCAATACACATAATAATTAATCAACACATATAAATTATAATTAGCTCTCTCTAATACATTATAAACCACATTTATAATATATTATGAATAATTGGATATTACTATCCACATTATTCTTATCCATAATAATTAAATCATCTTTAATCATATTGGATAACTTATTCTCATGTGCCCGAATAATATGAATCACATTCACATTATTCACATCTTTGATAATCAAATCACATTTAATTATCTAAGATAACTCTCCTTATAATACGAATCAAATTCATATTATTCATGGTAATTAAATCACATTTAATTATCCATTTTCTCAATGCTCGGATACATATATCAACAATAGAATTATCCATGAACTCTTTCAAGGATAATGCGCTTTCTCCGTGAATACTTGGAGATAAGGACAGGGCGATTGTATTGTTCCACGTATAGTGACATGGATATTGAAATCACATCTCAAATCCAGATCTCGGGCCTCTCATAGATGCTTGATTAAATCAAGACCGTAAATCTAATCCTCTCATTGAATCTGAATCACATTCAGATCAATGTTCAACATTTAGACTAAGATCAGATTACTTCTCTACTGAGAGGAGTCACTAAAATCCAGACCCGTTTCATCACTCCCTAGGAATGGAAGCGTCATGGTTATACAATCGTTTATGATCACATCACCCTCAGGTATTCCCAATACCTGTACATCCTGCATACTGGAAGACTCAGAATAAACCCAAAGTATTAGATCAACTTTGCACTGTCTACTTCAGGGTTCTATCAGTAAGTTTCTCATTTGATCATTGGAAGTCAGTATCGATCATATACTTTCCAAAAGCATATATCATACCTAGGTCTTGATCATATACTTTCCAAAAGTATATATCAAACCAACAAATTCAGTTAAGCTTCCAAAGCGAGACGACCGTGCGTACGGAATTTGATCCTTCCCAATATCTCATGAGTGAGCTCATGTCTTCCGGTTCAGTAGTGAACCTGTATGATCCCTTTGAGAGATCGTATTACTCATATTCCCTTATATGCACACCAGCGCGCCGGTGTATAGACCTTGATTAGGTCATCAACCTATTGGTCTGCCAAATGTACATACTCAGACATATAGTAACGCATCTGTCTCCGGTCAGAGGATGTGTGCCTATATCATGACAGCATATGATATAGGACTTTGGTTATCTCGATCTCGTTAAGTCAACTCTTTGACCTAACTAATCTGACACCTCCGAATCTCTATTCCTATTTAGAGGACCTGCATCAAGAAGTCGGTCAGATATCAGCCTAACTGAGAAAGGATTGCCATCTCCTACTCAGGCTGGAGATCATCTCTTAATAATCATTTGACGGTGCTTGATGAGTCCTCAATCTAACTCATTAGATATTCATCTAAGCACCAGCCTCTATGATTCAATAATTGAATCAACAACTATATGATCATTAAGATGGCCATGGTACATAACCCTAATTGCACTAAGGGACCTATTATGCAAACTATGTAATCTTTATTTCAGATTAAGGAGTGAATTGCAATAACATTTATTGCATAATGGCTCGCCATGGGCTCGCATGTCCAACAAATACTGCTAGGATCTAAGGTGACAGTTTACACAGATCACTCTGCCATTCACTATTTAATGGCCAAAAAGGACACAAAGCACGACTTCTGAGATGGATTCTACTGCTTCAAGAATTTGATTTGGAGATTAAGGACAAACCTGGCGTTAAGAATGTCGTAGCTGATCATTTATCACGGATTGAACATAACAAAATTCCAGGATCTGAATCCATCCATGCAACCTTCCCAGACGAGTCAATTTCTACTATTGACTCACTCCCTTGGTATGCAGACACGGTGAATTATCTCGTCACCAATGAAGTTCCTCAAGGTTGGCCCAGAAACAAAATCGATCGACTCATATATGAAGCGAGACACTATCATTGGGAAGATCCATTCCTTTTCTTTGAAGGACCGGATTGCATATGGAGAAGATGTATTCCTCAAGAGGAATATCAAAGTATCCTCAATCTATGCCACACCTTGGAGGCGGGAGGACATCACTCTGGGAAGAGGACCGCTAAGAAGATATTGCAATGTGGATTTTACTGGCCGACCTTGTTTAAGGATGGTTACAATTTTGTTAGGTCGTGCCCCGTCTGTCAGAGAATGGGAGGAACCATGGGTTCCAAAGATGCCATGCCTATGCAACCAGTGATCATCTGTGATGTATTCGATGCATGGGGCATTGAATTTATGGGCCCATTCCCTAATAGTCAAGGATTTGAATATATTCTTCTTGCGGTTGATTATTTATCTAGATGGGTGGAGGCTATCCCTACTCGAGAAGCAGATAACAAAACTGTTTGCAAGTTTTTTAAAGATCATATTATTTCGAGGTTTGGAATTCCAAAAGTTTTAATATCTGATGGGGGAAGCAACTTTGTCAACTGGGAGGTGAAGAAGTTGACTAAGGAATATGGCATCGAGCACCGTATCGCTACTCCTTACCATCCACAATCCAATGGCATGGACGAGGTGTCAAACATGGAGGTTAAAGGAATTTTACAGAAGCTGGTTCGCCCTGACAGGAAGAACTGGTCCCAACTCCTGGACCAAGTTCTATGGGCTTACCGGACGACTTATAAGACCCCATTGGACACCTCCCCGTTTCGAATGGTATATGGAAAGCCATGCCATTTGCCAGCAGAACTCGTGCATAAATCAGAATGGGCAATCAAAAAGATTAATTAGAACTGTCACCAAGGAAAGAAGAACCGAGAGATGAATTTGAATGAACTGTCTGGAATCCGAAATCATGCTTACGAAAACAACACCATCTACAAGGACAAAGTAAAGAGATGGCATGACAAGAACATTCGAACAAAGATCTTTGTCCCAGGGCAGAAAGTTTGGCTATTTAATGCAAAATTGAAAATTTTCTAAGGGAAAGTGAAATCAAAATGGACGGGACCCTTCATTGTAAGAGAGGTACACAATAACGGGAGTGTTCAGATCTTAGAGGCCGCAGATAGCGCGCAAACATCTATGGTCAACGGTCAGCTGCTTAAACATTTTGTCGAATCCAATGAGCAATTAGTACAAGTTGAACAAATCCCCTTCACTCAGGGCATAGATTTGGACGAAAAATTTGATCTGCCCAGATAGCACACCTCTCTAGAACCTACACTCTTCTGTATATCGATCTACCCGCTCTCGATCCCCGATACTTAGGGGACCGATTTCATTGTTTATACATCGCTTCTCTTCTTTTATATTTGGCCCATCTATACTTCGTACGAGCTATGTCTACATTTCACTTGTGCCATGAGGACATAACACAAGCTAAGTATAGGGGGGGTGTTTGTATATACTTTATCCATAGCTCGTACTTTACTCGTTTTTATCTAACATCGGGGATGGGTACAAGTAGTGTGTATAATACAAATAGAAAAACAACAATAAAAAAACACCAAAAAAACTTTTTGCATTAAAAAAAATCATCACTCATGGTCTTGCATTTCATCAAGCATTCCTTGGCTGATATGTTCCTGACACATTCACCATCACTCAAGGCTTGAAGAATTTTGAGGACACCAGATTTCTGAGATCTTGAGAGTCTGAGTTAGCCTGCCTTGATCATTAGGGTTTTTGAACTTAATAATCCACACTTCCCTAGTTTGAAAGATTTGAGCGCCATATTGCACTCTTCATCTCTACCTTCAAAGAATATGATCAGCACAAATCACTTCCACAACTGCATGATTGATGAGATGAGTTGAGATATCACTTGAGGAACTAGGACTGGAGACTTGAGTTTAGACCCGATCTGATGATATTCGAGGATGGGATAAAGTTAATGAAGGCTGCACAAAACCTGAGTGTCAGCAAAACCCTAGCCAGTATGTGAACAAGATTCATATGCTATCTTTTTGATATTGACCTAAGTGCCAGGGTGTGATGAAACTTAATGAAATTTGTTGATCAATGTGCGCCAACTTTTGGTAAAAGCAGTGGAACTAGCCAACAACAGAAAAACATTGAAATGTCAAAGAAAATCTCTATTATCCAAGTCAAATTCTAAATGAGCTTCCACCAATGGCGAGCGCTCCCAAATATTTTCAAAGTGTCCACTTGGACCAAGCGCTAATTAGGACCAAGGAGTCGGGCTGATACCAAAAAAGGGATCTGCATCGTAAATGCTACAAGTCTGGGTGTCGAAGGTATCTTAGATACTCAAAAGAAACACACCCCGGTGTACTCCCAGAAAAACAAGTGCAGACGACTCCAAATTCTCTTGACGGACACATTGATCAACAATATTAAAATTTACATGTGTTGAGTAAAAAGGCACTCGAGAGGCCCCTTGTTCCAATGTAAGGGAGATAAAATCAGACACAATCCTATGCCCTCCATCATATGGCCGTCCATCTACACTTTCAAGTCTGACAAACTAATGAGACGGTTTACTGAAGCAAGAATAGACTTATTCCCTAGTATTGAGGATTAGGTCTAAAGGAGAGTCTCTTGGATTAGAACTTTGGGTGATGTCTAGACTTAACTCTCATGAATACAGTACACTAAAATCATATCCTTATATTATATGTACAAACAGAGAGTCTGAAAATTAGAGAAGTTGGATTCCTTTTTATTAAAGCTTGGTTGAACCCAGAATTTTAGGATCACTCAAATTAAGGGTCTTCTATGAATTAAGCCTTGAAAAATTCACATGCACAGTCAGGGATGTATTCAACTAAGTCATTCATTCATGCTCGGGGACGAGCATGGTCTAAGTATAGGGGTATGATGAATCTCGTATTCATCATGCTAAAGTTGGTCATTTAGCTCTGTTCCCCATCATTCACTTGTAATTAATCACAAATGGAGCATTATTAGCATTCATACATGTGTGAATAATATCTCTATTTCATCATGCATAATTGCATTTAAAATCCCAAGTGTAATTAAGCCCAAAAAGCCGCTAACTTCTCACATTTGTAAATAATTTATCCTAACTCTGATTGACCCAACACCACCTCCTTTGTGTAGATATTACTAACCTTATTAAATAAAAAAATACAAAAAATTACTAACCCCAATAAGTGTCAAATAATCCCAAAGTCAAATTTCACATATGACAGACTAAAATGAGCATATCTCCCACATACAGTGTCCGATTTTGGCATACTCACTTTTAAAATACTCCATTTTCAAATGCCTTCAAAACAAGACCAATTTCGTAAAATTCGGAGCTCATTTGTGAAAGTTGGGTTTTGGACTTCTTTTGCGCATTTTGACTTTTTCCTATTTTTGTCCTGAGTTTTTATGTCCTTAATTAATTCTTTTAATTTTATTTCTTCTTCATTTATGTTCTTTGATGAAAGTTTTATTAAGCGACGTAAAAATCCAAATCCAGATCAAAACTGAGATCAAAGAAACTGACCAAGTCCAAGTGTCCGTTGTCGGTCTGTACAAAAGTTGAGTGTTTCTGACTTCTATTTTATTCTCCTATTTTCTTATTTATTAAAAATCCAAAAAAATTATATTAATGTGTAATTAATTTTCTTATATTTTATCGTATTTTTTTATAATTTTTATCCTCTCTAAAACCACCAAAAAAATACAAAACCCAAAACCCGGTTTTCTATACACATGTAGGACCGCCAAAAATACCACTTCTCACAGATGACCTCTTTTGCTCATGGGTCTTTCATGAAAGTTGTATATCTCGTCGAGACGAACAACTTTCGTGAAGGAAATTTTTTGATCCGAGGTCTCCTTCTATTTCTTTTCTAATTTTCTTCATACTATAATTTTGAATTTTTTTGGGGTGCCACGTGGCAGCTCCTGGGCTTGCCACGTGGCACCCCCACTATCTCTCTTTCCAGCCCTCCCCCGGGTCACGTGCCTAGCACGTGACCCCATCATCATCAACCTCCAGCCGTTACTACCCCCCTCCCCCGCCGCCGTTCCTCCTCCATAACCCCTGCTTTTCCTCCTCCCTCGTAACCGCCGCCTCCTCCTCGCCTCCGGCCGTTACGAGGCCCTCCTATAAGACCTCCTCCTCGCCAGCCGCTATCACCATCCGCCATCTCCACGGAGTGAAGAAAAAGTCTACCAAATAGGGGTGGTGACAACACCCCCATCTTCTCATCGGTGACACCTCACCTCCTGGCGTGATCCAAGGTGCTCCCCTTGCACCTTGTCGTTGCTTCCGTCACACGGGCAGCCGAGCTGCTCTTGCCTTGAGCCGGAGAAAAGTCGACAACGGGAGCCATCTCCCAGCAACCCTTGCAGGTACCCATTTCGTCTTCCAATCACAGCTCGTCTACCACCCCCGACCTCGCAAAGGTCGGAGATTAGATCTCGTGCCATACCTCCAATCCAGCCTTGCACAGGTTGGAACCCTCCGCGCTTCACCGAGTGTGGGTTCGCCCCCCTCTTTTTCTCTGCTCTGACCTTGCAGGTACAGCTCCGCTCGACTACGCCCGCACAACACTTCCACCGGCGAGGCTTCAGCCTCCGCGCCTCGATGTTGGTCGCCTCTCCGCCAAGTTCCAGGCGATCGGCCCCCGTCGCGCCTCGTGCGCTGCAAGGCCGTCGCCTCCGTCGCCTCTGACCACAACCTCCTCACGTACGGCGGAGTCGCCGCCTCACAACCAGCTCCTCACGCCTCTCCGCCGCGTGCGCGACGCTTCCTCCTCCGACTGCCTCCGCCCTTGCGCCGTGTGTCGGCCGAGGGGCGGCACCGCCACCTCCGCGTCGACCCCCTCCGCCCCGTCGGTCGCCCGCGCCTCCCAGGCGCTTCGCTCGCCACCCTCGCACCGCCTCTCGTACAACTGCCGTTGGATCAAGGGGCCAGCCCTTGATCGACGACTAAGGGCCTTCCACGTGCCCTCCCCAAAACCGTCCTCCAGAGCTCGAGGTCCGGGTCCCCGAACCACAGGCGCGGAGGCCCGAGCCTCTCCTTCATCATCCGCGCCTGAGGCTAGGCATCCAAACCTCAGGCTCGGACGCCCGAGCCTCAGCCACCATTTCCGAGCCTCGCCCGAACCATTGCCCCCCTCCGAGCCTCCTGGGTCAGCCTCCGAGCCTCCTGGCACACGTGCTACGCACGTGCGCTTGGGCAAATTGCATTGACCCCCCTACGACTTTAAGATATTGCAAAAATAACTCCGCTAGGGGTAAATTACATCCGGGCCCCTCAAGTTTTTATTAATTACAGATAAGTCCTCCTAGGGACCTCTTTGCAAAGAAAACTTTATTTTATTTATATTTTAGTCCCTGGAAATTCATTTTATCATATCTTTCTCATACGGACTCCGATTTTAGCGTATAATATGTCATTTCGAAGCTATTTTCATGCTCTACAACTTAGCATAGCTTGTAGACAGATCTGAGGTTGTTTATTGTCAATTATTTTTTGAGGACTTCTGTCGACACTTGTAGGCTAATTTTTACATATCTGTCCCGCATCTTCCTTGGGAAAATTGATGATTTCTTTTGCAGATATACTGATCAGGATTTTACATTAATTAATCCCCTTAGTGATTATTGATTATAATGTTTGAGTATTTTGATCACATTCTTTTGAGGATAGAATCTATGCTTCGATATTCCCATTGATTAGAAGTAGGAAAATCCTCTTGTGCTTGCAAATTGGGATTACTTTTTAATATATCTCTGGAACTATATCTTTTTGATCTGTGACAAACTTCGAAAATATTAATTACATATTTTGGAGCAGAAATCTAAATCACAAATCCTGAGCATAAATTCTGTTTATTTTTGCATTTGCATCTCATTACATTGTACATTTTCTCAACACATAAATTCATCAAAAGAAATTTAATTATTTAATTTGATTTAAGGCCACGCAACTAAGAATCACCGTTCCCTGAGTTCGACCTTGGTACACTTGCCAAGTAAAAATACTCCACAACATTCAAAGATTGTGGTATTTTGACAACCGAAATCCGCCTCCTATACTACAATTATCGACTATTAAAGAGGTGAATTTCACGATCATCAACATGGTCATGAATCTGGACGCAACCTTGACTCTGGACGCGGACGCGATTGTGGGCGTGGTCGTGATTCTTCTGCTCGGTATCCATCATGTGTACACTGTGGACGCTGGAATCACCATTCTAATCACTGTTTGGCAACTTTTGGGATGCAACCCGATGCCGACAGTATCTATGATGAAGTATCGTATGATGCAACTGCAGAAACATCTACTCAGCAAACCAGCGAGGCACAAACCCCATTCACTGCTTCTAAACATGCTCGCCTACGACAACTGCTGCAAGAATCTAGTCCTTCTGATAGTAATGCTTCTGCCCCTACTGCTAGCCTGGATACTACCTCTGGTACAGTAGCAAACTTTGTCTCTGCCTCTAAGCAGTTGTTGGTAATGTCAACTTTTCTTCCAAGCTGCATCTAACAGATGTTCATTGTGCCCCTGCTTTTCCTCTCAACCTTCTATCAGTACAGAATCTATGTCATCAGCTTAACCGTCGTGTTATTTTTGATGAGGTTGGTTGTTATTTTAAAGACATCCGGACAAGGAAGATTTTTGGTGGGGGTCATGAGAGGAACGGCCTCTATTACCTCGACATTCCTTCTGATTCCAACTTTGCTAATGCGGTCTCCATCTCTGAAGATCCTTTTCTATGGCACATTCGTCTTGGCCACCCTTCTGCTAAAGCTCTCTCAATGATGTTCCCTGAACTTTCTATTCTGAAATCCTTTAAGTGTAAAGCATGTCAGTTCGAGAAGCATCATCGAGCCTCCTTTCCTGCACGGACCGAGCCTCGCCGCCGTACTCCTTTTGCACTTGTTCACTGTGATATCTGGGGACCCTGTCCGGTCTGAAATCTAAGTGGTCATAAATATTTTACTGTCTTTGTGGATAACTACAGCCGATCAACTTGGGTTTTCCTGTTAAAAGAACGTTGAGAAATTAACAATATTTTTAAGAATTTCTTTTTGTCAAAAACATCTTCTCCACTACTATTAAAATATTTCCCACTGATAATGCATTGGAATTTACACAAAAATGATTTGGCATCCTTCTTTGCTTCCCAGAGTGCTATCCATCAAACCTCTTGCCCATATACCTCCCAACAGAATAGGGTAGCCGAAAGGAAACTTCGACATCTCCTTGACATTGTCCGCTCTCTTCTTACCCAAATGAAGGTCCCCAAAACTTATTGGAGAGATGCTATTCTCACTGTTATCCATCTTATCAACAGAGTTACCTCTGTCTCCCTAAATGGCTCCACACCCTTTGCCTTATTGTATCCAAATGACTCACCATTTCCTCTGCCTCTGTGGATTTTTAGATGCACCGCCTTTGTTCACAACTTTTATACTGCAGACAAATTATCATCACGTGCAATAAAATGTGTTTTTCTGGGTTATTTCCAAACAAAGAAATGGTATAGATGCTATGATCCTTTTGGTAAATGCTATTATATATCAGCTGATGTCACCTTTTTCAAGCAAACTCGCTTCTTCAATCAAGATGTGTCTGACATATCATTAGAACTTCATCCTCCACCAATTGTGTATAAACGGAAACATGTGCCCCTTCTTGTTCCTGTTCCTCTACCTGTTCCTTTGTTGCAGGAAAATATGCCATCTGCAAGTGCCCCCGCCAACACTACCCCAGATGATCATCATGAGCTTCCCATTGCCCTACGTAGAACAAAGAGGCAATGCATTATTCATCCTATGTTTAGTTTCTCATCCACTGATAGCCTATCATGTTCTAATAAAAGATATGCAGACGCTCTTATGACATTCTTTGTTCCAAGAGACTATCATAGTGCATTACATGAGCACGGGTGGCAACGAGCTATGAATGAAGAAATGGATGCTCTCAATTCCAGAGAACATGGGATCTAGTTCAATATCCCCGAGGTGTCAGGCATGTTGCCTGCAGATGGATCTTTACTACGAAACATTCTCCAGATCGTTCTATTGACAGACTGAAAGCAAGACTTGAGGCAAAAGGCTTTACATAGACATATGGAGTTGATTACTTCGAGACTTTTTCACTTGTTGCCAGGATGGGGTCTATTCACACTATTCTTTCTGTAGTCGTGAATAAAAGCTGACCTATTTTTCAACTGGATGTCAACTATATGGTGATCTTGAGGAAGAGGTTTACATGATGCAACCCCCAAGTTACGAAGTCGAGGGGGAGTATGTTTGCTGACTTCGCAAAGCAATTTATGGTCTAAAGCAAATTCAGAGGGCATGGTTTGACAGACTTAGTTAACAGATTAGCGCTCTGGGCTTTCAGAGAACTACATCTGACCATTCTGTCTTTATCATAAAATGATCAACATGTACGATCATACTAGCTATATATGTGGATGACATGGTTGTTACAGGTGACGATGATAAAGGAGTGCTAGAAGTGAAGACTTTTCTGCAAAAGGTTTCTATCACCAAGGATCTGGGGCAACTTCATTATTTTCTGGGCATAGAAGTCTTACGCACCAAGAAGGGGCTTCATATGTCACAAAGAAAGTACTGCTTAGATATACTGACTGAGGCAGGACTACTTGGGTGCAAGCTGATGAATCTCGTATTCATCATGCTAAAAACTCCTTATTAAAATCCCTGCTTAAACAAGCCAATAAAATTATCCTCTAATTCTCTATTTTTATCTTGTACAATATTGTGTATAATTAACCCTTAATTATTTTATTTTTAATTGCCCTTATTTTTCTGTAAATATTTTATCACTCAAAAACCCCTAAAAATTAGGTAGAATAATTGTCTATAATTCACTGACCCTTAAAACCACTAAAAAATACAAAAACAACTCAAAACCACAAAATCGGTGTTTTTATCCCCTTAAAAATACCTCCAAAAATAGCTTTTGTACAGATGACCTCTTTTGGCTTTTTGCCCAACATGAAAGTTGTAGATCTCGTCGAGACGAGCAACTTTCATGTTTTGACTTTCTCCTAATTCGGCCTCTAACTATTTCTTTTATATTTTTCTTTGTATTTATTTTTAAATTGCTCTGATTGGGCCACGTGGCGCCCTCTGGGCCGCCCACGTGGCCCGCTCTCCTTCCCGCCACCTGGCGCCCCTCCTGGGCCGTTGGATCTGCTCTGCCCAGCCTCCATCCTCGCCGTTCACTCCGCTCCAATCCTCAGTCGTTGGATCCGACCTTCAGATCAGATCTCAACCGCTTCCTTGCGCTGCGTCTCCAGCCGTTAGATCGATCTCCCATCCAATGACCAACCACCGGCCACGTCTCCCCTCACCACAACCCTTCGATCCCATCCTCATCTAATGCTCCTCCATCTGCCACGTCACATCTCAATCAACCACCGTCAGATCTTCTCCAACTCTCCATCACAACCACCCGTTAGCGCCTAATCCTCCACCATCGGATCAGATCTTTTGATCTGATCCTAACCCTCCCTCCGCTTCATTATCCCAGCCGTTGGATCGTCAGATCCAACGGTCCTCCATCGTCTCCTTCCTCCGGTCGAGTTCCTCTCCAGGCGTTTCGGCTTGTAACGCCTCCGCCCCTTCCTTTTTTGGCCGTCACTCCGACCACTCCCTCGAGCTCCTAACGCCCCTCCACGTAGCCCTTTCTTCCGTCTCCCTCGCGTAACCTCCATCTCCACCCACCATCACTCCCATCGCCATCATTCCCCACTTGAAACCGCCTCGCTAACACCGTAACTCCCAAACTCCTCCACCTATAAAACCGCCCTCCTCGCGTAACCACCACCCCTGGTCCACCAATTTGGGCTCTAGCCCAGTCTCCCCCTCCCCTCCGGTGACAGCGGA